>CM050422.1:35389411-35715667 GCA_027564155.1 Gymnocypris eckloni scoliostomus
CTTAGACTGAACAAACCACATCACATCAGCTACCAATAAATGAATCTATGAGAACACGTCCCAGGAGCCACACCTGCTTCAGGCAGCAGTTTGTGCCTGTTTATTCCAAGACATTGATCCTTGTGTCTGAAGGTCCTCACACGTCACCTCACTCATGGCAGCGGGGGATATTTATGGCCTGGCGTTAATGACATTCACGGGCAAAGGCCGTTAGGTCTGGACAGGCTCTTCTTGGTGTGCTGAGAGCGTAGGCCACAGGGCTCTGGAGTTCGGACCCTAGAGACGCCACCCAACCCCTCGCTGTTAAGTCATAAAGAGGCCATGTTTTCTCCTCCCTTCGCTGTCTCTCGGGTCTCTGATTCTGCGATTTGTTGTGTAGATGCAGGTCGGCCAAATGTGTCTGGCTCACCTCTGCTCAAGACACGCTGCACACAAAGATTAAATAGTCAAAAAGATAGGCTGAATAAACAAGCTGTATAGTAGTACTGCTGACCTGTTCCCCATTCACAGTTTGGTCACTGGATTTCGCAAGCGCCCACATGCACAAACACCTTTAATTGATGGTAAAGCCAGTTTCGTGCAGGACGCTTCTCTTAAATTTGTCCAGCATTCCTTTGAAGGTGCATGTATTTTCAAAACAATGTTAACATACTGAATTGTATTGCATTTTGATGCAGAGCTTGCTGTTTTTACCCATGCAATTGGCTTGATTTGTCTGATAAAATGTAGAAACTGTACCTTGAATGCAATGTAAGTCGCTTTGGATAAAAGCGTCTGCTAAATGCATAAATGTAAATGTAAATGTTGTCAACACAATGCTGCACATTGGTACATTACCGATGTGTTTTTTGTTGTTGTTGTTTTGTGCATTTTCATACAGTGCTTGTTATCTTCACCCTTTGTGTGCGTGTGCGTGTGCGTGTGCGTGTGCGTGCGTGTGCGTGTGTGCACCAACATAATATTTTATTACATAATTATTTAGCGTCTTTTTAGGTAAAAGCCAAACTGCAATGTCTTTTTTATTGTCATTATATATATATATATATATATATATATATATATATATATATCCTATATATCAAAATCTGTAAATAACATACATTTTTTTTACCTTTTTATTTAGATAAGGCCCACTTTATTTTACCCCATGAAACAAATCTAAAATGTAAAATTGCTTCGTATATTCATGTAAGGGTTTAAGCTGTTTATTTTGACCTAATTTGTGTTACTATTTCTAAAGGTTGAATTTTTGCTGTCACAGATTCAATAGCAGTGAGCTGCTGAAGGAGGCGAGGTGAAGTAGTGTACTCACCCATCACATTCATAAATTCTGCCCACTTCTGAGGTAAGCAGGAGTATAATACATACTTATTTGTTTTATATGGAATATGACCCACCACAAAGCAAACAAGAATAGATATAAATTAATACTACTCAACTATTTTCATATGAATTGTTCACTGTCTCATAGGTTTGCCAAAAAAGGTCACTTCCCACACCTACACTATTTATTTTTATATATCATTTTTATTTGAATAATATACACTTTAAAATTATAAATATAAACATTAATGTTCAAAAGGTTGTTGGTGCCGTCTTGGCCTTGGCCAGGATATTTTCCTGGTTAAATAACGGAATAAATAATAATAGTAATAATAATAAAAGCACTACCAGTTCTCAACCGAAAAAAATATTCCTGCCAGTTTTTATGTCGATGATTGTAATTTATTGTTTAAAAAAATTGCTTTCCACTATAAAAAAAACATTCTGTGGAATCTCAAAAAAGGCATTTGAGTGTATTATTGTTTTTTTATCATGAAAATCCCTTAGCACACTGAGCATCTCCAGCAATGGCAGAATCTGAACTTAGCAAATGAACTGGAGTAGAAGTTTGGATATTCTTGTCGCCGGGGATGCCGTCAGGAATCGAGCCAGTGTGCTTATCAATGGGCCTCGACTGGAGCTGGAGCCTCCGGGCCGCATTTACAGTGCAAATGTTATCATTCCAATGACACTTTAAACAGTCTTTATCAATATATACTCATTCAAGGTTTATGAGCTTTGATAAAAATACCACTAGCTTAGCAGGGTCATGCTAACCCTCCCTCACTTCCACTGTGGCCCACAAGAGCTTCTGATGATCGCCACAAATAAAGACACAGTTGCCCAGAAGACATAACATGTGCTGATTTGATTGAAGAAAATCGGGAAAACAAAAGCAAAACACGAAAAACATATTGACTTCTGACGTGAAGGGGTAAGAGATAATGTGCCTCCAGCAGAATCTTATCATTCTACTATCTTTAAAACGCCGGGTTATCATAATTGCTTACTTAATAATTCTATAAAACCTCCTTGAGCTCAACCTTTGGCTGGGTAGTAAACTGGTGGAAGTACTTTTGATTTCTAGATTGGAGACCATACTTGTTTGTTCACCGCACAGCATGTCATTCATCAAAACTTCCTCTCAGCTCTCCTCCATTTTTGTTCGACTCTTGTACATGCTGTAATCACGTAGACGATACTTTAGACAGTGATAAGCTGTGATAGTAGTGACTCAATACGATATATTTAGCGTCAGTCACAAGCTCTGTGCACTAGCGAATACGTAAATGCTTTTGTGACATTTCACAGACTTGGGTATAAATAACTTATGGATTTGGGGTAGGCCTAATGGTTTAATATATATACATTTTAGTTTGCAAAGGCAATTTTCCTATTTTTATTTCCTATTTATTTTATTTTATTTAGTAAAAAATACATATATATATTTTCTCTGAATGCATACATTTTTTTCTGTATTAAATTAAAGAGGAAAAAGGACATTTATTTAGTACAAATGAAGTGGTAATGAAAGCATAAACATGGCAGAACTTTTTTAACATTGCAGCATTTTAAGATCTAAATGTGATGAGAGCACGGACAATGCTGAGTGCTGGAATATTTGTGCATCATCTATTGATTTGGGGTTCAACCTCGGGCTGTAAAGAGAGATAACACAGTTAGCCATTAACTTCTGTCAGGGGTCACTCTGCAAGTTTCACATAGGTCCACAAAAAAGAAGAGGCAAAAAAAATGGATGGACTCTGGAATATTGATTTCTACTCTACCAATTCTCTCACCCTAAGAGAAAAGAAAATAAGAAAACGTGGCTTGGCTTTTCTACTTCTGTCGAGATAGTGCCCCTGCATTCCGGTCTACTCCCTTCAAGGCTGCTGGCGTTTGGCTAGCAACACCTGACAGATGCACTCTTGTTTTCTTGTCTAAAAGGTCTTTGTATTCCTTCTGAACCCTCTTTTGTGTAAAGAGACCTTGCACAGAGTTTCTTCTAAAAGTTTAACAAGTTAGTGTTTCAGTTTTTGTAGAGCTGAGCTTAGCACATTTAGACTGTATAATTTCAGTCATTAAATTAAGAAAATAACACTTCGATTACATTATATAGTTAACATTTTAAACATTTACTAATTATAAATACTGAGTATTTTATTTTATTTATAAATTAATTAATTAGTGATTGATTAAATGTTAAAAGACATTCATATTCAAATAACATTTTCAGTAATAATATTCAACCTCAGTGACAATATCGCAAAAGACCAAAAGTTTAGCTGGACACTGACTCTAGCTTTGTAACACTGTTATTAATTAATATTAAATCAACATTGAACTGACTTGAACAGAATAATGACACTATAGCCTTCTGTAGAGCTGCTTTTGGCTGAAATGAACTGGTGTCACAATTGATGAACTTTGCAAGTTTGGCACTGTTATTGAACTAAACTGAATCAACATTGAACTGACTTGAGCTGAATAATGACACTATAGACCATTTTGAGGGATCTAACAATCTAACGAAACAGTCCTAATGTGTTTCCCTTTTTAAATTGATATTACCAACGCTATCTCACGACCAATTCGTAGGTATTTTACGCGGTAGCTAATTCGTACGAATCTGCACTGCCTCACTCATACGATTTTGTAAGATTTGTCTAGACCCCAGTGACGGGTAGGTTTAGAGGCGGGGTTAGGTGTAGCAAATTCATACAAATTCATACGAATTGTGCAACTTGTAAAATACGTACGATTAGCAAAAATCGTACCAATTGCTAAATGAATTCATATGAATTAGCCACTTCATAAAATATGTACTAATTGCTAAACTGAGAATCCAAACACGTCCACCTTTCGATTAAAAAAACAGCTATGTTATGACATCTGTGTTAATGTTGGTTAGAACTAAATCACCTCCTTTTACCATTTTGAAATAGTTTGACGACAAGCAGGACATTTTCATGGGTCAATGACATCACCACATTGAAATGGCCTATTATCTTCTGCTGAGCTGCTATGCAGCTTAAATTGAATTTGTTTTTATGAATTCTATAAAATGACTGTATTACTGTTCATTACTGTGAAGCTGTTTTGACACAGTCTCTGTAGTATAAAGTGCTACTTAAATAAATGTGACTTGAATTAAATTAAATATCTGGAATTACACTTAATTAAAAATGCACATTAATTAAAAAACGAGCTACTGATTTATTTTCCTGTAATTGCATTCTTTCTAAGCAAGTGTGTAGGTGTAAATGCAGTTCATTGGTGATTCATGAGAAGTTTCGGCAACTCGTTACTAATGTCAAGGTTATTGCACTGCCCGGGAATGAAACACCTGGTCGCAGTGCTTCTGGTCTCAGTGCTGTCTCACTGTTGGTCCACAGCTCATATGGTTAGACTGGAAAATAGTTGAGAATCAAGCTGTCACCTACGGCTGTTGATCCTTTCTGTTACTTTTAAAATCCTGTCCTTCAAAAGCACCCCATTTTTCCATGCAAGAAAACAAACCAAATTTAGGTTGATTTAGCCTTGTGTTGCATTATACTAGTTTGCATTAACACTGCGGTATGTTAATACTGAACAATGGTTGTATTTGTTGGACAGGAGATATATGTAATTTGAATGAACTGCTGAAACTGTAACCGTAATTCCTGACCTTACTGTGTTTGAGCTCATGGTAGCTGATAAGGAAATGAAGCTACTGCATTAGCTGCGTATGTGTTTTCTCCAGCTCTGGAGACAATGAAGCTGCTGCTGCTCAGATAATGGGATTATGTGACCTAATCGAGACCCAGTGTGACATAAAAGACAAAGACAACTTCTGAAGTTTAAGGAAAACCACTTCTCAGAGTAGACAAAGATGCTTCTTCAGACTCACCAAAAGAACCTCAGTGCTGTGAATCTATAATACTTATTTCTTAAGCATTTATGTGACATGAACTGAGGTTAATTTACCTTGACAAATTCTATTACAAAATATATTGTGATACTTGATTATTTATCATGTTTATTTGAGGAAATTTTATTTTTCCTGCTCAATTTTGATCATCTTGAGTTCAGTCAATGCATCAAATTATATATATGTACATAACACTACAAATTATATAATACTGCTATATAACTGTATAAATATATATAACCCACGACCCCACGGAGGACCTCAGAGGAAGCCAACCATCAGCGATTATACTGAATTAACCAAATTTTGCCATAAGTTAATTATATTGAGTTTGTACAATATAAATCAATTTTAGAAACTTAATGTCCTGTGAAGTTGATTTGCGATTATATGTAAAAGCGCTATAAAATAATCTTGAATTGAATTGAAATATGGACAAGTTTTGAGACTACATTTATTTAGAGCTAATCAAAACAGTGAATATTTACAAAATTATATATTTATTATAATTTTGCTGGTAAGAGGAGCAAGTTGCACCACACACAACTTTACAACACGAAAAAGAAAGAAAGAATCAGAATGAGATTTATTGTCAGGTATGTTTACACATATCAGGAATTTGTTTTTGTGACAGAAGCTACTGCAGTGCAACAGAATGACAGTGACAGAACAAAAAACACAGATAATAAAAAGAAGAATTAAAAAGAACAAGTATATAAGGAATAACAATATACAAATTGACAATTGAATGTACAGGCATATAACAATGGGCAGTTTTGTATGTACAGGTATATTATGTGCAATTGAAGTGTAGACTAAGTATGTGTGTTAGATAAATAAGTGTATAAATATTGTATGTGCCATATCTATTGTCAAGTGTTCATGCGATGGATTGCCTGAGGGAAGAAACTGTTTCTGTGTCTGGTCGTTCTAGTGCTCAGAACTCCATAGCATCGACCAGACGGTAACAGTTCAAAGAGGGAGTGTGCTGGATGTGAGGGGTCCGGAGTGATTTTGCCAGCCATTTTGCTCACTCTGGATAATTACAGTTCTTGGAGAGTAGGGAGGTTTGTACCAATGATTCGCTCAACAGTCCAGACTTCCCTCCGTAGTCTTCTGAGTTCAGATTTTGTAGCTGAGCTGAACCAGACAGTTATTGATGTGCAGAGGACGGATTCAATGATGGCAGAGTAGAACTTTTTCACCAGCTCCTGTGGCAGGCTGAAATTTTTGAACGAAAGAAAGAAAGAAAGAAAGAAAGAAAGAAAGAAAGAAAGAAAGAAAGAAAGAAAGAAAGAAAGACAAGTCGTAAAACCCTAATTTTCCTTTCCCCTGAGCAGTTTGTCATTTTTAACAAATTGGATTCATGTCATTGTGGCGATGCGTCCATTGCACTTGAAGTCTGTTTAAAATATGCAAATTTGAAAAAAGAATTTTTTTCATTTTTGAAAAGAAAAATTGAAAAGAATTTTACGAGATTACAAGATTTCAGCACCATATATAATATACTCACTGGCCACTTTATTAGGTACAACTTGCTAGTATCGGGTTGGACCTCCTTTTGCCTTCAGAACTGTCTTAATTCTTTGTGGCATAGATTCAACAAGGTGTTGGAAACATTCCTCAAAGATTTTGGTCCATATTGACATGATAGCGTCACACAGTTGCTGCAGATTTGTCGGCTGCACATCCATGATGTGAATCTCCCGTTCCACCACATCACAAAGGTGCTCTATTGGATTGAGATCTGGTGACTATGGAGGCCATTTGAGTAAAGTGAACTCATTGTTATGTTCAAGAAACCAGTCTGAGATGATTTGAGGTATCAACAATATTCAGGTAGGCTGTGGCGTTTAAACGATGCTCAATTGGTACAAAGGGGCCCAAAGTGTGCCAAAATATTATCCCCCCACACCATTACACCACCACCAGCCTGAACCGTTGAGACAAGGCAGGATGGATCCATGCTTTCATGTTCTTTACGCCAAATTCTGACCCTACCATCTGAATGTCGCAGCAGAAATTACGATTCGTCAGACCAGGAAACGTTATCTTCTATTGTCCAGGAAACTTAATCTTCTATTGTCCAATTTTGGTGAGCATGTGCGAATTGTAGCCTCCGTTTCCTGTTCTTAGCTGACAGGAGCAGCACCCGGTGGGTTTCTGCTGCTGTAGCCCATCTGCTTCAGGGTTCGACATGTTGTGCATTCAGAGATGGTATTCTGTATACCTTTTATTTGAGTTACTGTTGCCTTTCTATCATCTCTAACCAGTCTTGCCCATTCTCCTCTGACCTCTGACATCAACAAGGCATTTTCGTCCACACAACTGCCGCTCACTGGATATTTTCTCTTTTTCGGACCATTCTCTGTAAACCCTTAGAGATGGTTGTGTGTGAAAATCCCAGTAGATCAGCAGTGTTTGAAATACTCAGACCAGTCCATCTGGCACCAACAACCGTTCCACATTCAAAGTCACTTAAATCCCCTTTCTTCCCCATTCTGATGCTCGGTTTGAACTTCAGCAAGTCGTCTTCACCACATCTAGCTGTCTAAATGCATTGAGTTGCTGCCATGTGATTGGCTGATTTTTGCTGCAATTTGTCCTACCAAGCAATTGAACAGGTGTACCTAATAAAGTGGCCGGTGAATGTATATACATATGTATATTTGAAGTCAAAACTTGATATATACCTTGCAGAATCTGCAAAATGTGTTTTTTCCTTCTGGAGCATCGGTGAGCGTTTGAACTTTCTGTAATAGTTGCATATGAGTCCCTCAGTTGTCCTCGGTGTGAAAAGATGGATCTAAAAATCATACAGTTATTGTTGGAAAGGGTTCAAATACACAAAAATGCTGGAAAACCAAAGAATTTGTGAATTTGTGGGAGCTGAAGGATTTTTCTGAAGAACAGCAGATAGTTTAACTGTTCAGGACAAACAAGGGACTCATGAACAACTAAACAGTAAAAACAAAAAAAAACTAAACTAAACAAAAAAACAGTATTAAGAATTAAGCGTATGTAAACTTTTGAACGGGGTAATTTTTATAAATTAAACTATTATTTTCTGTTGTGGACTACATGTAAACATCTTTTATGTGAAATATCTTATTCAGGTCATTACTAAATAAACAGTAGCATGCATTTTGTATGATCACTCTTACTGGGTAAAATAATCAACATTTTGCAGATTCTGCAAGATGTATGTAAACTTTTGACTTCAACTGTATATGTACTTTGTCTCAGTAACCAAGCTGCTGCAAAGAAATTGAACAAGATAAGAACAAAATACTTTGCACAGAAAGTCCAAGATGGGAATCTTACACAAGGATATATTGACAAGTACATATTCAGCTTTTGGTGGTCTTCATTCACTCACCCTCATGTCACTGTAAACCTGTTTGACTTTCTCTCTTCTGTAGAATACGGAAGATAGTTTGATGAATTTTAAAATGAAAATCAGTGGAGTTTAGTGCTGTTTTGGAGGCTGTTGAATTGGGATAAATATGTGCTCCAAAGCAGAAAACTAGTCAAACAGGTTAATATCTGGATGATCCGTCTCTTTTAAAAACAGTTCTACAGTTCTAAGTCAGGCCCACAAATCGACTGCTATAAAAGTAATCTTCCACCAATTAACAATCACACAGCAGTATTTTAAAGGAAAGAGCTCCTCTTTTGAATTGTGAACATTGATAAGAACAGTGAAGTGGCTCGTCGGATAGAGATGACCTGGTCAGCAGTGTGTGTGTGTGTGTGTGTGTGTGTGTGTGTGTGTGTGTGTGTGTGTGTGTCACAACAGGAGACGGAGCCTTTGGGTCATCAAGAGGTTATCCTGACCCATGTTTGAGCCCCGCTGGCAGTGTTTATCAAAGTACCGAGGCAGGAGTCACGCAGGCAGGCAAGCAGGGGCACGGGCTGTTGGTGGGGGTGGAAGAGCTTACTGAAGGTGTCTGTCAAGGATGGCGCTGCTCATCCTCTGCCTGGAGCCACAAGGCCATTGTGGGGAGCAGGGAGATAGATAGTCCTTAATCGTGTTCCCCTGACCCTGGCAAAGGAGGCGTGTTAGCGTTTTGAGAGAGTGAATGCGTTTTCGAGTTGCAGGAGTGCCGTTTGACTAAATGAACAACAGTTGCACCTGAATGCTCATAAAAGCCTTATTTATACCAATAAAATCTCCACTCCCCGTCTGAAAATTCCATATCCGTCGTCGACAAACAACCCACCCTCGACAGACTCAGATTCACTTGACGTTTATGTGTTTACCTTCATGTATACTCTTTTTTGGTTTATCATGGACCACTCCGCGATCAGCACCAGCATGCCCATGTCAGTTCAACTTTGTAAGGGGGCCGCAAATCTGGGGTCCGGTTAAATATTAACAAGCTCATATAACCACGTTACTTATTGACACCTCATGTTCTTGAAAGATGCATGGCGACCTGGGCCTTGTCCTCTACAGGTGTTGTCTTATCCGTAAACAATGTTTCAAATGTCTTGAGAACATACTGCCATCCGTTGTAGCTTCTTCAAGCCCCTCACCAGACTCAGCCTCTTCACAGCTTCTCTCAGAATAGACAGAATAATTTTTTATCCAATTTATCACACAATTTATACTCAATTAATTTAAACTCATATTTTGAACAGTGTATGAGAAAATGATCTCTCAGCCCTTCTATGCATTTCCCCCATGCATATCACCTGTCATTATAACTAAAAAAACATAAATAAATAAACATAAAATATTACATTTTGGTGTATTAGTATTTGTTTACAAACGCTGGCTAATCTTAGATACAGTTCATGAACATTTATTCTATAAATACACTGTTAGGACTATATAATATACATAGAGCTCAAATATATTTAATTTATTTTTATTCTGCATATTTCAATGGAAATACAACTTATTATGGTTGATAGTTAACTGTAATTCACAGCCACAGATCTAAGAATTAATGTTGTAACCAAATTAAAGTTAGTTACAAAAAAACCTAGCTGTGGTTATTAGAATTTTATCATAAAAATATTGTTGACAATATTTCAGATATTACAATGGCATATTGATGCCTTTATATTTGATAAAGTATAGCTATATATTTTATTAAGTGAAATAAAGTTAATATATCAAAATCTGCTTTTTACGTTAAAAGATAATCATCATTCAAATTCAGGTGGTAAAATAGAAAACCATGATACATCATAAATAATAAACATTATTTGAATAATGTCAAACAACACACCCCAAATTTCATTACTGATAACAAAACTGAGAATACACACACACACACACACACACATATATATATATATATATATATATACAAAATCATATGCAATGTCATAAGGATTTCTGGGAATGTCCTTTAACTGCTTATCACCATAAATGATTGTGTTTTACACACACACACACACACACACACACACACACACACACACGCACGCACGCACACACACACGCACACATCGCATGCGCACACACACTAGTTTGGCAGTATTTTAGCAAAATGACATTCAACATTATTCAAAAGTTATAACATTTAACATTATAACATTATCGCCTCTCTCCAAAAAAAGCATAAGCATTACTGTTACTTGCTAAAATATTTGTGTTCCAATTCCATAAATGTATTTTACTGATGGTCTTTCAAACAGGACTGGTTTAAACCTAAAGACTAGGGCAGCATCACATATTGTTTTCTCAGGTTGCTTGGGTGAGCGTTACATTTGCTTGTCCAGTGAGCCCTTTGTCTTGTAATGGTGTTGGGGGTGCTTTACACAATGGTAACAGGAGAGTGAGCACTCTACAGCTCGTGCCCTTTGAATTCCACAGTTGGCTTGGCTTGCAGACCAAAGGTAAACACAGGTACGCGGAACTGCTGCTCGCTACAAGCTGGCCAATTGTTCATAGAGATGGTGTTTGAAGTGAGCAAGGTGAGAATGTCTGGTCAATGGTGTTTTTTAAACAGCTCAGGATCTCTCTCTATCAGCTTCTGAAGGTAAGGTAGAACAGGATAATGTGATCCGTCTTATAAAGAATGAGAAAACATGGAGACATGGGAAAATTGTGAAATGGTCAAAATGAAACCTCATTAGAGTTCCAATTCATGTTTCATTTTGGTTTTGATGACAAAACTTTGACAGAAGACTTAACTATGGTTTATACCGAAAATTGTGCATGCATGCAAATATTGAACAGTTAAATATGTTTGAGCTGTTGCTTAGTACAGTGGCTTTGGCCAGTGTGCCTTAATGTATCCTAAAGTGAAAGTCATTTTAGAGCATTTCCACTTATGATTAGATAATGTCAAAGATGACGTATGAGAACATCCAATCTAATACATCATACTTCATCTTAGCATCTCAGTTTGAATGATCAAGGCCAGAGTAGGTCACAACAAAGTAGATAAGACACCTCTAGGCGTCTCCAATATTCTCAATGCATATCTTGTTTTTGAAATCTTATCGGAGATTTAGAGAACCCCTGCTTCTTTCTTCAGACTTCTTATTCCGTCTGCATCTTGTTGTTCTCCCCAAACATGAATCTCCAATGGGACCAGACCTCAACCTATCAAAACAAATAGACCTCAAAGGCTGACAAGGGGGGGTAATGGAGAGCGTTTAGAGGCTAGGTTTAGGGCATTAGGGGGTCATTGATGGGGTGGGAGGAGTAGATCATGCTGGTTCCTTGTTAACTCTTCTACACTCTTTGGGGACTTTGACTGACAGCTATCATCATGCTGATCATATAGGAAAGTCGCCACTGCTGTACAAAGTATCATTAGTATTATTATAAATATATTTTTACCTGAAACATTGGAATTGGAATTTAATGATTAATATGTGTACTACTATATAAACATTATTCAAGACCCTGCAGTTCTTTATTCAGGTGTAAACAGAAGAAACACCTGAGCAATGGTATTCTGTTGGTGAACACACCACCTTATGCTACTGGGAGCAATGTTTAGATGAGTGAAGAAATGACCCTCAAGACATTGTCATGTCCATGAACATGGAGCCCCAGAGTTCTCCCAACAATTCCATAATCATCACGAACCAATAGCATTTCAAAGGTGTTTAACAGCCGGTGCAAAGCTTTCTGGAAAGCTTTCAGTGACTACCATTTTGCACCACCATAATGAAGCCCAAAGCTCCTTCGTTTTGGCCAGATTTCTTTCTGAAATGACATGTCTGTTCTTTGACTTCTTGGGTATGTTTTGATTGATTGAAAAAAAAAATGCTTCTTTAGTTTTTGTTTTCTCTTAAAGTGTAATAATAATCATAATAATCATTATAATTTGTAATAGTTTTTTGTTTAACAATTTGTAAACAAAAAGTACTTATCCTCCTAATAAGAGGATAATAAGAGGATCTCTTAAAAAGATCATTAACCCCAAAATCTGGTAATTTACTTGTACATGTTGTTCCAAATTGTCTTGACGCATCAAGTTATAAACAAGCATGAATGAGATCTGAGAGCTATAGCAGATTTTCACTCAATTATTATTTAGATTTTATCTTAACTAACAGCCATTACAAAGCTTTGCATAACAAACATTTCGGTTAGATTTTTTTTTTTTAAATGGCACTACACTTATTTATTATTTAATTCCATAAGTTGAGGGATTTGTTTTTGGTGGTTTATCAGTTAAAGTTAAAAAAAATAACATTAAAAATATAACAATACTTACCCTTTTCATTTAAAAAAAGCAGATTTTCACCAAATTGGTATTTGGTGTATTCACCAATACATTTCAATCTGTTCATCAAACAAAGCACATGGTTTTAATCTTGTGAAATATATAATGCACAACTGATATGGACAAGTTTTACTTTTCTTCTCCATTTAGGAGCTTTAGCAGACCAAGGTAACTGCATTCATTATGTGGAAAATAACTTTCTATTTAACTTTTCCTTTTGTGTTGGGTGAAATTTTTTTCTCTTTTATATTCTCCCCTTCTTCAGGCTGTGTACGTGCTAAAATCAAGGTATTGATTTAAAAAAATACCCTGTTTTAAAATGTGACAGTCCTAACAGTCTGCATACGTGCTGTAGAGACATTACATGGAAGTGCTGTATATCTGTCTGCAGCACAGAACTCTGATCTCCCACGCCTCTGAAAACCACTTCACAATGTTAGCATTATACACAGCCGATCTGCCTGATATGACTCCCTTTCGGAAGTTCCACTTCTTCAAGACCTTGGATCCCTTTGCAAAAACAAGCACAACAAAACCCAGCAGCATGGCAGCCTGGGCACTTCTTTTGAAATGTGACAGAAAAAGAGCTGAAGGAACAAAAGTGAAAAACAATCAGTCTGGGAGATATGAGAGGGAGTGACACATCGTTTTTAGTGTTATAGAGTATTACATCTTTCATTCTCTCTTTCATTTTTTTCCAAAGCAGGGAGCAGATCCAGACTCACTCAATTCCCACCAAGAGTAAACAGTGAGTCCTTCTCTCACAGTGCCTGGTACAGCGCTGGTTCTGAAAGAATGATCTCCATTTGACTGTTTGATGACCTGATAAAAACATAATTGAGAATGTAGAATACTTTTGTATTTTCTGCCTAAACAAACCCTGGACATACCACAGAAACTAGGCTCAACAACTCTATTGTGTGTACGTTTTCAAACATGAGGAGCATGTTTAAGTTCACGGCTCGACAACACCAGGATTGTGTGTGTGTGCGTGTGTGTGTGTGTGTGTGTGTGTGTGTGTGTGTGTGTGTGTGTGTGTGTGTGTGTGTGTGTGTGTGTGCATTTTGTGCGGTGTGTGTGTGTGTGTGTGTGTGTGCGTTGTGCGTCGTGCGCCGTACTGTGTGAGGTGTGTTTGTTTGTGTTTGTGTGTGTGTGTGTGTGTGTGTGTCTGCGTGTGTGGGCATGTTTATGTGGTTTATGAGGACACAAATTTGTATAATGACATGGGTATGACACAGGTATTACAAGGAGAAGGTGATTTATGAGAACAGTGTGTGTGTGTGTGTGTGTGTGTGTGTGTGTGTGTGTGTGTGTGTGTGTGTGTGTGTGTGTGTGTGTGTGTGTGTGTGTTGTGTGTGTGTGTGTCAGTCAATCTGTACAGGGGAAACAGTGCCATATCATGGTGGCCATGTTTCTTGGGACCTCACTCTTATCGTAACTAAAGTGCACAGCTTTGTTTCCCAGACAAAGAAATGGAAAGAAAACTGCCTCTTGATAACATTTTTCCATGTACACTGAAAAGAAAATCTTAACTAATTGGTTTTATTCAAATACAAAATATTATTCAATGTTGTTGAATCAACCCAAATGTGTTAATTTATACCAACAAAAATCATTTTATTGGTTAAATCAGGTATAAATAGCCTTTTAATTGCAGGTTACCAAATTTTACAGTGTAGAGGTGAAGGGTAAAGAAAGACCGTACCAAAAAGTGCAAGGTCTCAAAGCAATTCTCTTTAAGCAGTTATTAAAGGGTTAGCTCCTATTCTGTTATCATTTCTTTATTCATTATCATGTCCATCATTATCATTTCCAATGGCTTGCTTTATTCAGTGCAACAGAACATTTTGCATAATAATAAAAAAACATAATAAAAGTGCTATATTCAAACTCTTCTAGCTCTAGGTGACAAACACTTTACTTTAGAAAAATACATTTCACTCCGAAATGGCTTGTAAATATCACAAATAATTACAAAGAAATAGCAAATTTGAATTCATTGAATTAAATATGAGATTGATAAAGTCATATTTTCTTGTAAAACATACTCCAATAATCTTGAAATAGATGACCGTGTAACTTGGCCCCTGCGTGCGGTGTCACACAAACAGGCTTGACTGCCCAGATATCAGGCCTGAGTGATGTAGCGCAAGACAGAATAGACAGCAGATAGCGTCCTCTGCCACTAAAACAGCTGATTCAGGGAAAGCCACAGTCTGTACCACAAAGCTGACCTTCGCCCCTAGACAAAACACAGCCACAGCCCAACAGGATGGAGGCTGATTGGAAGGTGAATGGAAAAAAACAACATGGCCCAAAGAACGTTAGCTTCATCGCGTTTTATTTTTGGAGGGCAGAAGTAGTAGTGGATATAGACAAACAGTGGCTAAACAATATCGATTTCACTCTGAGATCCTCATGAAGAGTTCAACGGTCAAGCACACACTGAAATGTAGCACAGGGTAGTGTGAGAACATCTTGCTCATACTGTTCATACAAATGAGCAAGATACCCCTGAACCCGTCAGTTTGGTTTCAAGTGAATCCAAGTAATCAGTTTCCAAAGCTAGAATCAAAAGCAATGCAGCAATAAACTTGTCAAAATAATGTCAGTGTTTGTAATGATACTAAATATGAATATTTATGTATATATCTGGTGTTTTACCAGTGTCAAAAAAATAGTTTTAACATTTTTGTCATTATTGTGATATTCATGCATTCAACAACAACAATTTTATTTTATTATTATTTTTTTATTGTGTAATAGTGTTTGTTTTGAATCCCAATATTTTTTACATAATTAAACTTTTTAAGTGGATTTATTATTGTATTAATAATTTAAATACAATTTATTATTACTATTATTATCTTAGAAATTAATTTTAAACTTTAAACAATAGACCTCTACCAAAACAGTCATGATTAAATCTGGTGTTTATGATAGACCTGAGCAGCTCTATACATTCATCCATTTTACAAATGTGACCCTGGACCACATTTTTCGAAGTTGAGATTTATACATCATCTGAAATCTCAATAAATACGCTTTCCATTGATGTCTGGTTTGTTATGATAGGACAATATTTGCCTGTGATAATACTATTTGAAAATATGGAATCTGAGGGTGCTAAAAAATCTAAATATTGAGAAAATATAAATGCATCATTCATTCATTCATTCAATATTGATAATATTAACAATATGTAATAATATGTATACATTTTGTTGCTGTTCCTTATAAAATGCATGTTGCGTTCTTCTCTTAATAATGTTTATGTTAAAGTATATTAGTAGTAATAGTTTTTTCATTTATCAACAGACCTCTTTCTGAAAACAGTCATCATTAAATCTGGTGTAGATAGAGAATGGCCAGGCCCTATAACTATCACGTGTAGCTCTAATAGTTTCTTAAACACTTGAATCAAACGACTAATGACCGGGACTCTTATCTGTAATCCTAGCTCATCTTTCATAGGTCATCTATTGTGCTTGACTGCTCTTAGCTCTTCACTGCCTAACAGCCCATGTGAAACTGTTTGGATTCTGTCTCTCTCTCTCTCTCTCTCTCTCTCTCTCTCTCTCTCTCTCTCTCTCTCTCTCTCTCTCTCTCTCTCTCCATCACTCTCTCTCTCTCTCTCTCTCTCTCCATCACTCTCTCTCTCTCTCTCTCTCTCTCTCTCTCTCTCTCATCACTCTCTCTCTCTCTCTCTCTCTCTTTTTCTCTCTCTCTCTTACTCTCTGTTACTGTTAATCATTAATTTTGTATATCTACTGTAACTATGCTCTTACATTATTTTTTACATTCAATTTTTGTCACTATCATTATTATTATTTATGTTTTAAATGAGCGAGGCATCTCACAGAGAGCCTAATAGTTCAAAGTCCATACTGTAAATTTGCCTGATTAATAACTACATTTGCATACAATGTAGCCACTAAATAATGTGTGACAACCTATTCATTTTAATAGCATAGTAACAATATGATTTAAAAAAACATAGTAACAATATGATTTAAAAAGCATGTGGGTGTGTATATGATTTTTTTATATATAAAACAGAAACAAATATATATATTGGAATCATTTAAAATAATTTAATGTGATTCAAAATACTGTTCAAAGGACAAAGGACAAAGGACTCAAAAGAAATTCAACATTGCTCTTTTGAACTTCCTCTACAATTCTTCTGTATTTCTGCTGAATTACTCTCACGTTGAGAGCAAGAGCAAGAGAAATACAGTTTTAACAGACAGTAGTGGATCGCATGACTACAACAGGGTGTGACCGAAGACCTGTGAGAAGGTTGTTAACATGTTTACTATCAAGGCCTCTCCCACTCGCCCCCATATATGAACTCTCTCTCACACACACACACACACACACACACACACACACACACACACACACACACACACACACACACACACACACGCACACACACACACACACAAAGGTTGCTTTTACACCTTCTCGCTTAATCATCTACTATTGCAAACAGCAACATGCCTCTGACTGTCCCTCGCAATAGATGTCAGTCTCTGACTTTTAGTTCAACTGGAGAAGACAGTACCAGGCATAAAACCATAACATTTATTGTAAACCATAAGTAGGTCAGATTTCAATGTAATGGGAAGGAGAGTGAATTACTCAAATGTAATATGCAACACAACACCAGTTTACACCAGTTTACAGAACACCTGTTTCGTAGTGAAAAATTTAAAAGTTTTATTTAAAACCAACAAACTAGTGTCAGCCTGAAAGTCTTGAGATCTTAAAGCATTTAATATTTAATTCATAGCCTGCATAAGAACATAAATTGATCAATTGGGAGATTAATATTTAATTTTTTTGTGAGACACTAAGCACTCTGGTGACTTAATGTCCACAATGACTGGTCTTCCGGGGAACGCCAACACCCTGTCTTACAATATGTCACCACAGGTAATGAGTATTTGATCACTTCATCATAATTCATGCAGCAACTTTAGCTATGTACAACACAAAGCAAACGAATCTAGCAGTGATTGGTCTACAAGAAACATTGTCTGAAGCGACCTGATGAGTCTTGAGCAAATATCTAATATGACCTTGACCAATGGCACACATTTTTTTTACTCTGCTCAAGCTGTCTAATCAAATAGAGATAATCTGAGGACCGTTGAATTATGAGATTTAGTTTTAGATAGAAAGCAAACTAGTTAAATTATTCTGTAGTTGTAAGTATCCAATAATATCTGGGTATGTCAACTCTAGGAGTTTTAAATGTGGGCAAGAAAACAGTTAAACCAACATCAGGAACAGGAATACCAACAACAAAACACAAAATAATGATAATAATAATGTAGAATTAAAACGATAATTCTGTCGCTAAAATCATTGATCACTGCTGTTGGCTTATGAGACCATATTTGCACAGACATTGTGTCTCTATTGTGTTCGTTGAATTGGTTTTACATTGTGAGGTCAAAGTACAGGCATGGAGGCAGCCTGATAAAGACTCTCTATAGTGGCCTGGCAATGCACGCAATACATAAGATATTTCGCTGATATCGTAGCATTTATTCCCGTTATTAATTGTAAGGCTGTGGTTTCGATACGTATGTTCATTTTTTTTGTTAAACCTGTTTATTTTCATTGACGGTGATGTTACATTTTCTTTCTCCTTATTTCAATGAACAGCATCGATAGTGATAAATGCCTAATGTGTGTAACAACTGCTCAATACTCTGAAATACATTTCAGTCATGCTCGCAATATTTCATATAATCAAAGAGAGCCTTTATGATCTCGCTTTAGTTCACTTTAGGACTTCTGTAAGGTAAATAGGCCTTATGTGATTTTGCGTCTTATTTAAAATAATAATAATAATAAAACGTTATCTTTATTGTTAATGTTTATGATGACGACGATTATGATGATAATGCCTATATGTATTTGTTAACAACAATGCGATTTGTTTATTGTATTTGTTTTAACCGTTTTAATGAGTTAAATTAGTGTGATTTGTTCCTAATTATCACAGATGCATATTTATTTTACATTCTTTTTACATTTATTTCATTGTAAACCAGAAGTTCCGTTTTCGATGGTTGTTTGATTTCTCTAAATGAAAGAAAGCAGGTGATTTTATGTCACTGCGTCTTTGATTATTAATCTGAGACACACACATCATGTCAGATAACTGCAGGACAGACAGCAGACTGAAGCCTGGATCATATTCATACTGTCTGTACTAAACAGACACTACTGTACTAAACTACTTAACAGTTGCAAGTGACTACAAAAAATAAAATACAAATTATATATTGCACAGTATTTTTTTTCTCATATAGTGACAAAAGAGATGTTTAATTAAATAATAACCTCTATGCATAATAAGAAATACACTGTCTTAAATACATCAACAACAACGGAACTATTTTTTTCATGTAAAACATTTTCACAATGGCTGCAGATACCTGTTTTTGACACACACTGTTCTAAAATAATTTATCAATGTATTATTTTAACTATCGTTAATAACTACTTATAAATACACATTATTTGTTTTATTCTGACACGCATGGGTGTTTAATTCAATTGCGCAATAACAACACATAACTCAAATAATGCAATAATTCAGTGCTATCGAATAAACTGAACAACAAAAGAGTCACAGACCCTCACGGCTTTTAAATGATTAATCTAATTGGCAACCTCCAAAACTTGATCAGGTCACAATACAATGTATATTCTGCTTGAATGAATGACCTTCTGTTCAAAGTGAAGCACTCGGTTTAATGTCTATTGCCCGCTGGGTGTTTGTGTGGGATCTCTTGCGATCCTAAACGATGACCCATCGTCTTAGATGAACTAATTAGCAACGACCCTAATTTGCATAGCACAGACAAAGTTCAACATCAAAACAAATACAAGATGTGATTTAATTATCCGTTTTCGTGATTACCCTCACTTTAAACAAGTTTACACTTACAATTAAAAATACAATATAAAAATATTGTTCAGAGCTTAATATCTTTCATATTTGGATGCGAAGATTAGTCATCGAAAATACATTTTTCTCGCTTACATATTCAAAATGTAACATAGTATGTACCTATTTTTGGCAGTATAGCCTGTTTTTTTTTGTTTTTAAAGAACTGCTATAAATTAAACCGACATTTTGTGCCGGCAAATTATGCTAGCACCACTTATTAACAGCTTATAAATTATTGCTTTAAATTACAATTTCAACCAACTTGCACTTGTCCTTCAGAGGAAAATATATAGTCTATAGGCATAGGCTATGAAGCAAATCGGTTTGTTCCGTCCCTTTGAGAAAATCTAGTTAGATTCATAAGACTCGCATTTTCCTTTCGACATCAAGGACATCCAAACTAAGTAAGGTGGAAAGTGAAGAGCAGCACCCCTATCGAGCAGACGTGTTTGCTCCGGCTGGAACCCAATCAGAGGCTCGGAGCACAGGAGGCGCCTCCTCTCTTAAACATCGTCACGAGTGAACAGAGCACTTTCATTCCTAATAGTCCTCAAGTCCTGCAACCACATAACCGCTGGATCCCGCGAACACCAACTTATGGCAAACCACCAATAGGTCAGTGGAGACGTTTTCTTGTCTTGATTATAAATGCTCTCCAGCTTTTGTCAAACTTCTTGTCTTGGTGCTGCTGAGTTCGGTGCCAGCTGAGGAAAGCCTAAATCATTTCGGGTATTGTTTTTTTCTTTTTACCCTGCCTCTCTCTCTCTTATCTTTTGTGGGTCTTATCAAGTGGTTATCTCTTTTCTGCAAAGACATATTACGTTTTGTTTCCTATCTGTTACGTTGTGTGAGTTTTTTTGGTAATTCTGATGAGGCTACATCAAGAGGGAGGACTCATGACACAGATGGATTCAGATCTTCAGTGGAAAGCCCTGTATGGAGTGTGTATGTGCGTGCGCATGTGTTTTCTGGGAATATAGTGAAGTTGTGTTCGTCACGCAGCTCAACTTTCCAATTTAGAGTATTACAAATGGCACAACAATTATGAATTATTTCAGTAAGTTTGTATTTGATTGCTGCGCGCTTTCTGAATCGAAACCGTACCTCTGCTATAAAAGAAAAAGTGACCATGTTTCAATTAATATTTGCGCAAATTTTAAAAGAAATGCTTAAAACTCAGTAAGCATTCGGATAAACTTGTTTTATTTGCTTAATGATTTGAGATATTTTGACATTTAGTGTCTAAAAGTAAAATATTGTCGTTTCTTTTTCCCCCTCATTTATTATTCTCTACTCCCCAACGTTTCTCACATTTTTATATTTTCTCATTTTCAGTGCGCTCTGCTTCTGTATTTTCCACATACTGTGAGAAATAAAAAGGATCCTGGATGGACCTGGGTGATAACAGCTGGTCCATGGTCAAGCGCGAAGTGTCCAGCAGCAGCCCAGGGTCTCCGGCTGAGCAGAGCTACCTGAACACTGACCGCAGGGATCGGCTGAGATCACCGGCGCCGACGCACCTGGACGCGGTGGGAACGCGTCGCGCCGAGGGCAGGCCCCTACACTCCTACGTCCAATTTGGGCATCACAACAACGCCCTGCCCAGTTCTGACGACGTTACACTATTCACGGATTTAGACCAGGGCAACAAACTCATCATCTCAGGTGGGCACACCAGGGAGACGCATAAGGGAGCCTTAATTGTGGACCCTACCGACATGTATCAGACCCTGGCCATCGCCGCGGCCCAGAGTCAGGCCGCTTATAATGACGCGCCATCGGCCGGTTACATGCACTCCAACCCCAATTCTCCCGTTTATGTGCCGACGTCTCGCGTTGGAACGATGATACCGAGTTTGTCATACCTACAACCTAGCGTGCCATCGCAGTCGAGCCATGCGGTCAGCAGTCATTCGGTCTGGTCACAGTCCGCCCCAGAGAGCCCATCCTACAGCACTGGAAGCCCACATACCTCCAACCGTTTCCACTACTCCCCCAGTCCGCCTATGAATAACGGCACATCGAGGGATGCGAGCTATACTAATCATCTGAATGTAAACAGTCGAGACCAGTACCTTTCCCGGCCGATAAGTGGATCTTACACAAGCCCGTATCCTCCGTATGTTGCACCGCAGCTATCACAGTTACCGGCGGCGTGGCCCGCGGGGCCCTTCGAGAACTCCATGCTGCATTCCCTGCAGTCCAGAAGCGCACCGCTGTCTATCAGGGGACCAAACGGAGGTGAGCTACAGCGATTCATCATGTCGAAAGTCTTTTTTTGTCTGTGAATTTCAAAGCCCATGTTTCTCTCACATTTTGGGTAGCGTGTAAATAATTCAATTAATATTATTATTATTAGCCTATATTTGTAATACGTGTATGTAGGCCTATTTGTTTGTTAAACGGCTGCTAAATGATTAAATGTTAAGGCACAAGCAATTTTCGGGATGCAATCGTTTTAATATGGCGCCATTCTCACACATGGATCAGTGTCAGAAAGATTTGTAAAACAAAACATTAACGTTTTGTGATTTATTTGTAATACTTCTATAAAATGTCTTAGATACAGGCCTAATGTACCGCCAGAAATTGTTATGTTGACCTTCGTCGGGACATGATTTCTGTTCTTTAGGATGCAGCTTGTTTGGCGACAGGTGAAAACACGAGCTATTGGACAATTATTATTATATTTTTATTTTAATTAGTCTAACTTGCACAGAAACAACAGGTGGGACATTTTGTTAGCTGCGTGTATGAAAAAATTATAACTTAAAATAATAAAGACCCAAAAATATATTTGTGTGTTATCTATTTGGCTATTTTTAAGGAATTAAAATGAATTAATTTAATTAATTCTATCGTTTCAACCCGATGTTCAAAATTAAAATCACAAATAATTTGTACAACTACAGTGACAGATAGCTGTTTAATGAAACTTTTTAATGATAATGCATTTTACAAGTTTGAAATGATTTGAACAAAACATAAATCTGCGGATATAAACGAAGTCCTGTTGCAGCCCATTGTATCTTTTACTATGCTTACTAAAGCTTCTGATTATTGCCTTGCCGTGCATTAGGGTCCGTGTTACAGGTGTACATGTTTACATAATTAATTGCGATTAAAATAGAAATAAGTGGGATAGGTAATTAAAAGCTGTAAATAACAGTACACAAAATAACAAAGTGGATATTTCAGTGTAAATTTAATTAAGAGAAAACCAATATTCACATCTGTCAGTAATGCTATTAGTCTGTTACAATGTGTCATGTCTGCGCAATTCATTTGGCACACATTGAAGTTGATGGTGAATGTGATGTTGACTGACGGGGAACTGTCTGTGTCTCAGATTTGCTGGAGGACATGATGGAGAGCCGCGAGTGCGTCAACTGCGGCTCCATTTCCACCCCGCTGTGGAGACGCGACGGCACGGGTCACTTTCTCTGTAACGCCTGCGGTCTGTACAGCAAAATGAATGGCCTCAGCCGACCATTAATTAAACCTCAGAAGCGTATGGTGAGCACCGACTCGATGAGCTACTTAACCACTCAATTTCCTGCCTATTTATTTCAAACAATAGCCAGAGGTTATCTGGGAACATCTTCACAGGTCTACTCCCATAATAAATACTATTTTTTTTTATTGGCGAGACAAGTTTGCATGCATTGGACATTAATTGTGTAGGCTAAAAAAAAGGAAGAAGATAAAAAAAATGTATTTGTGCAATCGAAGTCCCTTATATTTTTATTGTTTGTGATTATGAAATTTAAGTTGCTTTAAACAAATGCAAATTGAATAAATTGAAACGTAAATTAATTAAACATAAATTGTATCCGCCCACATCTAGGCTATTTAATTCTACCACTTTAGATTCATGACTATAATAATCTTTAGCAATATCACTATCAATTAATGACAATGTTAATTGCTTTTGTCTGCAGTCGTCTTCAAGGCGGATGGCCTGTCATGCGCGAACTGCCAGACCAGCACCACAACACTGTGGCGCAGAAAGCATGACGGAGAACCCGTGCAACGCGTGTGGACTTTACACAAAATTACACGGGGTAGGTTAAATTATGTTTCATGAAAACAAGATTTGATATAACTTAAAAAAATGTATGGGCTACAATTAAAATATACGGGGGAAAGTCACGGGTGTCACTACAGTATTTTAAAATCCGATTTCATGTTTTTTAGGTACCCAGGCCCCTTGCCATGAAGAAAGAAGGTATTCAGACAAGGAAAAGAAAACCAAAAACCTTGAACAAAACAAAGGGATCGTCTGGTATGTTAAATATTAATAACAATAAAACAAAAACTCAACAAGACAAGTTAAAACCTTTCAGTAAAACTCCCACCAAGCTTAACTGCGAGTTAACTAACTGGATAAAAATATTCACAGGAAGTAGTTCTGTCCCCATGACTCCAACTTCTTCATCTTCTTCTAATTCAGAGGAGTGCACAAAGAACAGTCCTTCATCAACACAGGTGCCTGTAACATCAGTACGTTTATATACTCTTATTTTTTGCTGCATTAAAATGAGTCAACAGCGTACCAATCCTTACAGCTAAAAAGTTGCTAGTGCTTGATAAACAATGTTTCTGCATTACTCATGAAACTTGCAACACTTTGTACTTTTAAGGCATCATACAAATAGACTGGTTTGCTTTTTATTTCTCATACTCACATTCTCTGGTTTGATTCAGGTCAACTCTTCGACGCTGGTGGGCCAAGTCGATGTTCCAGGTACGGTGGGCTCCATGGTGAAATACCCCGGCCAGGAGAGTCTGTACACGAATGTAGGCCTGACGTCCACAGCTGACGTGGCAACCTCCGTGAGAGGGGACACTTGGTGCCCCATGGCCTTGGCCTAAACCCTGGCATTATTGGCTGGAAGCCATTTGCTGTCCTTCAGCTCTCCAGAACGTCCCTTAAAATCTGGCAGGGTGTGGGGTGTCATCTGTTTTTGGTCTGTGTTAGTGATCTTGAGCAGAGGTTTGATCTGTTCCAAATACTCCAGTTTTTGTTTGACCCGTGGAATACTGGACATCTACGATGGAGATTATCTCTCTGCACTAGAGGACGACGCTTGAGAGCATCTGCTTTAACACGCCTTTGGTACTTTCAGAGCACACCCTGCACCATGAATGTTGTTCGGAGGAGTAAGTGGATCAAAAATGATTTTTTTTTAAGTAGAGTTGTACATATTAATGCTAATGGATACTTCGCCCATCTGAAAAGACGAGGTTGTTGATTGGATTGGGGTGATCTGAAGAGAAAATGGTTGATCTGTCTGAAACTGGAATTGAAGATAAAGTGTCAAGGTGTTCTTATTGATGAATGCAAACATATTTATGAAGCTACGGCTATTGAAATAATGCATATATTTGTCAATAAAGATAATGTCAAATAGAGTAGGACTGAAGCCTTGCCCTTCCTTTGATATCTTTTGTTTCAAGCACGACGTTGTTGCAGTGGATGTTGCTCAATAATCTGCACACCTTCTATGTGAAATTTAATCAGAAGAAAATTAGTAAAAAATGGTTTAACACAGGGTATCAAAGATCACAGGAACTCACATGAGACTTGTGTTTTATTCGATTACACATTTTCCTAGAGATCACTATCAAATAAAATGGTCTAATCAAAATTCATAGTAAAGAAATTTGTTAGTTTTTTCGAACCTATGTGGAGTAAATATCCAGCTGGAGTAAATCATCAGCAAAGCAAAAAGCAGAAATAAAATGACCTTTATATCTCTGTTAGAACAAACGGCGCTCAGGATTTCTTATCTGACGCATTTTTTGTTACAATATAAAACTGCAAATAAGTTTTGCTACAATGATTTTGGATGTAATACTACCTAACATATGACATTGATGTGTGAATATCAGTGCATAATGCTGTTTATTTTATTTTTTACTTTTAGCGTGATACAATTCTGTGGTCAATACTTTAGCTGATGAAGGGACAATGTTAAATCTGGGTCTCGCTTTCAAAATTTGTTCAATTTTTTAGAGAGAGTAATGTGTGTCTGAATCAATCAGTAGTGAAAGTTTCTTGTGAGTTACTAAAGCACAAACATAATGCACGATAACAGTAATAAACGAGCTATCTAAAGAGTGTAATTCACTGATGAAAGAGTCAGTCTCTAGTGGTTTTGGTGTCCATGATTTACTGCCTCTGGTCTGTTAAACAGTTACCCAACTACAAGTTCCCCATGTAAACATGTTATGGCTTTGAAATGGGGATTAAAGGAGCACCAGAAGAGCCTTCTTCAAATGATTGCTCCTTAGAGCAGAGTAATTCATGACATTGTTGGACAAGCTTTATGTGTCATAGAGACAATGTGTGAACAACACAAGAAACATTTTGCTATCATTGTGATTCTCCACCCTTATAACCTCTAGAATTATTTATTTCTGCAATGTAGTGTGTTTGTTAGAGGTATTTGTTTATTTTATTTGAATTAACGTATTTGTATTTTACGGTTGTATTTTTTTTTGCCATAATTTCAGTTCCAAATTATTTCAGTTATTGCCATCTGGGTTAAACAGATTTATTTGTTATGGTTTTGTCTGGAAATGATTCAAATTATATGTTGAATTGCAAAGTGTGTTTTTCTTCTTTTTTTGTAGATTTTAAGGTTCAACCCTTTCAGTTCTTATGAAACGTTCTTCGTACTCATCACATAAACCACTGGAACCACATAATTTGTCAATTTGATAATGTAATCAAAATGATTTTCGGTTTTTATTGTCATCACCAGTCACAAAGCAAATTTTTATGGTACAATGTTTCTTAAACCATTGACTCTCCCTGTTGTTTTCCAGTGAACAGAGTATTAAGAAGGATGTCATTGTTGAATTTTGTTTCTTATTTTTTTTCATCAGTTTAGTTAATTAACACTGGAATAATAAATAAGAGCCATGACTAAAGTGATTGTTATCCCATCCTTAATTTTTGTTTTAATTGAATCAAGTATTAATCAATATTGTTAATTTGATTGTCAAGTCATGTTTTACCACTCATAGGCCAGGTGTTTGCTCATGGATCAGATTGTTTTGTTTGTTGGTACATTGACGCAAATTAAATTGAAATATTGAAAATTCAATAATAGTCACTTTTCAGATATATTTTTGTTTCTTTTGTTTCTTTTATTATAATCATATTAGTTTAGTTCATGAATGATGGCTACATTGTCACAATATTGACCTAAAATGGCGGACTTTGAATTTGGGTCAATGATGAACATTATCAATGTTAAAATGAAATATTGTGTGACATGTTTCTAGTGCATCTGAAGACTTCTTAAGCCTGAGCCCAGCCCAAATGAGTTATTGGTTTATGTGAACTCTTGACATTTGAATGTGCTGATCTTTGCCTCAGGGTTGCACTTTGATTTACGACTGATTGATGACGTCTCGGTTCTAATAGATTGCAGCTCTCTGATGTAATTTCTTGTGCTGTTTGTGATTCTGGTGAATCAAACCAATAGACAGCATGCTTTGACATTTTTTTGCTTGAGATCACTGAAAACTATTTATGTTGAAAGAACAGAGACCCAGAACCAGTTGTCACATTGTTTCTTTGTCATAAACGTCTTTTTTGCCGTACATTCAGTATAAGTGAGCATCACATTTGTTTCAAATCTTTCTTTACATTGTTTCAAATTCTGTTAATGTTTCAGTTTTGTCTAAAACCGTAAATCCCTTTGTCCGTTTGTTGGTTGCAACACAATAAGACCAGCCAGACTAGTATTTCCACAGAGCAAAAGTTGCTCCCTGCTGCCCTTTTGAACTATGTTTGCCCTCTTTGCTTCAGAGAAGTACCAGCCACAACATAAAGCTCAATAACTCAGAAACACACTCCATTAATAACCGCTTTGGCACAGCCAACAGAATTCACTTAGACTACACTAACGTCACATTACATTCCTGCTTCACTCTCCTGTCACCTACCGCTCCAGCGTTGATTAAGATTTATTCTTATGCATTCTGGTTATCTGCCCAGGGTGTATGACATATTGCTGTGAGGTTTATTGGGGGCTGGGATCTGTGAAGGATTTCAGAATTCTTCTTTGTGATTGAGGGCTGGGAGGGGCAATCTGTGCCAAGACGCTCCATGAGAGCGCGGTTCTAGAGGTACAAGTTGGTATTTCATATCCAACTGCTTCTTTCAATGGGTAGGATCTGTAATACCAGAACAGCACCCTGCTAAACAAATCCTATTATTACTGAGTATTTTGCCTCAGTATATTTATATGAGTATATGACAGTGTAAGTCTCAATTTGTTTACATTTTTATCTGAAGTGTCAAGTGTAAATATCTAAAAAGATAAATGTATTACTTATTTGACCTAAAAACAGTACACAGAATCTCTTGGATCACAATTTGCAACTAGACGGATGTAATGTTACTTCCTCTACAGTCAAAAATCTGGTTATTATATTAGACAGCAACCTATCTTTTGAAAATCAGATTTCCAATTTGACAAAACAGCATTCTTCCATCTTAGAAACATTGCCAAGCTACGGAACATGTTAAGTGTTTCTGATGCTGAAAAGCTAGTTCATGCATTCATGAGATTAACATCCCGTGGTAGCTAGGAATTACACAAGCTCCAGTCTGGATCCAACCCTTAAACGATCTGAGATGACCGAACACCTGAGAAGAGACGATGACAACCCCTCGGAGGACCTCAGAGGAAGCCAACCATCAGCGATTATACTGAATTAACCAAATTTTGCCATAAGTTAATTATATTGAGTTTCTATAATATAAATCTATATCAGAAACTTAATGTCCTGTGAAGTTGCTTTGCAACGATTGTATCGTAAAAAGCTCTTTAAAAATAATCTTGAATTGAACTGAATTGAATTTAGTGAAGAAACTTTGCTAAAGTTTTCAGAAACATTTACAGCTACATTTTGTCTAACTACCATGGAAGATTTGTATTTACTTGTTTTATGTGTCAACAAGTAAAGACAGTAGACAGTAGACAGTAAAACTGCAATATGAAAACCTAATGCAAAAAAACAATCAAGTAAATGTATCATGTTTTGAAAATGTGTAGATATTTTTACTGGTTTCTATTTTTTTTTTTGCAGCCCAGAGCTAAAAAATGTATCCATGGTATGACTCTTGAGACGTTAGTGGGGTTATTTGTTTACAGTTTATTCATTCTTGAGAGAGAGTGTGAGAGTTATATATATATATATTATATATATATATAACTCTCACACATATAGTCATATATATATATATATAAATAATTAGAGAAATAATCTGGGTATTTACCTTATATGGTATTTATGCATTGATAAAAATGGGAATATTGTTCATTGTGGAAAAAAAACGAAAAAGAAAAAAGATCACGATTTTAGCTTTATAAGTCTATAAAAATCCTACACTTAAAAAAATGCTGTGACTTACTTTCATTTCACTTAAAATTGGTTGTATATTTTACAAATAACTGCAAATAAATAGCAAGTAAGACATTGAATGAAATGTGAAATTTTGAAGTAGAAAGGCTGAAACATTTTTTCTTGTAAAATATGTTGCAATGATCTTGGTTTTATGTACAACTTTAAAATATATTTTTGTGTACAGTAAAATGTTTTATTTGTTAATAGTAAGTTCCCTTACTCAGCATGATGAACTATATAAACCTAATGGGACATTTCATTGAATTTTCAGTAAAGATAGAGGTTAAACACCACTAAATACAGTTTTTTTTAAACGGATAAAGAAAATGGCATTTTATAATATATAGTGAAAAACAATTATATGACATGATGGTTTTAAAATAACTATATTCGCTTAGTTTTTATTTATCAGTTATGCACATTAGGGATTTATGTTACATCTTGTTGTTAAATTCATGTTTAATGCATTATATTAGTGTCGTGTGTTACCATGATGGTTTTTTGGGTTTATGTTATTGTGCTGTATATTTGTATTAGCTACCGTTTTTACTGTAAATATGGCTTTCAATATGTCAACACCAGAGAATATTTTTAATTTCAATCCACAGCTGAGGACAAGGTCTTCACAATACCAAACATGCTCTGAATATTTCTTTGTCTGAACTTGTGTAGTGGTGTGTTTAATTTAGGGACAAGACACACTGAATTCTTAAAAATAAGTACACTGGCGTTAATAAAAGACATAAATCACACAACTGAGACTGTAATCAGTCTGAATACTTATTCAGAAGGATAAGGAACTGACCAACTATATGGACAACGGTCAAGCATTCACATGTGTGTCCTCTTGGAGCTTTAAGAGACCTTCATCTTTTCATCTGGTCTTGCAGAGCTTCATATGTTACCTGGGGAATCCAATTTAAGTTTCATTCAAAACTGAAAATGACTGTCTATTGACCTTTAAATCAGTCAATTTCACTTCAATATGCTCTACTCTACAGGTGCGCAAAATATAATTCTAACACGCACGTTTCCCTTTAAATTAACACTGAGTTTGCTTTAGTTCCACAGCCTCTGGTGTCCAGCACTGAACTCTGTATTTGGACAGTGAGTAAAAGGGTCAGTGTCACCCTCTCCTCTCTGGGGTGGAGTTGAAAGTCCACCTTGTGCCAGAGTAAACATGGAGGAGGTCTCAAGACGAAGAACTGGGAGCCTTAGGCTGTTTGAAAATGAGTAAAGAATGGTTTTCCCCTAGGGGCAGTTACCCAACGTATCTCAGAGAGGCAGTGTCTGCATCCACAGGCTCCGGAAGAGATTGGATCACTGACGCAGCCCTTAAGGATTTCTAGTAAAATTCAGCCCAATTTCCAACTGATCTTTCCCTAAAATAACAGGCCTGGCATTCTGAAAAAGGAAATCCTGGGGATATATGTCCTTAGAAATGTGTGTAACAAATGTATATGACATATTACAAAGGAATGATAATATAATGGAATAATGAAGACATGATAGTTCTGTGAAGTCTTTATTCTTATCATAAAATTCTCATCTAAAAATACATTTTTTTATAGTGTGACAATAAAGAATGTATTTCTTATTCAACCTGGCCTCATAAAAATACATACCTCTGTGCACTTTCTCTGCGACACCATTTTACGTACCTTACACTCACGTTTCGCCCAGTTTCAAAGAGAAATGTCCACTGAGTGGCACCACAGGTTAAATATATGAACCCTGGCATGTTTTATTACGTATGTAACCCCGACACGGGTCCGCACCAGCGGTCACGAACCGGGACTCCGGCGGGAGGCGGGCGCTCTAACAAGGAACGCCAAAGGCTACAGCCTCTAGCGTCAGTCGCTAGAGCGCCTCTTTTGAGGTCAGGAGAGTGAGGTTTACACACAGCCCTTACTGGCATACATCCGTTAAACGTAGATATAGGTACATATTGCTGTGTTTTTATTACATTGCTACAGAAACATATTGTGGCGGTTCAGAATTAAAATATCCGTGGTCTGTCCCTAAAAGTTAATGCTCTATCGTGTTGGAAATATGCCCTACACCAAACCCCCTTCACAGACAGCCAAGTAATACTGAAAAGTTTTTATTTATTTATTATTGTTATAATTTTTTGACACAATCAGTTGCATGCCATATGAAGGCCTTCAGGTCACATACTTTTTATGTGACAATAAAAGTGATTTGATTTGATTTGAGGGGTCCCAGAGCCAGCCAAACAACTAGATGAATAGGATTGCTAATGGATAGCTTTCTCTGGGTATTTTAGGTTATACCTGCAAAATTAGAATTTTGGCTACCAAAGAAGTTTGATGAAGTGCGAATGTGGAAGGAGATAAGTGAGTGATTGAAGAAAGCGCAGGAAGCCAAGGCATTAGTTCTGTTTTTGTTTTTGGTGCTCCTCTCCAAATGTCAAATATGAGGAAGTCAAGGGGAAGGGAAATTAGAACAAACGTAGAAAAAGCTAGGTATACTGTGGAACATGAGGGAAGGGCAAAAGTACAGGTCTTTAGTCTTGAAGAGCGGAAACATTAGTCATAACTGACAACTGACTTCTGCATGGCCTCCAATAATGATATGGAGGATATGACACTCACACTTCCACAAGCTCTGTTTGCAATGGCAATTGCGTATAGAATTTTTCCCATGAGGCAGACAAACCTTGAGAAGCTCATAATTTTAGAAAGGCGCATTTCAAATAAAAACATTGCAAAAATATATTCAGAAAATATATATTAGCAATATATATTTTGTAATATATTTTGCATTAGAATTGTGTATAACTTCCTATTGTGAGGATGTTCACAGTGCAATTTGACTTGCTTTTCTTTAAAGTTTGCCCATTGCAAAGAAAACAGGGGTAGGTTTTTTCTCGGCATTGTGCCAAACTAGACATGCTGTTTCCAAGAGTAAACACATAAAAAGCATGAAACATAGATCACAGTAATTTTTTTACTTGTTTTGAAAACTCTGAACACTTTTTATTTGAAAATGCACTCATAGGCCAAAGTACAGCAGTTTGACAGTCAGATGCGCCAGCGGCTGTGTTAGCTAAAGTGATCCTCTAATGTTATTTTCCCAGTTTCCTTTTTTTCCTATTTCAGAACTGTGTCTGTGAGCCGCCCCACTAAATCATGAAGCTCATTTAAGTATTTTCTCCGAATACTCCAGACATAATCCAAGTTTTTGCAGGGGTTCACAGCGAGGTCACTGCTATCTCTCCTCTCCCACTAGCTCAACAGTCATCTCACATCCAAGAGGCTTGGAGCTGAGTTCAACACATTGGTCTATGGGAAACTGTGCTCGCCGCCAATTGCAATACTTCCCTGCGTATTTCTGTCAAAGCTCAAGCCTTTTAAAAACAACACAATCACTGAACTCATTGGAGCCCCATTTGAATCAATTACCTATGTGTCAACAAACCAAATTCTAATAATTTTTAACAGGAGAAGGGGATTGTTGTTGTATGCAAGCCATGCCTAAGCAGCAGAAAATGAGATAGATTAATCAATTGAAATGTACATTTATTTAATAGTTTTTGTGTGATCATTACTGTTCTAATAATAGAGTCAGGATCATACAATGTGAGCGAGGTAAAATAGTGTCTGTTTTTGTAAATGAAAGAGTTTCAAACTAATGTAAATAAATAGAGCAACACCTGAAGTTTGTTTTTAGTGATTGATGGTATTTAGTTTAAGAACCTGTATAACTTGTAAGATTAATTTTTAGTTAGATCACGGCAACTCTTTGAATAGTTTTAGCATGTTATAGATATGACAATGTTCATGCATTTGGTCTTGGCAGACTCGATCAGCTAAACACACTGCCAGTAGATATGCAGACATGCTGTTGTGAGCATATGATATATGCTGCTGCTGCTACATAAATAGACATGTATCAAAATCCTGTGGCAGATCTAGACAGGTGGAGCTGGGGGAGGTGGAGGGTTTCGGAGGAACTCTAACCAGCTTGTGCCATTTTAGTAAATTATGTGACTGCTAGCAGATTACATGTAAAGGACCTATGTGCCGTCTAGAGTGTCATGACTGAACTAAGTATACTCACAGGCCACTTTATTAGGTACACCTGTCCAATTGCTTGGTAACACAAATTGCTATTCAGCTAATCACATGGCAGCAACTCAATGCATTTAGGCATCTAGATGTGGTGAAGACGACTTGCTGAAATTCAAATCAAGCATCAGAATGGAAAAAAAGGGGATTTAAGTGACTTTGAACATGGAATGGTTGTTGCTGCCAGATGGGCTGGTCTGAGTATTTCAAACACTGCTGATCTACTGGGAGTTTCACGCACAACCATCTCTAGGCTTTACATTTACATATTTAGCAGACGCTTTTATCCAAAGCAACTTACAGGTTATACATTTTTTGTCAGTATGTGTGTTCCTGGGACTTGAACCCACAACCTTTGCTCTGCTAACGCAATGCTCTACCACTGAGCCACAGGAACACTACAGAACATTTCGAAAAGAGAAATATCCAGTGAGCGGCAGTTGTGTGGACAAAATCCCTTGTTGATGTCAGAGGAGAATGGGCAGACTGGTTAGAGATGATAGAAAGGCAACAGCAACTCAAATAACCACTCGTTGCAACCAAGGTATGCAGAATACCATCTCTGAATGCACAACACGTCGAACCCTGCATCAGATGCGCTACAGCAGCAGAAGACTGCACGGTGCCGCTCCTGTCAGCTAAGAACAGGACACGGAGGCTACAATTGGCAGGCTCACCAAAATTGGACAATAGAAGATTGGAAAAACGTTGCCTGGTCTGATGAGTCTCAATTTCTGTTGCGACATTCAGATGGTAGGGTCAGAATTTTGCATAAAAAACATGAAAGCATGGATCCATCCTGCCTTGTCTCAACAGTTCAGGCTGGTGGTGGTGGTGCAATGGTGTGGGGATATTTTTTGACACACTTTGGGCCTGTAACGTGGCAAAGCGAGGACGTGAGGCATACGGATCCATGTGCAAGGCTTTATTACAGAGATGTGGTCATACACACAGGCAGGGCCAATAAACAGCAAACTAGTATGGCATAGGCAAGACACAGAGTAATCCTAGGGCAGGTATGTGTCGTGGATCGGTGAATGATATCCAGAGGGCTAGAGAAGAGGGTAGTCCGATAACTAGAGTAATAATCCAGACGAGGTATGAACAGAGCCCGAATGACAAGACAATGGTTAATCCAGATATAGGGGCAAGAAAGAGGACAAGAGACAATAAACAAAATAAACTAGACTAGAAAACATGGAAGGGTTCCGTAGTGTAGCTATCATTGGGAGAGCGATAAACGCTAGACAGTACAGGAACTAAACAAACACAGAAAGTCACGGTAAAGCAGCTAACACTAGGGGAGTGATAAATGCCGATCAATAGACAGAGCTAAACATAAACACAGAGTGGCACGGTGAGGAAGCTAACACTGAGAGAGTGCTACACGCAGAACAATACTCAGCGATCTGTGAAAGGAACTTAATGTCTATGTATGGTGTGTGTAACGGCTCACAGGTGAGCGTGTGATTGGGGACAGCTGTGTGATCAGTGCAGCATGTGATTATGACTACTGATGGGTCGGTCTTGAACGATTTATTCATTTTGAATGAATCTTTAATGTGACTCAAGAAGAACGAGTCGTCTCAGGGAGTGTTTCGTTCAGTCGCTCATGCGCACCATCCTATAGGTTCTGTACTGGAATAAGTTCACCTGTTTCGAGTCTTCGGGTTTTTTGAGTCATTCGTTCATCACATGACTAATGCAGTATGAGCCGGAAAGAGAATTGAGAATCAATTCTCTTTCCAGCTCATACTGCATAGGTTTAGCTCACGTGATGAACAAACGACTCGAAAAACCTGAAGACTCAAAAGGAGAACTAATCAATTCTCTTTCCGGCTCAAACTGCATAGGTTTAGCTTATGGGGCTGTCACGTGATGAACGAATGACTCAAACCCGATGTCAGATAAGAGGTGAGGTGACCTAATCATAGAATGAAGACCCAGGTAAACAATTAATTAATCTTTTCTGTTTCTTATAGCATTATAGTTTTGTATTGTTTGTAGTGTGATCAACGTTTGCATAAGTAGTAGATGTGTTAGGGAAGTAACACGTAACATTTGAATTATGCTTTGCTAAAAAGAACTAAATGAACGAAATGACTCGAAAAAAGATTAGTTCATTGTTGCTGACCATGTCCATCCCTTTATGACTACAGTGTACCCATCTTCTGATGGCTACTTCCAGCAGGATAATGCACCATGTCACAAAGCTCAAATCATCTCAGACTGGTTTCTTGAACATGACAATGAGTTCACTTTACTCAAAAAGCCTCCACAGTCACCAGATCTCAATCCAATAGAGCACCTTTGTGATGTGGTGGAACAAGAAATTCGCATCATGGATGTGCAGCCGACAAATCTGCAGCAACTGCGTGATGCTATCATGTCAATATGGACCAAAATCTCTGAGGAATGTTACAAACACCTTGTTGAATCTATGCCACGAAGAACTAAGGCAGTTCTGAAGGCAAAAGAGGGTCTAACTAACTAAGGTATATCTTAATTTTGCTCAGAATTTTTAGGGTAGTTCATCCAAAAGTTAATAATGAACATCATCATTCATTATTCAGTTTTGTCTGAAATATTTTTCTTTACCGAAACTATGAACTCAGTGGGGTTCAGTGTTGTTTCGCACTTCATTGACTATCATTGAATATAAAAAAAATCTTAATAATTAAATAATTTTTTGTACTTACTATTTTAATAAAAATAAATGCATAATTACATGCAAGTAACCCTAAAACAAACCCTAATCGTAATCTAACCCAATCCAATCTCACGGCAATTCGTACATATTTTACGAGGTGGCTAATTCGTACGAATTCATACGAGCTCACTCGTACAAATTCATAAGATTTTTACAAATGACCTACACCTAACCCGCCCCTAAACCTACCCATCACTGGGGTTTAGAGAAATCGTACTAAATCGTACGAGTGAGGTCGTACAAATTTGTACGAATTAGCTACCTTGTAAAATATGTATGAAATGCCGTGAGATAGCGTTGTCTAACCATATAGTAAGTACATGTAGTTAGTTAATATTACTCAGTACTTAAATGTATAATTACACTGTAACAAGGACACCTTAAAATAAAGTGTAACCAATTATTTTTATGCAAATTATCTCTTTAACTCACGACAACCGCTGCTTGTTCCTAAATGGTTTATGAGATGATAAACTAATCTACATAAATGAATAACAAGTGCTCCTCTGTGCTCTGCATACGCATGTTCATTACTCTGCCAATTACACAAAAAGAAGCTTTGGTTATTTGTGACTCTTGTGATAGAGTGGTCTCTGTGTGTGAGATTCTAAGTTGTTCTAGGACTGCCCTTCTAAACTATCAGCAGTCCCCCGGGAGCCAACAATAAACTGATAACAAGACAAGAAACCAGAGTAAATCAGGGATGACGTAAGACAGGATACAGCTCAGAGAGACTTCAGGAACTATAGTAAGATACAGACATAGACAGGTTGTTGGCTGTAGAGTATGGACACTTTTACAACTCCCTTGTTTACAACGAATCTTTGTTTTTTATTCCAAATCTTATGATTTTCTGATGTAAGCATGCATTATTAATGCTGCTTGTGTTTTGTATTTAAGTAAAGTTCTGTTTTGAATATGTGCAGATGTTGGTTTTATCAACAATTATTATTATTATTTTACAAAGTTAGACACATATACAACCTTTTCCTGGATCCTTACAGAGAATGACCATGCAGACCTCTTGGCCAAGGCTGCCTATTAATTATCCACAGGACTTAAACATTTCCTGTTTTCCCCTCCTTAATTAAGCTAATCTGCCCTGAACTTTAAAGAGAGGAAATACCTAGAAATAGTTCCCAATTTTCAGCACATTCAATTATTTTGTGCCGAGTAGCAGATTGCATCAAATCGTGTCAACGCAGAGATCAACAGTGCTTGATCCTTAGGGGAAATGATGTCTGTCATTTCTTCCTTTGCCATGAAGGGTAATGTGGGAATTTTTCAGAAGGAACAGTGCCTGCCGTGGGCATGGCCAGTGCCTAAGCTGTACGTGCTCAAGGTCAGGGCCATCCACCATCAATCTCTGACCATTATGTTTATTATCATTACTTACACATACTCACTGAGTTTTAGAGAATAAATGTTGTCTTGTGCTCCCTGTTATTTTTCCTCCCTTATTCACAATGTCTCACACTTCCAATTAAATTTCAGTGGGTGATGATTTAAGAGGGACTTTCTTGTGAAAAACAGGGACTTCCTTCTGTCAACATGAAGCAAGAACATTTCTCCAACTCTCTAAAAGCATCTGCTTAATTGACCTATCGGTAGCTCCTACCCTCAAATGTAGACTAGCCAATGGCAGTCGAGAATAAGTTGCACGGGAGCGGAACTTGGACATCTTTAGGTTTAGAGCCATAGAAAACATTGGAAGATCCAAAGCTTGCATCTGTTGTATGGGGTTTATGCTTCAAAAATGGAAAAACAATGTGGCTGGGGTACTAGTAAAACTGATTCCAGGTATCCTTAGAGGATGGGCAATATCATTTATTTTATTAAATGTCCCGAATCCAAACAAAACAGAGCAAAAAGTCCATAAGTATTCAACCCTAATCCCAATGAAGACAAAAACTGTCATTTTCTGGTTGTCATACACTCATTAGGTTACCATTTGCATCTGCTCAAGCAGAACATTAATGTTATCTTGTGCTTCAGCAAGGTATCTCTGGCTAAAACTAGCTAATGTTAAAGTTAGTGAGTCCATGCTAATGTACAAACCCAAATAGTGGAGTGTTCTCGTGTCTTGTACAGTGTAGATCAAAAACACATAAACGAAGGTCTTCATTTCATTAAACTGGTTAAATGTACATTAATTTAATTGTACCCTGCGATACATGAAGTGTTGATCCTGCATGTTGTCATCCGTGATTGTGATGACCGACCATAATATGAGACTTCTCCCGCTTGCATTGTGATCTGTAAACCCTCGCTTCGAGTTAACCACCGTATTTGTCTTTTTAATATTTTATAAATCACTCGATGGAATATTTAATTCCCATTTGGTGGCCTTCTGTGTCCAAACTTGTGCAAAAACATTCTGGGACAAGGTTTTCACACCGCAGCTGTCATTGTAAGACAGTGAGCAACTCCGTTTGTTTGTCTGAGCGAGCAACCGTAACTAAGGGAGGCGGGGCTTACCGATAGGTCAATTGACCTTGACCCTCAGTCTTTTCCCCTCCCATTCTGACAACATTTTCATAATCACAACAAAATTACTCCACAACCTCAAGTCAACTCCACTGTTTTCATAAATGAAGTGTATTCACACTTTTCAACTGTGAACTGAAACTCACCTCTAGCCTTACCCTTGTGTTACACAAAAGGAAGAAATGAAAGACAGTAGGAAGACATTTTTATCACACAGGAGTTTTCACAGCTGAAGAAAACAAGACTGAATAATACAATAATCACTAATAATTACAATATTGCCAGCAATTGTAGTTTTTTTGTCATCATTGCACAGTACTTTTTGATCGACTGAAATATTCAAAAGCATGAAACATAATGTTCATAACTCACAATAACATTACAGTAACGATTACTCATATAATTTTGTTTTGGTTACAGCGGTCATTACGTTCTGGATATGCTCCAATGGAATTGGGATTTTCCAATCAAAGGTGTTCCAACATTCCCGTTATACCAACACAGGACAATATTTTTGGAAAATGGATTAATGGGATTGGGATTTAGACTCAAGGATCAGAGAATGAAGTGCAAATTATTAAATAAGACTACTGAATACTGCTTCAAGAGGAGAACCATGAGGAGAACTTTATTCTCTTAGAGTTTATATTTTTAATGTGGCACTAAAATGATGTAGCACATAATGCCAAATTGATTCATGTACAGCTTTGTTGGTGGAAAAATACCTAATCACTAAATTAATTCACCTCAATACACACAATAAATGTTTATTATACTACAACATATTAAACAATATATATGTATTAAGGTAACCAACTAACAAACTTAAATCTTAAACTGCCAACATTTTTAATTCAATATGTATGGTTTTAAGTAGTTGGGAACTGGTATTTATGCTAATCCCGAACACTGCATCATTAGGGATCTAACTCTAGATTAATAAGAGGCATAAATCTAAATTCTATTCTGAGAAGTACAAAATAAAAATAAGTACCAGAATGTAAACTGCGATGGCATGTGCCTGATGATGAAAATCTGCGACATTGTTACACAGTCTCTGTGCATCACAACTATGTAAAGCCTGCCTGCCCCTACAGAAAACAGGCGGGTTATCACATCACTAACATTTATTTAACCTTTTTCTCCTGTGGAGAGCTAAAGAGGAGGGTGCAGTAGGGCTGGCTTCTCTTTTGGAGACATTATTATATACCATTACGCTACAGTCCGCTAACATGTCCCAAATGTCTGCAATGATGCTTTACTCTAACAGGTTCATGTTTGTGTAATCAAAACTTATGTAGCCTAACACAACATACACTTTATTCTTAATCAGTTTTGAATACACAAAACATTGCTTTGCTGCTCTGTCCTAAACCGCCATTTCAACATTTAGGTCCTTGCTTTCCACTGGGAGTCAAACAGTACATGAAACAGCAGGATTATTTCACCACAGTGAAGGATTCTCATGTGCATTTATGTCGGCCTGTTTTGGAATTAACGGCAAAACTCCCCACTCCCACATATCCCTGTGTGCTTGCTGGGACGTTTTTTTTTCTTTCTCAGATGCATCACTCACTAGCCAAAAAACTAAGGCTGATACCAAAATAAATAGTGACTGTTTTGAGTAGACAGAATTTTAGATGCTGTAAATATGGAAGAAAATGAGGACCGTCATTTAAGTCTGGGGAGTTTCTCTAGCAAGCTTTAGAACTGTTTAGTTTGTTGTCCTAAAGCTCGGAAGATAACTATTAAAGCCATGCGCTCCTTAAGAAATTTCAGTTGGGGATTTTAGAATAGCATTTCTTATTGTACAAAAGTTTCAACATTCTCCTTTATAATACCCCATATAAATTCCATAGGAAGCCCATGGCAAATGCAAAAATAGCCCTGTGAGTGAGAGTGTAAGTTGACTGGATAGCTCTATAATGGTCTACGATCGTGTATTGGATATGAAGATGAATGACTTAAATCAAGTTAATTCAATCAGGTTAATTTTAGTAGCATTCATTTATAGTAGTAGTCCAACATTTAATCTAGAAGGTAACTACAAATCCATGAAATCATTTTGGCAATATTACGATTAAAATTTACCTCATGTAAACGCAAGGCTATAAAATATAAATGCCAGCTTGTAGTCGATTTTAAGAAAGGGGCAGGGTTTAAGTAGACTAACGGGCCACAGAACAGTTTTTTTTCCTTTCTACTGTACTACTTTTCCATTGTTTTTCTAGATAAACATGCACTTTACACATATATGTGTTTGACCATTGTGCTTGAGTCAAATGTCTTTAGATGTGCTGTTCTAAAATGCAGCATTCAAGTTAAAGTAAGTCCAACTTTTAAAAGAATCTTGAGGCCTTTTGTCCCGTCCCCCCCATTTCATTGCCCGTGTCTCAGTTTTTAAAGCTAAAATGCATTCTGTATGAATAGCCTGAAATGACTGGAGAAGTCCGGAATAAATCACCAGAGAGAAGTCTGTCATTTCACATAAAGATCAAGTTATCACATTTTTATAACAAAATATTTAATTTGCTTTTTGATTAAAACGTTAAAATATCATATCAAACCAATTTTTCACAACAATACGCATTTAGTATTTAGAAAACAGATGGACCACCAATATTGATTACTTTTCTTGCACTGAACAAATCTTTATTCAATCAAATGCTAAAATTCCAAACTTCAAGTTTCCATAAAATAATGGACAGAAAACAACCCCTCGTCAAGCAATTTCATGGGGTGTTCAACTGTGAAGACAAATTCAGTGATGTTAAAATTGTTCTTTGCCACATTCCTAAATTATCTCGCAAGAAGCACAAATGAACTGTGCAATTTTCAACCGTTTCTGTTTTTGATTCTTTTCTTGGAGAAACGAACACTCAGAAGTTAATTTGTTCTCTTTTGGAAATCAAGCCCCACGTAGCCTTCTGAGTGTCTGTGCTTTGCTAAGACACTCACCTCTCGTGCCTTCCACTAGGCATCCTCTTGTCTTTGTTTGGCTCTGCTCCTAAACACCTGTCACTCTGCTGTAGCACTGCGGTCCCCGTGTGAGGTCCCCTTCCACAGTCTATTGAACGCTCTCTCAAGCAGAACACTTCAGCAGATCCCCCTGCCCTCCCATCCTTAATGGCTCAGTTCCAGGCTTTTACTGCAGGCTGCCCAGGTCCCTAAAACATCAATGATTTGTTTATAATTAGCCCTGGCACCTCTTCGCTACTTAGAGAGTACTTGTTTTTTAAAAAGGGCAGGGGGGTCGGTTGATGGATGGGTTGAAGGTGGCTGTGCAGAACCTAAGTGAGAGGGTCTTGAGCTTTGGCGAGGTTGGTTGCATTCCTTGCAAGCCGCCCAGAGTCGTAGCTGACAGGGCGTTAGCGATAATAACCAAGTAGAGATGGTCTTTTGGGGCCGCTTAACTGGGCCCTGCATTCAGTCACTCAGTTTGAGTATGCAGCCGAGGACCTGAGAGGAAACATGGTGCCCAAGCCTGGCAGTCAGGAACGTTTATGCTCACTGGATGCTCGATTAATAAACACAGGTGTTTATATCAAGATGTGTGAGGTATAAATACACTTTGTGTGGTCCCTGAAGTTTACATGGCTGATGGGGTAAAGTACATCTTTGCACCCTCCTCTGATTGTTTACCAGCAAGGACAATATCCATGGGAACATTACACACAACCCGTCAGCTTTGTAAATGAGCTCATCTCTGTACAATTAATCTTTGAGTATTTGGGACGTTTAACAGGATGATGTTTGGAGGACGTCACCTGAGAAGGTAAATGCTTTTAAATAAATCATAAGATATTTACATAGCTGAACTCAGTGCTCACTTTATAATTGTGTCATATTGCATAGTGAAGGCAGTGGAGACATAAAGCCAGTGTTGGACAAGCTATTCAAATATGTAACTAGTTAAGCTAAAATGAAACCTTCCGTGGAAAATACAACATAACACAACTTGCTACATTTAAGTTACTTATTGTTTTTACTTAGTTTACACTGTCAGTGTTTGGTATTGATAATCACATCTACTTACAGGTGTGAGTGTCGAAATGTCCTGTTTACACAGCAATTTACAGCAGCTTAAATACTGTCTGTATTAACATGCAACAGAAGTCAGGCTCAGACCTATTGGTCAGTATCACATGTAACCATAGCAACAGTGACTAAAGTCAAACTGGAAAGCCTTATAACACACGACACAGCAAAAGTCCAATCAAGACGCATGAGACGAAGTATCCGTCATATCTTAAAAGCAGATCACAGGTGAATACTGAAATTTTATTTGAAGGTGTCCTTGTTACAGTTTAATTATACATTTAAGTACTGAGTAATGTTAATTAACTACATGAACACAAATATATGGTTAGGGTTAGGATTAGGTGTTGGCTTAGGGTTATTTGCATGTAATTAGGCATGAATTGTTGTTGTTACAATAGTAAGTACATGTAACTTGTAACAAGGACACCTTAAAATAAACTGTCACTCAAAATAAACGTAGGCCTAGTAGTAATTAGTTAATAGTTACAGATATGTTTTTTTTCAGACACACCCACATACAGACTTTCATAAATTACATTGACTGCTCTAAAAAAGGAGACACCAATGATCCCATTTAGGACACAGAACAGGACACATGGTTATTCGATAACTATTATTTCCTATTTGGGGTTATTTATACGTTTTATTTTTTTAAGATTAACTGTTTTTTCCGAGCCATTGTTAGTGTTTCTTGTCATAGCTATGCACATATATGATTTAAAAAAACAGTATTAGCTAATGTACTAAACTATTTCTTGTTATGGTTTTAAATCTGTATTTAACCTCAGAATGATCTCAAAGTAAGTCTGATTGTGTGGCGCCTGGCTGTGCTTTAAAATGTAATTATTATAATCTTAATATAAGGGATGAAGGATTTTTAAAGTGACAGTAATCAGTGTTACTGATTATTATTAAACAGTGTTACCGATTACTATTAATCAGTGTTGATTACTACTAATCAGTCAGTGTTGATTACTACTGTTAAGGTTAACCCTGCCTGGTTTACATGCTTGAAAATTATTAACAGTTGAAAACAAGAACAATTTAGAAATGTAATCAAAAATGTATCAAATGCAATCAGTTACATTACTTTAATAAAGTAATTTAAATAGTTACACTAATTAATACATTTTAGATCAGAGGTCTCCGACCCTGCTCCTGGGGACCCACTCTCCCGGAGAGTTTATTGAGTTATATGCAATTTCCAAGCAGTGTTGAGGAGCTTGATTGGGTGCTTCAGGTGTGTTTGATCAGGGTTGTAGTAGTTAAAATCTTCTGGATAGTGGGTCTCCAGGAACAGGGTTGAAGATCTCTGGTTTAGATAACTTGTAATTTCTAACCTATTACATTTCCAAAGTGACCTTACGAACACTGTTTATGGTGATGGGAAAGGGACGTGTTTGGTTCCCCCTCACTGTGGTAACTGAATGTGGTTAGCACTTCCATAAAATAGCCGAACTGTGTGTAACCGAATTAATACCTCAAATACAGAACAGACAACAGTATTCTGCTGCTGTGTGAATGTGGCCTAGTTAGCAATACACATGTTGTCATGTGTTTAATGTTTTCAATGAGAAGAGTAGCTTCTACTTCGGACTGCAGAATAAATATTTAAATGTGACCCTGGACCACAAAACCAGTCATGAGGGTCAAGTTTTTGAAATTGAGATTTATACATCATCTGAAAGCTGAATAAATAAGCTTTCCATTGATGTATGGTTTGTTAGGATATCTGGCCGAGATACAACAAAAAATCTGGAATCTGAGGGTGCAAAAAATTTATAAAAAACAAATAAAAATTGAGGAATTACCTTTACAGTTGTCCAAATGAAGTCCTTGATGCATATTACTAATCAAAAATTAAGATTTGATATATTTAAGGTAGAAAATTTACATCTTCATGGAACATGATCTTTACTTAATATCCTAATGGTTTTTGCCATTAAATAAAAATTGGTCATTTTGACACATAATGTTGGCTATTGCTACAAATATACCTGTGCTACCCATGACTGGTTTTGTGCACCAGGGTCACAAATATGTATTTTTCACTTTTTTCTATTCATTTCATGCAACTGGCAATGTATGGACATAGTGACTCACTGTCCTGACACACGGTAATGTGGGCGAGCCAGAAGGGTAAGAGCGTGAACGTGCAAACCGCTTATCTGCTGGAGAAATCACTCAACTTATACAGTGAGTGAGTGAGTCATTTACACTGGATCCACTCTAATAAATTCAATCTCAAACTTTTGACCTTGGTAGTTCATATTGTTTTGAATGAATAATTGAAAATAAACTATTCACTAATTAAGAAAAAATTGTAGTTTGTTTTTGTTAACACTGTCTACTGTTAATTCTCCACTCACTCACTGTTAGAGAATAACCTATTCAAAAAGAGTCATTGAACAAAAGCTTGTTCTGATTATAAACAGCCAGTGCATATATCTTTATACAAAATAATGTCCAACAAACTGTAACGTTTTAGTATCACAACTCTGCTTAGTTAGATTTGCTAAGAAAAAGCAAATGGCTGATGATCTCACTACTGAGAAATGTAGTTAACATACTAGCTTTACAACTTTCAGTCATTCACACAAGCAATACACAGAACATATCAATGGCCCAATGTTTTCTCTGCGTTCTCATGAAAGAACATGACACAATTTATCTGCACCTGTTGGGTAGTTTTACTATGCCTGCATCACTATACGTCAAAAGCTGATGCCAAATGATGATGCATTTCATACCTAATGGCACCAGTTTGAAGCTGTGTCTACAAATCCAGTAAACGAATCATGCCTGGGCAACTCCTCAGTGTATCACTTAGTTTGTGTTGCCATGTAATCAGCTTTCTTGTTTATTTAGCAGTATTTCAAGAGTCAAAGAAGTTCTCTTTGATTTGAGTATTTGTTTGAGTATTTTCATCTTCAGAGCATACCATGCTGAACTAATACCATCTGATTGAGGGTTATTTTCATTTCCATTTCCTTCCTTCTCATGGCAGCAGCTAAATGGACATCTCACGTGTCACCTGTCGCTGACCTTTTACCTGTGCTTGCCCTCTCACTCTCTTTCATCTAACAAGACTCTGTGTGTACAGTAGAGGTCACATTCACAGACACACACACCCTCACACCTTTCCGTGCGACGTAGTGTTGCATACAATAGTCTATTTACCTGTGTTGTCTGATGCTTAATCAGGGATTAAACATTAAAGCGCAGCAAGTGTGAGGTAAATACGTCCAGGCTGTATTTGAACACTTCTAAACTGCAGAGATTAGTGTCAATACTGGCCTTTTCAGCCTTCCATCAAATGTTTGCCTTTTTCAAAGAAATGAATGCAGTGGGAGGCTAGACAGACTCACTATCAGGAGCAGGGCACCATAGTAGGTGGAAAAGAAAAATGAGAATAGTGGTAACTTTAAGTGAGTTGCTTTGTAAGGGTGCCATCGTAAAGTTTGCTATGGATGGGGTAAAATTATTGTGAAACTAAGAAAATACTTTCCAAAGGGACAACTTTCTAATAGGATTTTCTCTAGGCACAGTTCGATGTATAATCTGTTGTTATTTATCTTGTGCAAAAGTATCTATTAATATTCTTTATTGATGCTAATACTAGCACTGCTCCTAACGGAAACTACTTATATTTTTTAAATGATCATTATGTAATAGTGCTGTCAAACGATTAATCGCGATTAATTGCACCCAATAATACAAGTTTTTGTTTACATAATATATGTATTTGTACTGTGTATGTTCATATTTATGTATATATAAATACACACACATACAGTAAATATTTTGAAAATGTTTACATGTATTTACATGTATATATTTATTACAATTTATATTATATATAAATATATTGAAAATATAAACATAACATATTTCCAGAAATATATACATGCATGTTCTTGTATTTATATATAAATAATAATTATACACATATATTATGTAAACAAAACTTTTATTTTAGATGTGATTAATTGGGATTAATGGTTTGACCGCACTATTATGTAATATTAAACTGTTTGGTATAATGTAAGAAATGACAGTGTCCTGTCGTAAATAATGACCCCACTTTATCTGATCTCATTAGAATAACTGCATCAACCCAAAGTGCTTGATTTCTCATTTGGGGTTTTTAAATCTTTACTTCACTGTATGTGCATTAAAACTTTGGCATGTTTAATAAATGCATAATGTGTACTTATGGGAGAAATAGCCAGGAATGTTTTATTTTTCTTACTTCTCGGAAGAGGCTTGGGAAAAGAGGCACATATCTTGATTAGCATTTTTCTCTTCATAATAGCCTCTAGTATTGAAAGTCAAGTTTTATTCCAAAAGATTTTGTTTCAAAATGTTCATGTTGATAGATTCAAGAGAGAGAAGTTGAAAAATTCCCATAACATTTGGGAATCAAGTTTCTTGTGTGCTGCTAATGTAGTGTAAACTTCAACAGAACACCCTCACAGGAGCTTTGTAATTCATTATCAAAATTGGAGATGAAACATGAGCTGGTTCAGATGCTGAAAATTCTCTTTTAAAAGCACCCATTTGTCACAGTGATAATTATAAAAATAAAGCAGTTGTGTCACATTGAAATAGTAAGAACAAATCCAAAATATGTGTATCGTCACAGAGCCTTGTACTGTCAGTTTCTTCTAAAGTTTCTTTCATCTGGGTTGAAGAAAAAAAAAGACCTCGGAGTCATGGCCTTGTGGTTAGTAGCATTTGTGTGAGACACGGGTTTGAGTATGTTCTGCATCCTGTTTTCATGTACCCCCTTTATTCTTGATTTTCTGAGATATTTTCACTATCTACATAAAATAAAAAGTGACAGAAAGACAAAAATAAAAGGTGTATTATAAAGCAATGGAAGTACATTTTCCAAGCAGAGACTGAGCTGCTTTTGAATTTTGAAAGAATTTGAATTATGTAATTTATTGCAAATAAAGATAAGGTCATGTTCTAAGACAATATATTAATAACAATTAATCATTTAATAACAATTAATCGATATTAACTAAAACAGTACCTCCAATGAAGGCAAAGTTTGTCAATCTTATTTCTTAGACACATTTTGCATTAGAATCTCACTGAAATGTGTAATTATATCTATTAATTTCTAATAATGCTTTTTAAATTACATTTTCAGATTTGATCTCTGCACTGGGGCCAGATTACAAGATGCCGAGTTCTCGCTCATTCTGAATACTTCTTCACTGGTGACACAGGATAAATGAATGTGTTGATGGTGTTAAACAATGGTAGGTTTACTCTTGGGGACTCTAAACACTTTCGGGTTGTGTGTCATTTGTCAGATGCTCGGGAATTTGCTGAAGCAACACTGCTTTACCAGGGCCATGTGGAGGGGGCAGTAAAGCGGTGTAAAATAGTATCCAGATCTATTATTATTATCTAAACATATCACATTCACTAGTTTTCATGGTAATTAGCACAGAGAGGAGAAAGTAAAAAATGTGGTGTACAGCCTGTGATGGAGGAGAGCATCCAGACCCAACTTGGCTTTGAGACCCTCTTGCCTCCCAGGGCAACAGTAAGTGTGGATTTTGGATGCTGGAAGAATTGTTAGTAGTGAGGTAAGCTGCTGTCATGCATCTATTGTGTTGGCTAGAATTATCTGAACATGCCCCTTCAATGGCTCCACAATTCTCAGTATCACATAGGCTTTATAATATCCTATGTTTTTGGGTTCGTGATGTACCAGGAACATGCTTTGATAAGTTGAATTAAAGGCTAACCAAGCCAAATTTTTATCGAATTATAACAAATGATTTTACTAAATGACACCAGCGTGAAAAATCGAAGGAATGGACAAGCAAATAGTGAGGTAGTGGTTTTATACTGTGCATGACTAATGTCCATATAAGGGTAAATCATCCATTAGTATTCTTTATTTTCTGTCCAATGCAAGACTCCAGATATGTCTGAACTGAACAACACTTAAGAGTGGGAGGCTTGCTCATGCAATTGCGTAAAGTAAAAATGTGCTGAGATCATAATGAAGAAGATTCACAATGAAATTATTGGAAACGCAATCATGCAGAAACAAAAGCATTATATAGGAAGTTATATCACATAGAGTACCCCAGCAGATTCTATTCTTAACATATAGATACTTTGCAATGACAAGGCAAGGTTAGTTCAGGTTGTAAAATCCTGGGAATGACTACCAAAAAAACAACAACAACCAAAAAAAATATATATATATATATATATATATATATATATATATATATATATATATATACTTCTAAATGAATAATTATTCATATTTTTTACACAACCACTTATTTGAAGTGTATTAAGTATAAAAGTAAAACAAGCAATAATAATTATATGAAACTAACAAGTCATTTTTATTTTGACAGAGATTCATCAAACTGTTAATTGAATGTGGAATTTAAATCTAAAATCATACAGTTTATACTGCTTTAAATTTAGACATTAATCATTATGCACCTTATTTTTCCCTCAGATTGTATAGCCATAATGACACAAGCAAAAAATAAATAAACTGATTTTTGACACCATAATGACACAGACTGATTTGTGACAACTTGGCAAATTTATTAAAAAGCAAAAATACAAATAAATAATTTGCTTAAATATTCAAACCCTTAATGCAGTACTTTGTTGAAGCACCTTTATAGCCTCAAGCCTTTTTGGGTATGATGCGACAAGCTTTGCACATCTGTATTTGGCAATTATCTACCATTCTTCTCCTCACCTCTTCACCTCCCATGCTCTGTCAGGTTGGATGGGGCTGACATACATTTTCAGGTTTCTCCAGAATATATTCAATTGGGTTAGAGACAAGGACAACTAGATGAGCTTTGGAGACAGATCCCCTCTGAATACCTTGTCAGCTAGATGACAATCGGGACAAGACCACGGGAACCAAATTAGTCCTCTTAACAATCTGACTTTGTTGCAGCCTAGAATTAAACTGCAGGTTTCATCTGGCCAGAGGAGAACGGAACACTATTTCAACACACTATTTCCCTGCTTAATACTGTAAAGCTGCTTTGACACAATCTGCATCGTAAAAAGCGCTATAGAAATAATGATGACTTGATTTGACTTCAAGCCCATGCTCTGGTTGGGTCACTCAGTGACATACACAGACTTGTCCATAAGCCACTCTTGCATTGTCTTAGATGTATGCATAAGGTCACTTTCTGCCCAGTCTGAGGCTCTGAATGCTTTGGACTAGGTTTTCATTGAGGCTTTCTATAAATGTCATTGTGTTGAGCATCCCTTCTACTCTGACAAGCACCCACAGCGTAAGGCTGCAAGCACCACGCTTTACTGTTGGGGATGGTATTGTTGAGGGGATGATCATTGCCTGCTTTCCTCTATACATTGTAACTAAGGATCATAAAACCAGGAAATCTTGTTTCTCACAGTCTGAGAGTCCTTTAGGTGTTTTTTTGCCAATTCCAAGTGGGTTTTCATGTGTCTTCACTGAGGAGAGGACTGAATCTGGAATCTGGACAGGCCAGATCGGTGGAGTGTTGCAGTGATGTTTGTCATTCTGTTCATTTCTCCCATCTCCATATATGATCATGGAGCTAAACTAGCATGAACATCATGGTCACCAGTCTAACCAAGGCTCTTCTCCATTGATTGCTCAGGTTGGCCAAGAGGCCAGCTCTAGGAAAAATCCTCTTTGTTCCAAACATCATCCATTAAAGGGATAGTTCACCCAAAAATGAAAATTCTGTCATCATTTACTCACCCTCAAGTATTTCCAAACCTTGTTCTGCTGAACACAAAGGAATATATTTTGAAGAAAGTTTGTAACCAGGCTGTTTTGGGGCACCATTGACTTCCATATAGGAAAAAAAAAATACTATGTAAGTCAATGGTGCCCCAGAACTGCTCTGTTTCCCACATGCTTCAGAATATCTTCCTTTGTGTTCAGCAGAACAAAGACATTCATACAGGTTTGGAACTTACTTGAGGGTGAGTAAATGATGACAGATTTTTGTTATTTTTGTGTGAACTATCCCTTTAAGGATAATCAAGGTTATTTTGTGAACCTTCACTGCAGCAGAATTTTTTTCTGAACTCTTCCCCAGAACTGTGTATTGACACAATCCTGTCTCTGAGCTCTATGTGCAGTTCTTTTTACCTCAGGGTTTGTTTTTTTGCTCTGATATGCATTTTCAGCTGTTGGACCTTTTATTGGGAGGTGTGTGCCTTTCCAAATCACGACCCATCAATTGAATTTGCAACAGGTTAACTCAACTCCAAGTGTAGTAACATCTACAGTATAGCAATATGAATTATCATGAGCTAAATTTCAACTGCCCCGGAAAAGAGCCTGAATACTTATGCAATGTAATCATTTCAGATTTGTATTTTTAATACATTTGAAATGTTTGTTGCCATTATTGTGTATGGAGTGTAGATTCATGTGGGGAAAAAGGTAATCTAAAGCAGTTTAACATAAGGCAAAAACACAACATATCATGAACAAAATAAAATGGAAAGAATACGTTCGCAAGGCACTGCAGGTGTAAGATGAGTTCCTGTAGTAGTCCAGTTTTTGTTTAGTGTGCAAAAGGACCTGAGTGCAATACCCAACTTATCTGTCTATATATCTGTAGTTATTCATAGTAAATTTAGCAGTCAGTCTTGACATTCAAATGAGTGATCACGATGAATTTTCCATGCAAAAGAGCATCATTAGACATGTTGTTCTATAGATTTTGAGTGATATGAGGGTGGGTTAATGATGATGATAATTGTGCAAGGTAATGCAAAGGGGGTACTGATCTTCTTTCAGTGTAGCTTTGTTATTCAGTATTGTTGGCTTGTGCACAGGTCTTGTGGGACCTCTTAAAAATAATACTCACACCTTAGTTCTGTGAGTGCAAAGTAAAACGTTTTTAAAAACTGTCAAAGCTGTCACATTGCCAAATGGTGATTTGTTCTTTTTGGACCTATTTCCATATTTTCCTTATTTAATTTCAGCTTGTTAATTTCCCACATTATTCAAAATACTCTGCAAACATTAGGGACAAATCAATAATCTCCTCCAGAACACAGTTCAGCTCACATGACATTAAGGAATAAACTATTACTAGACTCCTTCTTTGTAATCACTTGCTGAATAGGATTTTATTCCAGGTGGTCAAAAGAGCACATGAAATACAGCCACCTCTAATAAAGCTACTATTTCAGTCCCACTGTTTTCTTGGAATGCACTCTTCTTGGCTTCAAGGAGATCTCCTTTTTGTGGTAAATCCCTTTTGAATGGCAAGGTAAGATACAGTCATGTCAGTAGAGCTCCACTGCATTGTGATTAATCAGGTCACAGTGCTTTAAATAAACTCTATGAAGCAGATGTACAGTAACTGCTGAAAGCCCAATTAGGTTCACTTCAAAGCAGTGTTTTCAGTACTTCCCGTTGGCATTTCAAGTTGTGCCAGTGCTTTCATCTTGTCCTGTATCCCAACTGGTCTCAGCCCATAGACAGAGTCAGGAAGTCATCGGGAACGCCTGCCACATTAATGTTCCACGGACGGTGTGACTGTGTGACTAGTATCTAGTATCTAGTAAAATCTCAGATAAGACCCTAAAAGTCATGATACAGTGATTCTGTATGTTTGTGTCTTTACAAAAATGTGTGATTTTTTGGTTACACTTTATTTTCATAGTCCACTTTAGACATTCTACTAACTATAAGTAACTTTAAGTAACTATAAGTATAATGTCAACTACATATCAACTAATTATCATTAATTTGCAACTACATGTCTACTAACTCTCAGAGTTGGCTGCTAGGTTAGGTCTAGGGTTAGTAGAATAAGTTGACATATACTTGCAAAGTTTCTTATAGTCAGTATGTTGTATGTTGTATGTTGTAGACCCATCAAAATAAAGTGTTAGAAGATATTAAACAGACTGTCTACTAATACTCCAATGACTGCTAGTTGACATGTAGTTGCAAAGTTACTTACTGTTAGTAGAATGTCTAAAGTGGACACTATCAAAATAAAATGTTACTGATGTTTTTTTTTTTTTTAAGAAAAAAAAGCATGCACAAAGGTCCAACTCTAAAGGTGCAGACTCATTTACCGTTACTGCAATTTTTGCCAGGCAGCGAAATATAATAATTTAAATTGGAATCCATCTGATTGGGAGTTTCTTGTAAGGAAGAAAGATTTCCCCATGCATATTTTGCAACAGGTTCAAGTTGGTTGTGCACATCTGCTTTGGCAAACAGAAAGCTGCTTTTTAAAAGTGAGCTGTGTTTCATACGCCACGCTATTTAAAATAACTGGATCTTTTAGCGAGTATAATTTTTGCTGGAATATCATTCATGTGACAGCACCTTAACCACACATTCCTAACAGTGAGTCATAAGTCGATTTGTGTGAAAACATACAAATAAGGTTGTACGAAAACAGGCAAGAGAGATTCCAGTCTCAGTCTTAACTTCACTTATGAGAATGAAAGACTAGAAGTATCGTATAAGGTGAACTTTGAAATGAAGCACCCATAGATATTTTTTTGCATTTAATTTTATGTGCACCCAAAAAAAAGCAAATAATAAAAAATACAAATAGAAAATAAATACATTTTAAATTATCAAGTGGCCAACCCCTTTCTCAGGTTGTGGTTTTGGATGTGAAAAAACTACTTTCTCTGTATACTGTTGTATTTTGGAAATTTGAAAAAACATTTTAAATGTTAAGATTTTGCTTCTCTTTCCAGCCACGTCTCAGTTCTCAACTGCAAGCAAAAGCTTTCTTTGGTTACTCTAGTAGCTACAGCATGAGAAACTGCTGATGGAGTGTTTTCGAAAGTACTCCGGCGTCGCTGTCACACGTCTCCATCCATTAGTCCGGCAGGGAGAAGGGAAATGATGCGGGCTATCATTGTGTGTCGGCAGAGCCTGAGAGAGATTGTGGGGTCGGAGGAGGTGTTAGGGAGCCTTGCCGTGCTGCCGTAGAGGAAAGCGCCGGCTCCACAGGGCTTCCCTCCTCCCCACAGGGCCGAGATAGGCTGGGTGGCAGGAGGGTGATTGGAGGATGAGGCCGCAGCTGTGGGGGAGGGTAGCGGCTGTGCCGGGCTCCCTTCTACCCTCTCGCTGACAGGATCTGGTCAGTGTCCTGCTGCTGAGGGTCACGGCCCAGCTTACGAACACAAACTTATCTTCCGTACATCTGCCGGGCCGCCTGCGCAGTCAGTCTGTCTCCACGGCAGGCTGCGCTCTCTTTCCTGGTTGGGGGATGCTTTGGTCAAGGAGAGCGACAGAGAGAGAGGGCCAGAGAAGGGGGACAGACTGGGAACCCAAGGATCTAGACCCTGCCAAGACGCTGAGCTACATGGAAAACACGAGCTGCCTCCAGGGTAACAGGCCCACTTCTGAATTTCGGCAAACAAAAATAACTCCAACGACTGGATACGTCCATTCCTCAAGCACTGTTCACTTTTTCTATCTGTCATCCAGAATTCCCAGAAGCTGAGCAAACTCATTCTGGAACCTGGACTGTCTTTGAGGACCGCTAATTTGCTCTACTGTTACAAGCGAGGAAGAAACTCAATAATACTGTTTCGTCCCAGTTATTTATCATTCCTCTCTCCACAGATGGAAATGACCTTTGAGTGACCAATGGTGAAGCTCAACCCCAGCCCTTTCGGTGACTTATTTCATCATTTGAGCGGCGTATGATTAAATTCTCATGACCTAATGCATTGTAGAATGCCTTGGAACTGAAGTTAATGTTTTTTTTCTCTTCTTTTTTTCATTCTACTCCCACCCTTTCCTCAGCAGAGCAAGGGAATGCTGGCTGCGTCTGCCCAAGAGAAAATGACAACTTCATTAGAAGGGCTTGGATAGAGCAGAGTGGGAAAACAAATGACTGTGAGCGGTGTTGATGGAGTGCAGTGAGGCTAACTCAGAGGAGTTCTACCTGCCAAAACCTTGTCTGCCCAACCTTAACCCAGACGAGAGAATTAGGAGATGATGTATGGCTGAAAGCGTGCTATCTGATGGGAGGAGCGCTATGAAGAGCATGATTTGGGTTTCTTCCTTTTCTAGGAAGCAGTTTTGGTTCAAAGTGCTGGTTTTGTAGTGAGCCTTTGACACATGATGTGAAGCTCATTGTTTTGTCCATGAAAAGCATGTTTTTAATTTCTAAAAGAATACATTTGTATTATTATTGTTTGTTTGTTTGCTTTTTCCACTGCTTTACTTTATTAAAATTTGAATAACTTTAGCCCATCAAAGCGGTACCCTGCAGACCCTCACTACAGGGTAGCAAGGTTTCTAAAAGTAATTTATAATATTTAAAAAAAAAAAAGACTAAGAAAATTATTTGTAATAATTTTACTTGGTAGTGACACAACCTGATTAAAAAACTTTTGATGAAAGTACAAAATTATAATAACCCAAGCCAACACAAATTATTACTTTTCTAAAATCTTTCATGTGTTATGAATTACATTTTTAAAATATTTATATTTTGTTACTGTAAACACTGCATTGCCCCACATGCATTTATACTACATTAAAAAGAATGAATTCAAAAACAGAAAACATACTGTAAAAAGCACATTATGCTTATTTATTTATTTATGCATGCACGTCACACTCTAGTGATGAGTAACTGAGAGAAAATAGAAAGAAACTTGACAGTTAATAGACTACAGAAACACTGTAATACAATTTGAATGGAGACCTATCATTAAAATATAAAATTCTTTGGAAGTGCTTTTTTCCCATCTTTGCAACTGGGTGTTTTATTAGAAATTAAAATTAATAAGAATTAGATTTAGAATTAGATTTGATTATTTTCCCTTAAAATATAAGAATCTGTACACTGAAAAGATAGTAACATGCAAGTCTTACCTCAAGAAACTATTTCTATATGACCTAACCCTTACAAATGAAATTAATTGGTGTAACCTAGTGTAATCAAATTGGATCAGGGATGAATTTTATTTAGATGTTATCATATTAAAAACATTAAGATTACCTGTCCTTATCACTAATGTTTTCTGTGGTTAAACATGTATTACTGTCCAGTAATCCTGTGGAATTGTTGTTGTATTTTCATTTTTTTACTTCTATTGTTCATTTAAGTTTGCTCTTGTTCCTTTAACATTATAACATGATTGTGTAATTCTACAAAATTACACTTTTGTTTTCACATTTTATGATATCTCTTCTATGATCAATGACGCTGAAAAAGCCTTTTTTTAAACCTTTGATTAGCCTGGATTTCAGTCTATGGTGCTCATGAATGCCACAAACAGGGTAGAAAAGGTCATTTGTTTCATGTTTCATGATGTGAAATACAAGTTGGATGAGACAGAGGATCAAGCTGTGTAAAAAAAAGACCACTAACCACAGACTGCCCTGCATTTCCTAAAGCCCCTCTGACAAGACACTGTAGACCAAGCCATAAAACATGTAGCACATCCTTCACTGCTCATCCACTGTACCCTATTACCCTTCTTAATACTGAACACCATACAAAACATCTGCTCTGCTTTGTTTTCACTTCAGTAGGTCTCACTAGAATACCTGAGCACGTCTAAACTTTAACCAGTTAGTCTGTGCGCTCTAGACTGCTAAAAACCTTTATGGTGCACCATATGATCAGACATCAGGTGATAAGGACGGTGCACTGCATGTGATGCAGAAAATATTTGAATACTTTTCCTCCATGTATTGGATCTGCTAAACTTTATGATAGTTCCAGAAACAGCAATAATGAAAAGTACTTTTACAGTAACATCAACAAAATGTCAGTTTAACAGATTTCATATTGTTTGCTCTCCACATCAGTGTGTATCATGAATTATCGTGACCGTTAAACACGGCTTGATCTAATATGGGAAGCTATAATAAAAACGTCAAACCACTTCACAATTTATGAGTCATTGTGATGATCTATAACTCACACCTAAAACCTGTAGGCTGAGACTTTTTACAGACTTACTAACATTACAAATAGGCCACAAAAACAAGGCACAGGGGTGTTCCCAGCATGCATTCCCTAAACATTGTTCACTTCTCTGCTTGTAAGCGTTGTGAGCTGGGGGAGAGGCTCAGATGAAATAGGGGGTGCTCAGGCTCAGCGTACATTCTGTCCTGGCTGCCTCTCTCAAGGCTGGCTGGGGCGTGTGCTGTGTGGTTTCCACACCGTCCGTTCAAGCAGGTGCCAGGCACGGTGAGAGGCTTCAGTCCTGCGGCGCTGACCCAAGACGCCCTCAGCCAGCCGTGATGGATTCTCTCCTCCTCCATGCAGCTACATGGGCCAGAGGCATGAGCTGTAATAACATTCCTGTTTATCAGTATTTGCAGTGCATGCATACATGTGCACAAACACGGAAAGATTAAAGGGATAGTTCACCCAAAAATGAAAATGATGTAATTAATTTCTCACCCTCATGTCATTCCAAACTCGCAAGACCTTCGTTCATCTTTCGGAACACATATTAAGATACTTTTGAAAAATCAGAGAGTTCTCTGGCCCTCCCATAGACAGCAAGGTTACTACCACGATCAAGGTCCAGAAACATAGCAAGGACATTGGTAAAATACTCCATGTGATATCAGGGGTTCAACTGTAATTTTATGAAGCTACGAGAACACTTTTTGTAAGCAAAGAAAACAAAGATGATGATTTATTCAAGGATTCTTCTCCTCCTCATCCCTAATGCTGTCACCCTAATGTATATGTCCACTTAATGTAAAAAACGCATGTACGTGTTAACGTAAGCAGCAGCACCATGCACATGTGTCGTTTACATGAAACAGAAGTAAGCGCATGTAATTAATGACAGAATTTTTTTTTTTTGGGTGAACTAACCTTTTAACACAGTGACCTGACGTAAGTTTATCCACTAAACCACAGAGGCTCTCTCTAGAAAAAGAGATGTTAAAAGTAGTCCCCAAGGGTTCACTTCTTTACTTAGACTTGACATCAGACAGGCTAATAGCCTACTCTGTTTAAAACTACTGTAGAAAGAATAATAATGTTTTTCATTTAAGTTGTAATGGATATAACATTTTTAGGGTATTGCCAGGGAGAGTTTTTAGCATGTTGCTACATAGCTGGTTGATGCTAAGTTAGTAGCAAACATACTTCACTCAAAACAAAACAAAGCATAAAAATAGTTGCAAGTGCACTTTGCTTTATGCTTTATGCATTGCAAATGCTTTATTTTGATCAATATTTGCATGTGTGCTGTATTAAAGTGGTCATGAACTGCCTTTTTTATCATTTTGTACTGTTCTCTGAGGTCCATTTATAATGTTATCAATATTTTTTACATCAAAATACATCACAATTTATAAGTAATAGGCTATTGTCCTGTCCTGTTTTGACCCCCCATCGGAACACTGTTTGAATAGTTGTGGTGGACGGTAGACTTGGAAGTAAAAATCCACTGATATGATTGGCTAACAGTTATTAGCCAAACAGTTGCATATTTGACATCCTACATCCTTCACAGATGGAGGCGGCTGTGATTTAGGTGAAAAATACATAAATGTGCAGTATATCAAACAAACTTTAATAAAAGACAGTATAAATCATAAAAACAGTTACTCACAATTGTGTGGTAGTCATCTTTTAGTTTCAATATTTCTGAAAATGCTGTGTCCTGAAATCCTGATAATTGTGCCTTGTTTGTAAACGTATCCACGGTCATATGAAGTGAGCAGTTCTTAGTGACATGGTCTAGAACTTCATAAAAATAAAGTTATTCCACTCCTTCCTAATGTTGGGTTCAGGAAGGCAAAGACTGTGCTTTTCCACAACTTGGCACTGCACAGTGACTTGCTGTCTTCTAAGTGTTTATCGTTTGGTTTCTGCTTAGACCTGCATTTGCCTCTCTCATTATTTACATTATGTGCGTGAATCGGTGGGTGGGGCTAAACAGGTATCGATGTAGAAGCAGGCATTGATCTTCTTCAGTAGATGCCACTCTATTAAATCATAGAGTGATACATTCCACAAGCTATCTTTTTGGCAAACTGGCCTCAACATAAGCTGTTTTTAGACTAATGAGAAAGTTCTGAAACGTACAGGATGTTTTATAGTACAAAGACCTTTTATATGTCAAAAGATCAAGGGCATTTTGATTTCTCTGTTCATGACCCCTTTAAAATGATTCTTAGATTATGGTCTTGTTAGTCTAGCATGTTTATGCTAATCTCTAATGAACTCATTTGTAAGCCATGTCTGAGTCTCACATGCAGAGCTCTTAAGTGTGGGTCATGAAGTTGCTGCCTATGTTAGAGAATTTAAATTTCATGACTCATGGGTTACCAACATTGTGCTCATTTATATCCTATATGACAAAAATTGTACCCTATATGATTCTAAATTTATAATAATAATGATCCTTAATATAATGACCTCAAATCAGTGTTAAAGGACAGGTAACGGACATGTTGTTTAAGATCAAACAGATTTCAACAGAGATTGGAATGAATGAATCATTGATCATTGACAGCTTGTATTTCAGGGGAAAAGGTCAATACGAAATAAAAGTCAATGAAATGTATTACATGGATTTCTATGGAGCACATATTTTAAAGCACTAAACCAATACATTTAACACAGTTATTTGAACACACACAGTACAGTCGTCTCAATGGCTGTGTAATGCACAGGACTTCTTCCTCTCTACATGCTGACTCATAATATACTCCTTCCTCTTATACCGAAAGACTGCTGTTTTTGCCCACTCACTTGCGTGGACATTTCCTCACAGTTATAGGCTGCTGTTACAGTAAACTTAGAGTCTATACACTGACCTTCCCAATGAACTAGCTGCTACTGTTTTCACCTCAGACTTCCCCCATAAATCCTCCATCATGTTTCCTCTTAGCCACCCAAATGTGGCCCCATGTGTGGCCCTTTATTGTTTCATCCAGTGTCCCCATCCTGCCATGCTTCATTTTACCTGAAATCAAAATATTCACCAAACAGTAAGGCTGGGTCGTGCTCTTTTCCCCAAGAAGGGGTTTCTATGAAACACAAGGTGTTTTTGTTCTACAAGTGTCACTATGTGTTCACATGTGTCCAGTCAGTGGCTAATGTGTGTTGTTTTCTTGAACGCAAAGTGAAAGTGGATGCCAGAACATCTCTTTTAAAGGCAATAGTGGAGCGAGTGATATTAAATTAATGGAGCATGAGAAACATTCTGGGCAGATCATTTCTTGGGAAGGTCTGTGGTGTACCTTTTCACACTGAGACAATAGCTCTGTACAAATCCTAGTCAGCTGCATACAGGGATATCATTTTTAAGTATCATTATTTGAGTGTAAAGGCAATTCTAGAATGTTCTATGTTAAAATTAAAAAATAAATCCAAGTAAACATATGGCTATACATATAAAATGATGTATAAAAATTAATACAAGTAAAAGTACAAAATTAAAGTTATTTTTAATTAAAATCTATTTTAGTTGTTTACAGCTGTTAACTTAGCAACATGCTAATGCCAAACTCCACTCTGACACATTGGCTGAACCAACCTGTGTTTTAGTATCATTGAAATGTTATTGAGCTTTTTATTTATTTATTTATTTATTTATTTATTTATTTTTACCATGCAATTAAATAGGTGCTGTACTTGCCTTGAAAGGAGCATGTGGAACTAACCTTGTAGGCCTTCAACGTCAAATCTGTCGAAGAGTTTTCTCTCAATAAACTTCTAATTTGATGCTTACCAATAGTAAGATAGAAGTAAAGTTGAGGTATTTGGTCAGCTTAAGGGATCTAGAATATGATCATACAGCGTAATACATTAATATGTATTACTAATAATTACTAATAAACATCTGATATGCTAGCAATATGCATACTAATAAGCTGCAAGTTATTAGTGAGAATAGGTCCTTAAAATAAAGTGTTATGCTATATGATTAATATTAATTAAACTACATGTACTTACTCTATGGTTAGGGTTAGGATTAGGGTTTGGCTTGGGGTTACTTGCAAGTAAGTACATTTAGCGAATAACAAGGACACCTTTAAATAAAGTGTTAAATGTTTTTCCCAACTCACTGTAGTACTGTACGTTGGATATTAGAATGTAATTATTTGATTATTATTATTATTATTATTTTGTATTCATTTAGTTTAAACTTTTACATTGTTTTTCTTAAAACATTTCCGAAAACCCCTAGTATTTTCTTGCAGCAACCTTTTAAAAACCTTGAATGATTTTTTTCTAAGAAGAACGTTGTCTACGTAGGCAGTAGACAACAAGGCACCTCATTAGGTTTTGGAACAGAGCTCATGTGTGCCAACTTCAGTGTCTTCCCCCAAATGCTTGCTTATCCTTTTCAAATGAATACAATTTAATGTTTTCATTTTGAGCTGAACGCTGAAGTATGTTATCACAGGCCTGCTTTCCTCCATGCATGAGAAGAGAAAACAAACACAGATTCAACCCGTTTTCAAAAATTCTATCCCATTATGACTAAATAGTTTTAATGTTGTGTGCAAGAATGATGGTGTGATTAATATGGTTAGCTCTCATCTGACAGCTTTTTGAAGTGCCTCAGTTACCACCATTTCAAGAGGTCATGACCTCACATGTAACACTTGATCATTAGACTAATAACTTACATCATGGAGAAATTAAGTATTGTTTAAATGTATTCCCATAAATGATGACTATTTCATATAATACATATATTATTATGCAGTTTAATTCCAGTTTAAAGTTTTTTCCCACACATGTTTGCCAAGCTGTTTGCTGTTACGCAAACTCTTTTTATAATTTTATTATAAGATAATATTGATTTTTACCTGGTCTTAAAATCAAATAATAATCATTCTAAAGCTGAATTAATCTATATTTTTGTAGTAAAGTATGAACCTTTAAGAAGAAACTGGTCAGTTGGAGTTTTAAAATGATCTGATAATCTAATTTTCAAGGAATTCAGACTCATTCCAGGAACATGTCATAATTGTGTGTGTTTTGGGGGGAGGTGGAAAGGTGAAATGACCACATTGAAATTGAAATGTTTATGATGCTATAGTACTGCTGCTTGAGCTGAGTGTATGGTGAACAGTGTTTTAAAATCTTTTAAAAATACATTTTTCAAGCATTTTTCAAGTTCTTAGAACTTGTACTTTTTATATTGAGGGTTTATATAGTTCTGAAAAATATTTATATCACTATCAAAACTTTCAATTTAATGACATGAAAGTTTTGTGGTGAAACCTTCAAGTGAAATTAACATCTTCCTAATGTTTGAAGTGTAAACATCTTACATGTTTGTAATTACATTTTCTTAATTTCTTCCTTTTATTAAAAACAAATGTAAAAAAATTATGAATTCTAATATTTTTATATCATACATTTTTATAGGAATCACACCACGTGACATTTTGCAACCTGCCCACACTGCCAAAAGCTGGTTACATTTTACATTTATGCATTTATTTTATTTTATTTTATTTATTTATTTAGCAGGCGCTTTTATCCAAAGCGACTTACAAATAAGGACATTATAGAAGCAATCAAAACCAACAAAAGAGCAACAACATGCAAGTGCTATTACAAGTCCTGGTTAGCCTAATGCAGTACACGTAGATAGTAAAAATAAAATAAAAATAAAACTCCCCGTTAACTCGAAAGCTAGTGTTAGTTTTACAAGAACAGCTAGCAGTTAGAGAATAAATATGCACATGATAGAGGGTCAAATGTAGGGTCAAATAAAGATGGAAGAGATGTGTTTTTAGCCGTTTCTTGGAGATGGGTAAGGGTTCAGCTGCTCGGATTGAGTTAGGCAGGTAATTTCACCAGATGGGAACAGTTAATGAAAAAGTCAGTGAAAGGGATTTTGTGCCTCTTTGGGATGGTGCAGTAATGCTTCGTTCACTTGCAGATCGCAAGCTTCTAGAGGGCATATAAGTCTGAAGTAATGCATTTAGGTAAAGGGGTGCAGAGCCAGAGGTGGTTCTGTAGGCAAACATTAATGTCTTGAATTTAATGCAAAATTCTTTTGGGCTCATTAAAGATTAATCTTGCAGCAGCGTTTTGGATTAATTGTAGAGGTTTGATGGAACTGGCTGGAAGACCTGCCAAGAGAGCATTGCAATAGTCAAGTCTGGACAGAACAAGAGCCTACATTTAGCAGACGCTTTTATCCAAAGCGACTTAAAGTACATTAAGGTTATACATTTTTTTTTTCAGTATGTGCATTCCCTGGGAATTGAACCCACAACCTTTGCGCTGCTAACGCAATGCTCTACCACTGAGCACTGTGGGTTGAATGACCATGGTGTTGGTGTGCTTGACTGGCCAGCAAACTCACCAGACCTGAACCCCATAGAAAATATATGGGGTATTGTCAAGAGGAAATGAGAAACAAAAGACCAAAAAATGAAGATGACCTGAAGGCCACTGTCAAAGAAACCTGGGCTTCCATACCACCTCAGCAGTGTCACAAACTGATCATCTCCATGCCATGCCGAATTGAGACCGTAATTAAAGCAAAAGGAGCCCCTACCAAGTATTGAGTACATATAGAGTAAATGAACATACTTTCCAGAAGGCCAACAATTTACTAAAAATGTTTTTTTTATTGGTCTTATGAAGTATTTTAATTAGTTGAGATTAATTAGTTGAGATTGTTAAATGTGAGCCAAAATCATCAAAATTAAAAGAACCAAAGACTTAAACTCTGTCACGAATCTGGTTGCCATTCCACCACATGGACTCTTGCACCACACTACAGCTGCACATCACTCCACCTCAGACTACAACTCCCATCATTCACTGCACTTACGACGCACACATTCCCATCCACCATTGCACCAATCACACAGCTGTCACCAATCACTCATTTGCCCTGATTGTCTCACCACACCTGCACCTCATTCACACACACACACACACACACACACATATAAGCAGCACACTTCCATGCACACATTGTGAAGTATTGTTTAGCCCTGTCTGACATTTCCAAGCGGTTTCCCTGAGTGTGTTTCCCTGGATTGCCTATACGACTCTGACCGTTTGCTGCCTGCCTTTTGACCCTGCCTGCCGTTTGATATCCTCTCTGTCTGCCGCCTGCCCCGACCTTTGCATTGCCCCTGTTGCTGATTCTGCCTTGCCTTCATTACACCTGTTACTGTCTCTGAACCTTGCCTGTTTGACCTCCTCTTGTTTATCAATAAAGCTGCATTTGGATCTACGACACTGCCTCTTCATTACAGAAGACTTAACCTCAGATCCAGCGGCTTTATTTCGGCTACCCAGTCCAACCATGGATTCGATAGACCAACTCCTACATCTTCGCCAGGCAGGCCTGTCCATTGAGGAGTATGTTCACCATTTCTGTGAGCTGTCATTTCAGGTACCGTTGTACGATGGACAACAGGTACCCCACATGGACCTGGCACTCCCTTCCCTCCCCCGGTTCCACCTCCGCTCCACCGCCCTCCTGGATTGTTCCATGCGTGAAGCATCTGGAAGCCGCTCTTTGGGGGGAGGCTCTGTCACGAATCTGGTTGCCATTCCACCACATGGACTCTTGCACCACACTACAGCTGCACATCACTCCACCTCAGACTACAACTCCCATCATTCACTGCACTTACGACGCACACATTCCCTTCCACCATTGCACCAATGGTGGAATGAATTTCTGTTCAAAGACTTGTTTCATTTCGGGCTCAATAGACACATCAAATCCCTGTTTCATAAATCTCTGTTTCCTGGAGGAGAGTTTAAGGGCAGTTTGAGGGGCCTTATGGACTATGCCTTGTTGTGTGCTGGTTCCTCATTTACTTTGGGTGTCACGGAGGAGGAATGCGACACCGCGTCTTTAACCAAGATGGCGGACACACCAGAAGGCATGCACAAAATGGCGGAGGCAACAACGCACCATCAGTTCCCAGAGTCTCACAACATGCCTGTTAAACCAGGGTCTGCTCTCATCGTACCTGTCAAGCCAGGGTCTATTTTCGTCGTGCCTGCCAAGCCGGAGTCCCCGGCCAGGATGGCTACCACGCCTGCGGATGCGCCTCTTTGGCCAGGACTGATTGCTAGTGTGTTGGACCCACCACTGGTGTCGGTGCGAGCAGCTGGCATCCCCAGGTCCGCAGCATTGTCAGCTCCATCCCAGGAGCTCGCAGAGTCCGCTCCAGTGGCCGCTCCGTCCCAGGAGCTCGCAGAGTCCGCTCCAGAGGCCGCTCCGTCCCAGGAGCTCGCAGAGTCCGCTCCAGAGGCCGCTCCGTCCCAGGAGCTCGCAGAGTCCGCTCCAGAGGCCGCTCCGTCCCAGGAGCTCGCAGAGTCCGCTCCAGAGGCCGCTCCGTCCCAGGAGCTCGCAGAGTCCGCTCAGGGGTCGCTCCGTCACAGGAGCTCGCAGAGTCCGCTCAGAGGCCGCTCCGTCCCAGAAGCTCGCAGAGTCCGCTCCAGAGGCCGCTCCGTCCCAGGAGCTTGCAGAGTCCACTCAAGAGGCTGCTCCGTCCCTCGCAGAGGCCGCTCCGTTTCAGGAGCTCACAGAGTCCGCTCCAGAGGCCGCTCCGTTTCAGGAGCTCACAGAGTCCGGCTCTCCAGGGCCCCTGCTGGTCCCGTCCGGCTCTCCAGGGCCCCTGCTGGTCCCGTCCGGCTCTCCAGAGCCCCTGCTGGTCCCGTCCAGCTCACCTTAGTCTCCGCTGGTCCCGCCCAGCTCACCTTAGTCTCCGCTGGTCCTGCCCAGCTCACCTTCGTCTCCGCTGGCCCCGCCCAGCTCACCTTCTCCGCTGGTTTCGTCCAGTTTAGCGCTTTCCGAGCGCCCCCGAGACTCAGCGCCTCCAGAGCGCCCCCTCGAGGTTGTGGTCTTCCCCAAGGAAATTGTTTTGGGGGGGGCACCTGCCTACCGACCCACGGAGTTCCCAGATCCGCCAGGGCCGCCCGAGTCCCCTGATCCATCATGGCATACCCGAGGCCCCGGATCTTCTATGGCCACCTAGAAAACTCCCTACCTCGGTCCTTGAGACTATATGTGCCTCTCTGTCTCTTGTGTTTCAGTTTCCTCTAGGTCCCAGTCTCTGCCGTGGGTCTCTGCTCCGCCCTGGTGGCGCCTGTCTCGTCGGCTCATGCCTCACGTCTCCGCCGACCTGCCAGAGTCACCTCACGTCTCCGCCGACCTGCCAGAGTCACCTCACGTCTCCGCCGACCTGCCAGAGTCACCTCATGTCTCCGCTGACCCTCCAGAATCTCAAATGGCGGACGCAACAACTGAGCTGCCAGAGTCTCGTCACGCCCAGGGTCACTTCACGTCTCGTCCGCCCCGCCCTGGTGGGCTCCTGTCTCATTTTCCCCACATGGACCTGGCCCTCCCTTCCCGCCCTCCTGGATTGTTCCATGCGTGAAGCATCTGGAAGCCGCTCTTTGGGGGGAGGCTCTGTCACGAATCTGGTTGCCATTCCACCACATGGACTCTTGCACCACACTACAGCTGCACATCACTCCACCTCAGACTACAACTCCCATCATTCACTGCACTTACGACGCACACATTCCCTTCCACCATTGCACCAATCACACAGCTGTCACCAATCACTAATTTGCCCTGATTGTCTCACCACACCTGCACCTCATTCACACACACACATATAAGCAGCACACTTCCATGCACACATTGCGAAGTCTTGTTTAGCCCTGTCTGACATTTCCAAGCGTTTTCCCTGAGTGTGTTTACCTGGACTGCCTATACGACTCTGACCGTTTGCTGCCTGCCGTTTGAGATCCTCTCTGTCTGCCGCCTGCCCCGACCTTTGCATTGCCCCTGTTGCTGATTCTGCCTTGCCTTCATTACACCTGTTACCGTCTCTGAACCTTGCCTGTTTGACCTCCTCTTGTTTATCAATAAAGCTGCATTTGGAATATCTCCAGATCTTTCAGATTGAAAGGTCCATGTTAGTACTTCTCTTCAGTTCACCCCACTCATTTTCTGTAAAAGATTCATTTTGTGCTCAGTGACCCATTTTTTTGTGTTGATTTTGATGTTTATTTTGGATTGTTGTCCTGGTGGAAGATCTATAACAGAGGCAGTCAGGTTTTGATTTTTTATCTGTTGGTATTTGCTAGAATCCATGATGCCATGTGTCTAAACAAGATGTTTAGCACCTCTGGCAGAAAAACAGGCCCACAACATTAAAGATACAGCGGTATATTTAACCGTGGACATGGGGTACTTTTTATCCTTGTTTGTACTAAACTCATCTGGCAGGTATGCTGCCAAATATCTATTTTTTTTTCAGTTTCATCTGACCATAGAAGCCAGTGCCATTTGAAGTTCCAGTCGTGTCTTACAACTGAATTTGCTGGAGATTGGTTTTGGATGAGTGAGGAGCATTTTCCTTCAAACCCTCCCGAACAAAATGTGGTGATGTAGGGAATGTTTGATATATATATATATTTTTAGGTTTCTGACCCCAAGACTCAACTAATCTCAATTACAGTTGTGATCCTTGGAGAGTCTTTGGCCACTCAAACTCTCGTTTCTCAGCGTGCATTAGGATGATATAGACACACGTGTAACACAATGTCGACCTGAAAACACACACAGAGAATTCCAACCCAGCAACAGAAATGAATTATTACCCAAAAGTCCTCCCTTCCATGCAAAAGTGGAGAGGGTCAACTGACCCCATCACTAAACGCTCTCGTGCAAAGGTACGGACGGCTCCGGGAATGGTTCTGGACACCGTCAAGCCTACATTCCAGAGCATAGTTCAAAACCCCCCCATTTAAAACAAAGCAGGACTTTTTCTCCGTCGGACGGACCAAGGAAAACCAAACTCCTTGCCTTTTTTGACACGTATAACTATTGCAACTACACAAAATAAATATATGGATATTTAATGTGTACTTGTTCCCTCATAGGCATGATGTGATGATTTCGAGTGCCAATTATTTAGGACAATGTGGGAATTTTAATCATGCTTTAAATGGTATAAACTGTAATGTGTGTATTATTATGCGGTGTTTGATCTCTAAAGAAAGCTAGACTCAGATGTGATAGACTGTGTTGATGACCGTTAAATTTTAATACCCTGCATAATTATACACGTATAAAGATCCATAAAGTTTATCCTTCCCAAAAGTGATGAGACATCACAGAACTGTTGGTCCACCCAGCAAGCCTGGACATGGGCGGCTCCGCCCATACGAACCATCGGATTCGACAAGCCGCCCGTGGGGAGGAGCAAGTTGGACTGTTGAAAAACAACGCGCCAGTTGCAAATCGCTCTCTCTGAAACATGGCGTGACGCTCTCGGCTCTCTCGGCTCTCTGGAACATCTCTCTTTAACATCGCTGGAGCTGCGCTCGTAACTTCTCTGCCTGCCTCTTACCTGAACTTTGTCTCGACACCGACTAAACCAACCATCTATTCAAGGCTAGAAGGCACAACATCAAAGAACAACGAGCTGAACGCCACGGACGAAAGGAAAGCTTTCTGTGACGCGTCACGCAGCAGCCACATCTCTCGTGTTTCCACCCGAGAGCACCCGGAGACGCAAACCAACCCACGTGGTTCCCGAGCACAAAGACCAGAGCAACGCATTTGAAGGAAACAAACAACTTCCAACCTGCTTCTTGTCAACAAGCAAGTACATTCTAACTAAATCTATATTGCTGATTGAACTGGTAGAATCTGATCTGAATGCAGTAACAGAGCAATAAGGCATCTGTCGTGATCTTTCCGGTCAAGTCAAGCGTTTAAATAGCTAAAAGGGCTAACTTTAATTTTAGGAATTACTTACCAAAATCCCTTATGCATGTCTTTGTATGTATGTATGTTGTGTGTCTTATCAGTTAATCCATTTATGTTAGAATAGCAGTATTACGAATAAACCATTTTTCATTTCATAAAGAATTGTCTCTGGAATGTGATTTGAAGTTTTATCCTTATTTGCCATAAAGAGAAAGCTACCTAAGCTCGAAGTTGATATGCTGAGGCTAGTGTTCGTGGGTCACTTAATACAGTATAACTAAGTTAAATATTAATATTACTTTTAACCAAGCAATATTTAATATTTAATAACTAATTCGGAGCTGAAATAATAGCTCTATATTAAACTGGTAATTTTACTACAAATGGTGGAGGAAAAAGCTGGCATTATTAAAGAATTAATCTGAAAATCAAACCAGAGACAAAGGGTATTTCTCAATTTTATCCGGAAAAACTGAGTAAATACAGGAAAAGCGGTTATTTGTGGTATTGCATTCTGGTTTGTGAAACACAGTGTGTTTGAATGAAAGAAAGGGTATTTGTTTAACTCGAGTTGTGAGAAGAAACTGCAGTAAATAAGTAAAAGTCGCTCTAAAGCGCATAAAAGAGACAAATGAGCGTGTCCCTCGTTTGAGCTCTGAGTGAAGGCCTGTATAGTTTGATTTGTAAGTGCGTGTCCCACTTTCAAACTCCGCTATATTTTCAAATCCCGGTGTGGAATGTTTAAAATAGCTTTTAAATCATTCTCAGCCATTTGATTTCACGAGTGAATTCAAACGCACGGCGCTCAAAGGAAGTGGCCAGTCGTTTTTGAGAAAGGGGGAGATTGCGCAATCGAGTGTTTGTGTTTATGAGTGCGGTCTAAACAGACAAATATTCGCATAAATAGCCCGAGGCTTTGATGGGTTATAAGTAACCCGGAGATAAATGTATCTCGTCCTAAATGAGTGAGATTATATGTGCTATAGAAAATTCAAGTCTGAAGCGTGAAGCACATTTTTCTTCTGCCTACAGGCACTGAGTCGCCATAGCGACCAGTTCAGCCACGTGGAGATTTAGCCGCATATAAGCTAAACTGAAACAAAGAAGTTTAGCAGCGTACAAATGCAATGCGGTAGCATTACGGCTAGTGATTAGCACATAGCATTTAAAGCTTGAATGCAGTGTGTTGGTGGAAATGTGGTTCACAGCTAACACTAATTTCTCTCTCTCTCTAGTCTCTCATTTAAAAGACTAACACGTTTTAAGTTGGCTGTGTTAATGTTTCCCAATCATCAGTGTTAACAAGTTCACAGGTTGGTTTAATATAACAGCTGATTAAAGTCTTTTTACCTTTTGTGGGACCAGCTTAATAACTGGTGGGTTATTAGAAAATGGTTTAATATACTGTTGATTATATGGTGAGTTTGACCTCATTCAATTATAATGGCTTTTATGATTTTAAAACACATCAATGGATAAGCGCTATTGTTAGGAATTTTTAATTGTTGGTTGAATGTCACAATTGATTACAAATTAATTTTGAATTAATTTCATTTAATAGAATTTTCAATTCCTGCTTCCAGCAACAATAGCATCCATTTATGAACCATAAAACGCCCTTATAATTTGACCACTACAATAGAACCTTAAGTTATCAAGAGGGAAATTTTTAATTTCGTTTACAAGTAGGATACAGATTAGTTATTAATTATTTTATTGTTAATCTTTTTTTGGTGTTAATGACCGAGGAATGCTTAAGTTTGGAAATTATTTGAATTACTATTATGGGAATCCAAAACTAGTGATTTAGAAGCTGTAAATTAATTTAATAATTAATTATGAATTCGAAAATTCTAATTACATTTAATAATTAATTACACTTCCTGTTTACATTTTGCAACAATATTGGTTTGTCAACTCAATTGCAGATTGCATTTGTAAATTCTAATCCTAAGTGAATCCTATTAATTTTAATTATAACATCATAAATTTTAATTAGAAACCAAATTCTAATTTTAATTCCAAATTTCAAACTTAAATACAAGTCTGGCTCTATCTGTAGGCCATACTTCATTTTCTTAGGTGAGCTGATTGACTCAAGTAAAGTTAATAATAATTTAATTAAAACAATTTTATTAAATTAAAATTAGTCCTCTTACTTAGGCCTGAGAGTAGATAGTGCTCCCCCTAGTGTTGTGTTGGAGAAGTGACAGTGAAACCACACAGTCAAAATCACTTTTCACCAATCTGGAGCATAAACGTAACCTTCTAATTAGAAAACCCCAAAAGGAGTTAAGGTTTCCTCAACCTAGGTCAGTTGGTTTATCCTGTAAACAGCCAAACCAACCTAAGCATATAGACTCAACAGCACCACCTCGTGCCAACGTATTAGTTTTAAATCTTGGGAATAAATCTTAATCTCTTTTCTTTTCCCTGTTACTAACTTCCAATTTGACTTGTTTGCTTAAGACTTGGCGGGAAAATCACGAATAGAGCGAAATGTCACAATTGAACAGATGTATGTGAAACTTGAGAATTACATTCAAAACTGTTTACCCTTTTACCCTCTATTGTGAAATCCTATTCCCCAGGTTAAAGCAGGTGCAATGAGAAGATAGACATCGGCAAAAGTTTTAACACGCTGCGTGACATACGCTGACCAGCGTCGCGGTATAAAATCCTGCCATTAAGGGACAAGTACTGTCATTGCTGTTATTTTCCTCCAAGGAGAAAATTGGAATAGCAATACCAGTCTTATTACAAAGAGAAAATCTCGCCTACAATCCTCTGATTAGAAGCGCCTTCTAAATCAGAATTAACAAAGCAACGAAGAAAATCTGCTATTAAAAGAGAGACCTGTTTAGTGCTATTGTCCTTGTGTACCCATTCTGTGTGTGTGTTTTTCTTTCTCTGCTTCACAGCGGGCTGCCTTGTGTGTGCCCAATAATTTATCTGCAGAGACTACAATTAGAAGCACCTGCCAGAGGACCACAAACACAGAGACACAATCAACACTAGCATACACTACACTCTGCACATTTACACCCCTGTTTGTTTTGTTTGTGTTTTGTTTTTTGCTTTGTTTCCTATTCAAGGTCTGTGTCAGTTCGGTCCAAGATCCCCTGACCCGCCAGAACATGTCTCACGAAACAGAACATGTCGGTCACTGGGAAGGACTGGAAATGTGGCTAAGTGTTACAACGGGCAGCATACTCCCTAAAGCTGCTGAAACACTCCAACATCAGACACAGAATCAACTAGATGACAGCATCGCAAGCATTATGGGACAAGACCCAAGTCAAAACTACAGTCCCAGAGAATTAGCCAAGATCACCGGTTCTTTAAGCCACATACTCGCGCCACCCTCAAACTGAGCGACAAGCACGCCGCAACGCCAGCAGGAGCTGACAAGCGCCCAACGACGCATAGAGCAGCTGGAACGTGAAGCTCAGGTACGACAGGAAGGGACCGATGAGGTGGAGCAGGACACCGAGGAGGAGACCAACAGGCTAAAGAGACTCTAGAAGCTACCAGCCACGAAATGCAGCAGCTCAAAGAGGACTTCGCTGATTGTGCAGACAAGCTACAGTATGCAGAGAAGCTACTGAGAAGGCAAAGACTGACTTCAGGGACAAAAACAGCAGAATCAAGGCCCTCGAAGGTCATTTGGCTGAGTCAAGGAATGAGATCAGCCGCCTAACACGACAGCTCGACTACGTCACAGAGGAGTCTGAAAGTCTCCAGGAGGAACTCAGGCATGCTTATAAACTACGCCGTGAGCCGTCAAGTACAGAGCGTGCACCAACGGCACCCCCGTCAAGCAGGACTGGATCACCTGGTCATAGACCGACACGTGAACCGAAGATAGAGGGATGGTGTTAAAACATTCACCAGCGCCCGTCGGAAGAACGCTATATCACGGAACCAAAAGAATCTGCTGCAGCCAGCCGCAGGTCAGTGCACGGCTTGGACCTTAAAGATCTTGACAAGCTCGCCCGAAACATCGGAAAATTCAACCCCAGCTTGCCAAACAGCCAAAATGTCCACGCTTATCTGCAAGATATTGATTTCCATCTGGAAATGCGACCTAACGTTACGGACAAAGATAAACTATACTTACTCGAGCGACATCCAGTCCTGAAGTGCGCAGCTTCCTTGACCGGCAGCCTGTTAACACAAAGACTGACTATCAACGGCTTCAAAAGGCCCTCATTAAAGAGTTTGCTGACCCTGAGTCCGATCAAGGCTTAGTGGCTGCCCTGGAGACGAGACAAGGACGTCACGACACTCCTCAAGCTTACTACAGTCGACTCAGACAAGCATATTTTGGAACTCGTAACGAATCTGAATCTGACATGGAAGAGGAACTGAACTTTAAAACTCTCTTCCTGAGGAACCTTCATCCTGGCATAAGCCACCATCTTGGCGTTCTCGCATGCCCACGAACAATGAACATTCAGCAGTTGCGAGACTTGGTGCAAAGCCTACGGCAAACAAAAGATGGCCTCAGAAAGAGCGCCCCAGCAGTTCTTGATTTCAACACTCAACACCAAGAACTGGCGCTGGAGGGCACCCAACGCCAAGACAGTGCTAAGCCACCACACAGGAGTGGAATGCACCCCGTCCAACAGAGAACGAGACTCACACGCTGGAACCCGACCTAAACAGAGGTATGACCGATGGGATGGACCACGTGGGACGTCAACGCTCACCTGGACGACACTGGGATAAGTCATGGGACCAAGCAAGGCCTCAGGAAAGGCAATGGAGAGATCGCGGAACCCAAGAGAGCAACGCTCATGGGAATCCAATGGAAACTCCAACGGAAAGCGACAGACTCACCCTAAGGCGACCAGCCCAAGGAATCGACGAAGGAATTCACCAAGGTTCCAAAGTGACCAAGCTCCAACTGAGTCCATACAAGAACAAAAACACCACCGCACTTCGACTCACAGAAGATGATGGAAATGATGATGAAGGAATTCTTTCAACGAAAAGAGGAAGATAAGAAGTGGGAAAAGAAACCCGGATTCAGCCTGACTAGCTGACGGACGAGAAAGCAGCGACAAGACAAACGAACCAGCCACAGAAAACAGCACCGCCTCACCTCAGTCTCAGAGTACAATAAACACGTTAACTTCAGATGGACATGAAGCCCCACCTGAAAATCCAGCAACAGAGTTAAACACTAACTCAGCACCCAATACTCCAAACTCCAGCAGCATTCAGCAGACACCTGCTGTGAAAATCCTCAAGTTCCTGAAAGCGCTGTCTTAGTCATCTGCCACTCCTCCGAAGAACGCCAAGTCAGCCCTGACATCCTAAATATTTCCTCCCAAACTCCAGTTCCTCAACTCCTAGGCGATCTCATTGAAAAGGGTATAGCAAGAAAGTTCTACCTCTCCATCATCATCGAACGACACATCAGAGTCGAAGCCCTTCTGGACACAGGAGCCGACATCACTCTAATGTCTACAGAACTTCTCAAAGAAGTCCAAGAATTAACGAAGAGAACTAATGGCACCCTCAAGCTCCAAAGGTGCGAACTAAACGCATAAGCATACTCTCACACGGGCTTACAACTAAAACATGTAGCCCCAATCCATCTAACAGTGGGACCCATGGACTTCGTCCATCCCGTATCGTGTCAACACTCAACACGTACCCGCTCCTCATTGGAAAAGATTTGCTTAATCGTTTTGAACCCCTAATAGACTTCAAGCACCTAAAGATTTGGACACAAGTCCGTGAGCCTCTGCCTTACAAGTCATTAGACTCCAATGAGTCACAGTGTCAAGTCACAGACACTACCCCTAAGTCAATGACCGATGAAGCAGTAACAGAGCCCAGGTCTGGGCCGAGCACAAATGCCAACGACCCTCTCCTCTGCTCGCTGCACGAGCCTGAACCAAACACAGGCCTCCTTCAAATCATGACTGCGATAGAGGTTCATGGCACGTCAGTGTCCGAGGCAGCACTAGCCCTATGGGCAGAGAACTCAGCCATCAGCCTGAAGCTATTCAAAACATTGAAGCAGAGCTGTCAAAGTCTACCACATGTCACTAAGCACAGCCGTTACCCTCTCAGTCCCTGGGCGACAACCATGGCCACCTCCAAGATCATCTGCGCTCTGGACATACGATGGAACAACAGACAGCTGAGTCACTACTTCCTCGTCATTCCAGACCTGCCGCATGACATCTACATTGAGCGGATATCATGGTTCGACTCAATGCTCACATTGACACTGTAAACAACATCATATGGGCTCCCCTGTCACACCAACTGACAACTTCAGTCAATCTCAAGAACCTCCAATCCGGTCAAACCATGCCGGACGCATGCGCTATGATTACGGAACAAGGAGCCACAATACCTGCCTACAGCAAAGTGTCAGTGTCCGCCTCAACATGCGACCTGGCCAAACTCTCAACAGTAAGCTGAGCTTCTTCCAACCTTCCAGAACCTGCCTAAAACTCGGACTGACTCTGGAAGCTACACCTCTCATTGAAGTGTCATCTCTGCGATATATGTGTTGTTCAATAACTGTATGGCCCAAGACATCCACGTCCCAAAAGCCAGCCACCTGGGATGGCTCATCAACCAGGCATTCCATGACTTTGAACTGATGGTACCTGTCATAGGCCCAATACCAGCCCAACTAATGTCAGATGGATACAATGACACTATAACATTCACAAAACCTCATGAAGTCATTGCCATCACCTCAATCCTGCCAGTGTCCAGAGAAAGCGTCTGCCGGTCAGAACTAATGGATGACACTCACCTCACTGTCTATGCTGTCTCAACCCAGCCTGCGACAGAACCACCTACACGGGTGACCAGCGAGGCCCAAAGCCCCTTTAATGACTTAACGGCAGAAGAACCCTCGCCGGGTTCAATACTCAAATTCAACAGATCTTGAGTGGCGGATGCCCTCCACAACGAAGTGGGCGCCAAGGACTCAAAGAAGTTCTGCTGAAGTACAAGGACTCTTTCGCAAAGGACTCTCTAGATTGTGGATTGACAAACATCCACACGGTGCGCATACCGACAAACCCAAATGCACCACCCACCTTTGTGCGACAGTACAAGATTCCGATAGCGTCATATGAGCCAGTGCAAGAAATTGTTGACTCCATGCTGGAAAAGGGGGTCATCCGGCCCTGTAACAGTACATATTCTGCCCCGATATGGCCAGTCCTAAAACCCAACGGCAAATGGCGGCCCACCATCGACTACCGCAAGTTGAATCAGCAAGTACCATTGTCACGATGGCCTATGACCCAGTTGGACCAAGAAATACCAAAAATCAAAGGCTCGACGATCCTGTCCACATTGGACGTCGCCTCCGGGTTTTGGACGATCCCTGTCCACACCGACGACCAACATAAGCTGGCATTCACTTTCGGCAACCGACAGTACACCTTCACACGGTGTCCCTTTGGCTATGCCAATTCACCGCAGAATTTAACATTTTCCTTAACAAAGCATGCCCTGACGCCAGAGTCCGAGGCAACCTCGTCTACGTGAGACGACGTCTTAATGAAAAGTTCAAGTGTGGAAGACCACCTCAAAGAAATCGACCATGTCCTAAACCAGCTGACAACAGCGGAGCTAAAATCGCCCTTCACAAAGGACAATGGTGCAAAACCAAGGTGAATTATGTTGGACTGCTCGTCGGAAGAAACGGCATTGAGCCACAATCTAACCGTGCCCAAGCAATCCAAAGCATAAAAACACCAACTAACGCTCTGAGTTGCGAAGCTTTCTGGGAGTGTGCAATTACTCACGACAGTTCATCGAAAACTACGCTGACATCGCACGACCACTAACTTCCCTCCTGAAAAGGACGAACCTTTTGTTTGGACAAAGGCCCAGGACACAGCTATGAGCCAGCTCAACAGTGCCTGCGCTCTGCTCCATGTCTCGCCTACCCAGACCCAGGAAGGAATTCTATCTGGACGCGGATTCTCTGACCAGTGCCTCAGTGCGGGTCTATACCAGCTCCATGATAAGGACAAGCGAGTGGTCGCTATGCCAGCAAAACGCTGCTTCCCCAGAATGCAAATATTCACACTGCGAAAAAGCTTTACTTTGCACTGTGTGGGGCATTCAGCGTTTCTCTAATTACATCGGTGCACAGAAAGTCATCATCGAAACTTGCCACCAGCCAGTTACCTTCCTCAACAGTCAACGAATCAGAGATGGCGTGGTAACCAACGCACGCATAGCTACCTGGCTAATGACACTCCAAGGACGGGATGTGGAGGCAAGATATGCCCAGAACTACAAATCCTCACTGGGAAACGGGCTTGCGGCATGCCAAAACTGTTCAACGGACACGCTGGACACCTCAGCAGAGCCAAAAGAACTGCCACGACCGCAAGCGACAAATCATCGGTACTTCGAGGAGAATGTGTACAGGAATGCCCACAGCATATGTCGATGGCTGCTCATACAATCGCGAGGGCAAGTTACAAGCGGGAGCGGGTGTGGTCTGGCTCAACAATGACCCGTGCCCACCGCAGCAACTCAAACTTGGCCCACAATCATCACAATATGCAGAAATAGCAGCCATCCTCATCACACTACAAGTGGCTGCAACCCACAAAATCAGAGAACTCCTCATCTGTACCGATTCGAACTATGCCCGTCTAAGTTTCATATGCCATCTAACTGGATGGAAGAGGAATGGATTCAAGACAGCTAACAACAAGCCTGTCAAGCACCAGGAACTCTTCCAAGCGGCGCCATCGTCACTGAACACGACATGGTCGTTTATTGGAAAAAGGTCAGAGGTCATTCACGTCAACCAGGACAAGACAAAGACTTAAATGACCAAACCGATGCCCTCGCCAAAGCAGGGGCGTTACAGGAGAGTCCTGGACATTTCATGCCCTCCCACCCCACCCAACTGTGGCAGCGGTGACCCGCCGCCAAAGTGCCACGAGTGGGCACACACCTGCCTCCTCCCACATCTCCCTGTCGCCTCAGTTCGCTGCTGAAGACCTCCTCACCCTCCAACATACGGACTCAGCCATACAGTCCATTGTAGCACACCTGTCCGACCCCTTGGAAAATCCCATTTCCACCTCGGACCTGCGAACATCATCCGACCTCCGCACGCTCCATTCGATCAAGCACATGCTGCATCTACGAGACGGTGTCCTCACGTATGTCCCTGAGCCATCCACTGCTCCGCTCGTAGTCCCTCATGGCCAAAGGGGATGATGTTGACACACGCACGATGCACCATGCGCAGGACACCACGGAGTCAAGGCCACCTATGAAACACTCAAGCAAGTAGCATACTGGCCTGGCATGCAGCAAGACGTAGCAGAATACGTTAAAGGATGCCTGGTGTGTTGCCAGTTCCAACCGCAAATCCAAACCACCGAGCACCACTGCAAAGGAAAGGAATGACCTTCCCATGGTCGGACCTCCAAATAGACTGGGTAGGACCCCTACCACGGTCGGCCAGCAACAAATACTTCCTCACCGTGGTCTGCGAATTCACAAAATGGATAGAGTGCCTCCCAGCTCCCAACGATACAGCAGAAACAACAGCCTGTCTGTTATTGAACCATATCTTCTCAAGATTCGGATTGCCTTTAAGGGTCAACTCTGACCGTGGAACCCACTTCACCGCTGAAATTATGCAAGACGTATGGAAACTCCTGGGCATACAGGCCAAACTCCACATAAGCCATCACCCAATTTCTTCCGGTCAAGTGGAACGGGCTAACAGAACAGTGGTCAGCATGTTAAAAAAATACGTAGCCACCAATCAAAAGGATTGGGACATTAAACTCCCTCTGGTACTGATGGCCGCTCGAGCCACACCCCATCAATCTACCGGAATACCCCCGTTCACAATGATGACAGGGAGAAACATGACGCTACCACTACACCTGCTGTACCAACCTGGTGACCTGAACCTCGTCACCGCCTACAACACTCACCAGTACCTGGAAGAGTTACATCAGCACCTGAGAACAACTTTCGCCCGCAACAGCAGCTACAACGGCGCGGAAGGCCGAAAAAGCCTACTACGACCAAAAGGCCTCTCACCATGAGCTCAATGTCGGAGATCAAGTGTGGTACTACAGTTTCGCCCGACCAAGGCCGAATGCTCCCCATCACCTGTCAAAGAAGTTCCTACCTCACTGGACGGGACCCCATGAGATTGTAGACAAGCTCTCACCTGTTGCCTATCGAATCAAAATCAGACAAGGCGCAGCGAGCCAGTCCTTCGATGGGTCCATCGAAACCAGATAAAGAGGCCCCTGGGCTCCAGCCGACATGGAAAGGGGGAAGATCAGACCCACTGACACAGACCGATATGCACCACACGCACCATATGCACCACACAAGCATTAGTATTGATATGTTAGGAAAACATATAGCAACCATGCTTAGACACAACCCATATTCTCTCCTCCACAGCACTGCTAGGACCAATCTAGTAGCGAGGAGTTACCCTCAATTTTGTTTTTAAAATTTTTTTTTTTTTGCTTGATTTTGATTTTGAATTTTTGTCTTAATTTTTTTTGGTTTCTTTCCTTCGTGTCTCACTTTGTGTTTTTCCTTTCCTCTCTCTCACTTTGAACCCCCTTAACCAATCCTTGAATACAGGTCCTGAAAGTGAGATCGACCTCCGTCAATAAGGTCGTCGTAAGAACTGGTGTTAACCGATCGAAAAAAATCCGCCAAAGTATGATCGTCACCGCTAATTATGCCTCTTTCTGTTCAATCACCAGGAAGATGCTCCGATTCGCCGCCCTGTGTCTCTGCGTGATTGGGGCCATGCCCCAGCCAGAAGTGGCAGCGCCGGACCAGCCTCAGGGATCGTACTCGAACAGCCGGGGTTATTAATAACGAACTGTAAAACCTACACCCAAAAGGTGTATGTTAGACTAGATCCCCGCGATGTTTACAGAGTTCACTACACCCTCCCAGTCACCCACACCTCTTGGGCTGGAGCCCGTTGGACTCGAGAAGTCCTTGCCCATGCCCAAGCAGATGTGAACCACATGCTGCTCCAATTACAAAAATTAACTGTAACCCAGGCTGACCTCAGCGGGTACAACCGCGACCCAAACGGTTTTGGGGCCCTGTTGGGGCTGCTGCGGCTGTAGGAACTCTGTTCAACATTGGCATGAACACGGCTAACGCCCGTTAATCTAGCTACTGTCAGGCGACATGTGGGTGAAATCCAGGCCGAAATGCCTGGGATACGACAACAGCTCCTAGTTCAGAGCCACGCCCTACAGACTTTCGGAAAATCCCTGAATGGCACGATCACAGTTCTAAACACACATAGTAGCCTCCTAAACCAAACTATCAAGTCTATTAATAAACTATACTCAGTAGTGCAAGGCGATTTAGCCCAAACGCAACTCCTAACTATGCTCATGGCCGACATGCTACGCGAAGTGAGTTCCTCAATCGATAGCCTAGCCATGGGTAGGATTCCACATTATCTGATACCCCTTAGCCTTGTCCAGAACATCTTAACTTCGGCCACCAGGGGCCCCCCTAGCCCCATTCAAACCCATCTCGCCTTTTCCCTGGGTAGCGCCATTCCCTTGTACGTAGACCCAGAAGCAGGCGATCTGGCGTTTCTTCTCAGTTTGCCTATTATCGATGCGAATAATATTTATCGGCTTAAAGATGTTGTGAATGTTGGATTTTGGCAAGGAACACCTATGTCAAAATCCACACTCCCGAGGTCGTCACAGATCACGATAGCAACGAACAGTTGTACTTGGCTCCAAACCTAAAGATGTGTACGCCACTAAAGACATTCACTTCCTCTGCCCGAGTAAACCCTTCAGACGCCGATAATACAGAGGGCATCTGTGGCTTGGAAGCCATGAGACCCGACGCTAGCTGCCCCGCCGACGCAACACCACGCTCTCAGGTTGAGGTAACACAAGCCGAAATTGTCGGAAACCGATGGTTGGTGAACACCCCAGCCCGAACGGCTACCCTCACATATGATCAACACGACACCGCACGCCGCATTAGTCTGCCTAACCAAACGTTATGGATCACAGTCCCTAAGGGCTCGATCCTCCATATTGACGAACTAGCATTGTATCACCTCACCGACGACGAGTATCAGGCCGAAATCGAAATTCACCCTTTTTCAAGCAGCATTCCTTTGTCCTCGATCCAGAATTGGAAGAAAGGATCAAGGAGGAAGGAACGCAGCTTATTGATCTGACACCGGTTGACACAGCTTTAGAAGCTATCGCCGCCTTCCGCCGCTGGCGCCAATTATTCGGTCCTGGTCTGCCGCTGACACGGCGCTTTGTATCTCTACTATAGTAGGATATGTTGTGACTTTGACACTGGCCTTCCTCCTACACAAGCGAGTGAACGCTGCTCAAGAGTCTCTCAACAAATGCACGCCAGGCATCCCTCGCCTTTTTCGACGTGGTAATCTCGACCTAGAATCCGAACCCGAGAATGTGACCAACCTGATTGAGATCATGCCTATACCGTCTCGTGAAAACCCCGACAATTAAACCAGTCAAAATGACCCAATTGTCAACGATGCTAAACAAACTAGCCCTATGTCTTCTCAAGTTTCTCACCTGTGCCTTTCCAAATTACCCTGCACCAGTTTTCAGTCAGTGATAGAGATCTCGTTGGTGTCTTGTGTGTGTCCATTCTCTCTGCCTCTTGTTCCAGTGCCTGAAGATGTTCCATCGGGTACATCTCCACACAAAAGGGGATGTGTAACACAATGTCGACCTGAAAACACACACAGAGAATTCCAACCCAGCAACAGAAATGAATTATTACCCAAAGGTCCTCCCTTCCATGCAAAAGTGGAGAGGGTCAACTGACCCCATCACTAAACGCCTCGTGCAAAGGTACGGACGGCTCCGGGAATGGTTCTGGACACCGCAAGCCTACATTCCAGAGCATAGTTCAAAACCCCCATTTAAAACAAAGCAGGACTTTTCTCCGTCGGACGGACCAAGGAAAACCAAACTCCTTGCCTTTTTGACACGTATAACTATTGCAACTACACAAAATAAATATATGGATATTTAATGTGTACTTGTTCCTCATAGGCATGATGTGATGATTTCGAGTGCCAATTATTTAGGACAATGTGGGAATTTTAATCATGCTTTAAATGGTATAAACTGTAATGTGTGTATTATTATGCGGTGTTTGATCTCTAAAGAAAGCTAGACTCAGATGTGATAGACTGTGTTGATGACCGTTAAATTTAATACCCTGCATAATTATACACGTATAAAGATCCATAAAGTTTATCCTTCCCAAAAGTGATGAGACATCACAGAACTGTTGGTCCACCCAGCAAGCCTGGACATGGGCGGGCTCACCATACGAACCATCGGATTCGACAAGCCGCCCGTGGGGAGGAGCAAGTTGGACTGTTGAAAACAACGCGCCAGTTGCAAATCGCTCTCTCTGAAACATGGCGTGACGCCTCGGCTCTCTCGGCTCTCTGGAACATCTCTCTTTAACATCGCTGGAGCTGCGCCAGTAACTTCTCTACTGCTCGCGCCTACCTGAACTTTGTCTCGACACCGACTAAACCAACCATCTATTCAAGGCTAGAAGGCACAACATCAAAGAACAACGAGCTGAACGCCACGGACGAAAGGAAAGCTTTCAGTGGCGCCACGCGGCAGCAGCCACATCTCGTGTTTCCACCCGAGAGCACCCGAGACGCACGAACCAACCCACGTGGTTCCGAGCACAAAGACCAGAGCAACGCATTTGAAGGAAACAAACAACTTCCAACCTGCTTCTTGTCAACAAGCAAGTACATTCTAACTAAATCTATATTGCTGATTGAACTGGTAGAATCTGATCTGAATGCAGTAACAGAGCAATAAGGCATCTGTCGTGATCTTTCCGGTCAAGTCAAGCGTTTAAATAGCTAAAAGGGCTAACTTTAATTTTAGGAATTACTTACCAAAATCCCTTATGCATGTCTTTGTATGTATGTATGTTGTGTGTCTTATCAGTTAATCCATTTATGTTAGAATAGCAGTATTACGAATAAACCATTTTTCATTTCATAAAGAATTGTCTCTGGAATGTGATTTGAAGTTTTATCCTTATTTGCCATAAAGAGAAAGCTACCTAAGCTCAAGTTGATATGCTGAGGCTAGTGTTCGTGGACGGTCACTTAATACAGTATAACTAAGTTAAATATTAATATTACTTTTAACCAAGCAATATTTAATATTTAATAACTAATTCGGAGCTGAAATAATAGCTCTATATTAAACTGGTAATTTTACTACACACGTCCTCTTCCAGGCAGATTTTTTAACCTCTTTAGCTTATTGGAACCTCTTAATTATTACCCTCATGGTGGAAATGGGGATTTTTTTCTTACATCCACTTTCTATTTTGTGATGCTCAACAATCTTGTTCTGCACATCAGAAATATATTATTAGGGTTTTTTCCTTGTGATGGATGATTAAGGGAATTTGGCCTTTGTGTTCTTCATATTTATAATCCTGTGGAACAGGAAGTCATGGCTGAACAATTTCATGCTCCTAGTCACACTGGTGTGCTAAAAAAATTAAATATGAATGGGAATATGCTTCTGAGATTTCTAGGGGTGCCAATAATTGTGGCCAACATTCGTTGGAGAAAAACAATTATTTCATCATGAGATTTTCTCCCCACTTTCAATTGTTTTACTTCAATGATAGGTTAGAATTGTGTGATTTTTTTGAGTGAAAGATCAAAAGGATAAACAATGCAGATTTATTTTCACAGCCGCCTTTGCTCATATTTATCAAAGGTGCCATTATTAGTGGAGGGCACTGTGTATATATATATAATGAACCATGTGTTCTTTGCTGAGTATTATATTTGATACAATTATGGCTTATTTGGTATGATATAAGAGAATATGAAGTTAATACTCAAGGAGAAATTAAACACCTTTGTTTTATTCAGAGGCCCAAACTGAGCAAATACAATTTTAGATTTGGTGCAGTTGCTGATATTTATATGGCCAAAGTATATAAATATCACTGGTCAGTCATAATAAGTAAGATGATATTTAAATTACTTTTTATGATCATAGCTGGGCGGAAAACATAATGCAATGAAATACAGTGATGATTAACTTTTCTCAAAATCCTCAATTATCATATTTGATACTGACTTTTTAAAAATGATTTTTCTTTAAAAAATATATATGGATAATCTAGTAAATGGTAAAAACATCAAATGAAATTATTAACAATATTAAAAAATATTCTCACATTTACTTATAAAAAATCAGTGAATATTTCACAGCAAAAAGGCATGCGTACCACAACCTGAAGAGGGATGTTTTAGAATTATATTAAAAGGATTTTTACTTACTAAAGAATATGAAGCACAAACCAGAAAGCGTGTAATATTTTATGTACAAGATATTTCTCCAGCAATTATTTTTTTTCTAAGAGGACTTAGAAATTGTGTATGATAAAGTATGCTTTATAGATTAAAAATCATCATATAAATTAATTATATTTTCATTGGTCACATCAATGACCAATTTACTACCGAACAGTCTGCGAAAAAGTATTTCATACACAAATGTTTACATTATCAATATTTGTCCAATATTTAGAATCCACTCAACCCATCTTTGCCCAGAATGTGTCTTCAGCTAAAGTGGACTAATATAAATCTCTCCAGTTTGAGGGCCAGGCCTGACCTGTACTGTTGGCCTCCATGAGCCTTTGTTTGGCAGATGCCTCTGCTTCTCCTTTCATCCTCCCTTGAGATAAATCCCTTGATGGACCTTCTCGACTCTGGTTGAAAGTGCAGCGCAGCCGCCATACATCACAGCGGAGCTGGTCCGTTTGATGTGGGGCTGCTGTGGCCCACGGGTGGGCTGGAGATGGACTTCCTCACAGTTCCCCCTAGAAACTCACTCATCAATCCTACGGTCTGACCGCAGATCTCCCTCTGCCCGGCCACCTCTGCCCTCTTGACCACAGAGAAGCAACAACAAGAACGCTCAGCGTCAGACTGGGTGACGTTAGGGCAGAAGCAGCTATCCGTCACTCCGATTAGGCTCCTTAAAGTCTATAAATCATCACTTAAATCGGTATCTTATTTAAAACAACTTACATACATTTCTAAAAAAACTGACTGATATCATGTGACTCCTAAATTTCTTAGTCACTCCCAAAACAAATGTATTTAAAAATAAACTTTAGTCGCATCACATGAATCATGTTTTACTCCCTGAACCCAACTGATAAGAACAGACTGATAGTTCTGATAAATCACTTTCACTTTCAGTTCCACAAGATCCCAGTTATTCCAGCTTCACGTTCCCAACCATCTGCTGTCAGAAAACCACCTTTTCCTCAAATCAACGCGAAGCAGTTGCCACACTGTGTGCATCATGACTCACAATAAGGTGCCAAAATCACTCGAGGGGGAGGAAATCCCACACAAACACAGGAAGTGCTGCATTTCACACACAGGGACAGAGAGTCTGAGGTCTGTGCTCTGCTCCACTGATTTTGGGATAAGATTAACCTGGCCGAGAGTTACATTATTGTTGCTTGTGAAAGCGCAGCCTCAAAAAAAAAAAAACACTGTGAAAAGTTGTGTTATTTTGGTGCGTTATGAGACTGAGGAAGTAATAAAACAGCACAGAATGTGCAACCAATTGAGGATCTGTCAAATTAGGAGTGGAAAGGGAAAGTAGGTCTTGTTTTATTGATGTTTAATGCTGATATTTGACTTTGTCTGTCCAACACAATAGTCTTTCCAAATTGTTTGTCCCTGAAAACCATGGATGATATGCAGGTTCTGACCATAAAGGAAAAACGTCAATAAACAGGTTCTGTAGTGAAGGAGTTGCTTGTGTATTTCTTCGCTTGAGTATCTGTCATTACCATAACATGGTTAACTCAGCATGTTAGAATAATGTCATTGACCTGAGTGCTTCTGACCGACGAAGGTTATCAGTGGGGAAGAATTCTGACCAGATGACAGAGCAAAGGGACCACCCACTATTACTGGAGCATGGATGTTGTAGTCCACATTTACAAGAATCTCCTTCATTTAGTTGGCCAAATCAGTGGAAAATGATGATATTCCATGTAGTCGCCCAGTTTATACGAGCTCATAAAACTGTTTGAGATGGGAGTCCTCACATGTAGCTAGCTGTCTAAACCACAATATTCCCAAATTGCACAAGTCTTTTAATTTCCTTCATAAACGCCTCTTATAACCCAGGGAACTGATTGAGAAAGAATTCCTGAGTATCTGCCACAAATGGCAAATGAACTTGAATCTGAAATATTTCATCACTGGTTTATATCACCTCCCTCGTTCATTTCATCACTGGAATCTATCCCACTCGCACCATTATCTGGGTGCAAAAAATATATAACCGGAACATTTAGGCAACACTCTGGCGCCATCTAGTGAACACCTTAAAGAAATAATAACTTAATGGCCACATAACTTCTAGGCATTTGCATATAACTTAATTAACCACTAGATGGCGTAGTGATGCTGAAAATAACTGCTATTAAACAGACTGTCTTTAAAAAAACAGCCAGTCTTTTAGAGCAACTAAGAAGTGAGTGTTGGCCTGGGGATAAATTGTACCATCATGTGGAGTTTCGTCATTTCAGCTTAGTCGGGTAGAAGAGGAATCCATAACACTCACACATTGTTTTTATATTCATGTGTGTGACGGTCCGTTACTAAATCATCATAGGCTGCCTACCCAGCTGGAAAATCCAACTTAAAATATTACATGTTTTGGAACATGGTTGCCAAACGGTCTGCAAGCTTCCCATTTAAGTATGCTAAAGTGTATGCTTAAGTTGTAGTGTACTTTATTTACTAACACACTTAAGTGCACTTAGTGATCGTTTCCAATTAAACGCGTTCATGTAAAATATCCTTTAAGTAATTTTGTTTTAAAATTTTTGTCATGCTTATTTTGATGCCTTATAACTACGAAAGCACATCTAAAATAACCCGATTACCATTTAACTGTAGTATTACTAAATTGCAGCTTCAACACATGACAATGACATACACATTTCAATAGAAATGGCGGAAAAGTGCCTATGTTTTCGTTTACCGTGAATGCTTGTCAGGACATTCAAGCTACACTTTACCCGTGCAAGGGTACACAGTTATGTAAAATTACCCAAGTAAATTTCAATACATAAATATTTAAAAGTCTTAAAAAGGGAGCAAGTCTACTTCCAGTAGTCTGAGGTGAATTTAAATGTTATTTGAACGCACAATAGCGATATCTAAAAGAACATCAAGATCTCGTGCTACCTCTGTCTGTTCGTACCTAAAATGTTTACTTTTATGTAATTTTCAATGTCCTGTCCAAGTAGCCCAGAAGGGCGGAACAAAAATGAAGGCAAGGGGGAAAAACACGCAGGCTGTGTTTCAAAACGTATTGAGCCGCATAAAGTAGACAGCATTTTTCTCTCGAACCTGCTTGTCTAGAATTTTGAACTCAATTCCAAAAGCGCTACCGAGTGCTGTCTAGTTAGGCGACTCACTATGTTTTGGGACACCGCCTTGTTCTCATGAATCCCCATTGGTCAGACTAAAGCTCCGGCTGCCACAATACTGCACACACGTGACCCAGTTTTTCTGTACACACACAGTAAAACACAGCAGTCACTTAAAAGCCAGCGCCATGGCGCTTTGACTGCCAATTTCACCCCATATCCAAACAATCACTATGAACCCTCTCCGTTGACAAACAGGCACTATCCCACGGCTAATGGCGAGCGCGCTGCAGATGAAGCCCTCCAGTCTGGAGCACACACGGAAGCGTGTAACAGATCCACGACGGAGGCAAGCTGCACTCTCATTCCTCAGCAACATCTCTCTGGACGGACGACCCGTGCAGGATGACGAGGAGAATCAGACCGAAGACGAGGACAGCTCCAGGACTAGACAGAGCCTGGTTTCTGCGGTGGGCCAGCAGGCATTGGCCGCAGCAGCGAACCAGGCTCTCAGCAGTGCCCGAGCTGCTGGTTTCATGGCTGGGATCACGGGTCCCAGCGCGGCCGCTGCTGCTGCTGCTCCTGCTCCTCCTCCTCCAGCGTATGGAGTGGATGCGGAGGGGGATGTGTGCGGCTCTCAGGTGCTCCAGTCCGTGTTCAGCTCCCCCTTTTCAGCAGTTCCGCCGGCTACGAGAGGGAGACTTCAGACGTACACTCAGGGAGTCCTGCCTGTGTCCTTCTCCAGACAGTCCAGCCAGAACTACTGCTGTCTGGAGGGAGGGCAGATAGCCAACTCAGCCATGGAACTGCAGAGATCCAGGTAACCTTGTGCACTGGGGAGAGGATAGGCCATTAAGTACATCAGTAATATAGTAAGGTGCTGCACGTATTATTAACGTGCAAGTTCATTTGTGTTAATCACTACTTCCATAAACAAATATGCAGGGGCGGGCTTATTGATTTGGGGTTCTAAGCAAATTTCAGCTCTGGGGCCCCAACACAATAACTCTTTTACACCTAACCTAAGTTACCTAACCCTTATTTTGCTCACTCTATCTCTCTCATAGTTTATAGTTTATTTACCCCATCACAACTTAAATAAATAATTAGTTAAACTGTTGCTGTTCTAAAGCCATATTAGGCTACCTTGGTTTTTTTTCCGGATCACAAAAGAAGACATTATAAACAAAAAACGCTTGCACTTGTCCTTTTAATGAATTCTTCAATCTTTTTACAAAAAGGATTCAAATGTCATAATATTATCCCATGCAACACGTTCCATATTCATAGTGTTCTTAAGGTATATGGTAGCGTTTGCAGAGAAACATCTAAAATGTAATCTATTATTAAGTGAAAATCTCCAGTCATTGCATTCGTGTATGAGTGCACAGCAATTCGTGCTGGTGCATTCAAAACACAATACTTTCTTCTCAGAGGTTAATATATCCCTTCAGAGACAAGACCGGATTATACAGACTAGAAAGTGTGCAAAGAGCGCTCTCCCTATAATCATTGAAAGTTGTCATTCACTTTAGTTCATTGCGATTTCACAACCCGCTCCGTTAATCAATACAGCTGTCTGCACTGCTCAATGAATCTCTTATTTACGTTGTATCTCACGTTGCTATAATGAGAGGATTCGCAAGCTTGCAGAACTCTGCACTTGACAAAGACTCTGCGTTTTGAGCAGTGAATTAATATTTGATGCTCTCCCGAACACAAATACACACTGGAGCGTTTGCCAAATATGTTTCGCCAGTATCAGATGGGGCCCCCTGATTCCCCAGGGCCCTAAGCGGCCACTTACCTTGCTTATTGCTTAAGTCCGCCACAAATCTAATCCTTTAAATGTAGCTTACTTGTAGTATTGCTTTGATATTGACGTTAGATAAATAATCTAACAAAAAGACAAACCAAGTACCATATGAAAAAATAAATGATTCTAGAAATAAATTAACCTTTCTGAGTCATTTTTGGAAGCACTTTTAACCGACTAATGTCAAGGTGATTTTTATAAGATTTATGAAATCACTTCTCAAGTTTACTTACGTGTTACATGAGTAACCACAGGTGTAGTTCCTCACATAAACTTAGTTCTTCAATAATTTAAGATAATTTGCAATTACGTTGAAATATGAATACTCTGATATAAAAACACTTTTTAAAAGTGGTATGGTCATTTTCAAACTAAAGTCAGACAGTACATATAAATACTGTACATCACAATGTTTGTGTACAGTAATAGGTCACATTAGGTGTCTTTAATTGTTTGATACAGTGTACTTTTTTTGTATTACAAAAGTGTTTCACAATATTGCTATTTAGGTGGGATACAGGTATATTTTAGAGGAATGTGTAGAGGATTCACATTATAAAAGCTGTGAAGTGAGGGATTACTTAGACTTCATTGAAATGGGAAATTAGCTGCCATTGAACTAATGGCCCCATTAGACATATTAAACGCAATCCCTGAAAAAACAAATCAATAAACTCCATTCATTAATATCCTAAGTGATCTGCATTCTGAGGATACTGCCGGTGACACAGTCTGCATGGGTGAATTTCTCAGTTCACCTGTGCTTACAAAAACATTTTAACAAGAATTTAAAAGATATCTTTACATTTTAATATCACACACTTTTTTTATTGAATCACTAATGGGTTTATTGCATCACTAATGTTTTTATTAATCACTTTTCTTAAAAAAAATATGTCCTCATTGTCAGAACTGTTTAAATGTAAAAACTACGGTGGCCGAGAATGCAAAACAAATCACGATTCTTAAAACAAAATAACAAATTAAAATGCAAAAAAAAAAAAAAAAGCAAAACAATCAGAAAACACTATAACAAGTCAGAAAACACAAAGGCTAATCTGAAAACAAAACAACAAGTCAGAGAGTACAATGACAAATCAGACAAACCGGAAAAGGTAGGTATAGTTTGAGGCAGAGCCATTGGTTTGGGAATAGATTACTCACCGCTGACTGGACGATGTAATCTATGTAAAACATCAGCTGCAATGACTCCGATGGTAAATTGTGTGCCAGTATGTCTTTTAACGCGATCGACCCGGGTTCAATCCCAACTTTTGCCAAACTTTTTTTTCTCCCTTTTCAAATCTCGTATCGCATCATAAAGGCATTTATTTTCAATAGAAATTAAGGAAACAGTGTAAATAGTCATTTGCACATAGTGTAAATAGCATCTATATTTTTATGCTGCTACATAAAAATATGCATGTACATTTACAACACTGTACTCTGTATTATATTACCTTTGAATCAGAATACAAAAAAACTTGTTAATGCTAATGTGAGGGTGTTTCTAATACAGTGTATATGGGAGTGACGGTAAATTTGACATAGTTCTGTCAAAAAGCTATAGCAGTTATTTACACTATAATAGCATTTTTGTAATGTTATTATAATAGTTATAATAGCATTATTTTCTGCTATGTATACTAGTTGCAAATAGTGGCAATTATCTGCACTTCAGTATTGAATTGCATTATAAAACAGTATGCAATAAAAACGCATTGAGTGTAAATTTATAATTTTAAATAAAATTCATACATTGATGCCACGTACAATAAACATCAAAGCCATCCCTACACCCAAACCGATGCTTTATTTTCAACTTTTTGATTATTTCCTTAATTTCTATTGAAAATAATGCGATACAAGATTTGAAAAAGGAGAAAAAAACGTTTTGCAAAAGGCGGGATTGAACCTTGGTCGATCACATCAAAAGTCGTACTGGAACGCGATTTACCATCTGAGCCATTGAAGCTGATTTGACACATCGACTCTGCCGTTCTATTTCTGGTGCCCCCTATACATCTTGATTGACAGATATCTCGTCCAGTCAGCGGTGAGTAATCTATTCCCAAACCAATGGCGCTGTCTCAAACTATACCTACCTTTTCCGGTTTGTCTGATTTGTCATTGTGTTTTCTGACTTGTTATAATGTTTTCTGAATTGTATTTCTTTTTTTCAGATTTTCATTTGCGTTTGTAATTGTTTATTTTATTTTCAGAATCGTGATTTATTTTGCACTTCTCGGCCACCGTAAAAAACTTTAAATATGGCCCTTAAAATTCTTCAAAGCGTATTCATCTTCAAAATGTGCCCTATGAAGAAAAACACACAGCAGCCAGTATCTCTAAAGTACCAGGATCATATACAGTATTTAGCATGTTCATAGTGACAGCTGTGTCTAATCGGAGATGAGCAGGTGGCAACACTGAAGTATCTGCCAGGCACATTAGTTTCAGTTGCAGCCAACATATCCACAACATTTCAATCTCAGCCAAACAGCCACAGCACTGGTGTCTGTTGCTTTAACTGTTGCTTTAGAGGCATGCAAAGCTCAACCAAATCTACAGTCATTAACGTTTGGGTTACAGTATCTTACTTTCTCTTTCTAGCACACACACACACACATTATGCACCTGCTTTGAGTGCTTTAATGTGAACATATGTACCTGCTGTAATTTGAGACACTAGTTGAGGCCATGCATGCAAGTTGGATGTCCTTTGTTCAGTTGCTTTGTTTTGGAGCCAGAGAGACAGCAGGGATTGTTTTTGTGATAGTATGCAATATTGCACTGTTTTCTTTGGTGTTTATAAGGAAAGAGTGAACCAAAATGGACTTACAACAAATTACAGAAAAATTATGTTATGCTCAACTGTTTTCTCATGACAATGACTGTTTTAGTGCTTCACTGTGGTACTGACAGGCACTGGACTGACCTAAAACCTAATTCTTGCTTCATTTCACAGTTATTTTGTGTCTCCTGTTGGTTTAGTTGTGCAAGGTACTCAGAGATGGGTCAAAAAATGTCCCAACATTTAAATTAACTGGTTTGACTCCAGACAAATGTAATATATCTGAATTATTCTTACTATATTAGGGTACTTTAAAACAATAAAATAAAATAAACAAATGAATAAATAAAGTTTAAATTCAAATAGAAGCAGTAACTTGTATGTTAAACTATCACTTACAGAGAATGTCGGGACACTTTAATTGTAATGGTATATACAATATATTCTGAAAATGCTAATTTTTCATTTAACTTCAAGATTATTTGTCATGTGTCAGTACACTTTATTTGTTGTGAGGACAGTTGTATTGCCACTCTAATCTGCTGATTTTGATCAATTGCACACGTGTAATTTTTCTTAAGTGTATCAAGACAAAGATAAAAAGGTTAATTGGTTAATGGTAAGCTCAGTAAAAGTTACAGTAAATCAGTTAAATTTATAGTTCCTTTTGACACTTCACATTTGATGGTTTTTACCTGAAATAACTGTTTCATCTTAGTTTTTTGTTTAAAAATTGTGCATCATAGTTATGTACATTAGGGCATTGTGTGACAACCTAAGTTTTTAAATCAATGTTTATTTTATTAATTTAGTGTCATATGCAGTGTTGGGGGTAACGCATTACAAGTAACGCAAGTTACGTAATAATATTACTTTTTTCAAGTAACTAGTAAAGTAACGCATTACTTTTTAATTTACTAGAAAATATCTAAATAAATAAATATTTAAATCTTTTTTTTAAAGTAATGCCAGTTACTTTTTTTCCATTTATTGACTGACATTGCGCCGTGTGAACTTGATCTTACTGTAGTTCTAATCTAGTCTAAATGTGAATGTGTATTAATTCATCCCACTCGCAAAAAGCAGTTTAAGTATTCATCAAAATGAATTAAAACAGTGAAATGTAAACTCAGAATGTGACTCAAACCTGCAATAATTAAATATGTTAAACAACACAAATATATATAATCTCATATTATTAACCAATGTGTTTGCTGTTGACCTTTGATGATCCAGTTCAACCAAACTAATAAGCAAAAATTACTTTAGATATACTAACAATTGTGCTTTGTTGTTTTTTTTTTATTGCTGAAGAGTGTTGATCCTTCTTTTTCTGCGTTCTACTTCTACTGTACAGACGTAATTTACTCTTCCTTCCGCATGAGGTTTATTCATTACACTTTTGGTGTGAAAGGCTTTTACATTTGCTATAAATAAAACTTCTTGTATTAAAAACAAACAATCAAGCCCTGCTCATATTACTTTCCATAAAATGTAACTTAGTAACGTAATTAGTTACTTTTTTAGGGAGTAACGCAATATTGTAATGCATTACTTTTAAAAGTAACTTTCCCCAACACTGGTCATATGTGGTATACCATGATGGTGGTTTTGTATTTGTGTACATGACACTATGCATCTTCTATGTATTATTTACCTGAGCTTGTGGGAATGCTACAGCACTTGGGGATTACCTTTGATTGTACATGTGGCCTTTTCGTTATGACTTGTGTTTTTGGTGATATAAAGATACAAAGTTTGTTTAGTTCTTCAGCAGCTTGGTATATTAACATTATGGCAGTTAAATATATATTTTTTATTTTAAAACTGTAAATTCAATCTGTAAAAGCTAAAATGTTGCTACCTTATTTTTTAAGGTGAATTTCTAGCCATTTTTTACAGTAATTTTACAATAATCTCTGCACATTAAGCTCAGATAGGAGAAAGTATTTTGAGATTACATGCTTAAGCTTTAAACAGTGTAGGACTTGTTCTAAATGGGCAGCTGCTAGAAACAAACACAGGTTCCAGGCAGGATGCCCAGTATCTACCCTGAACCCCCCCCTCTCCCTCCTCCACTCCCTGCCTCTGACCTCCACTTCCTCTCACAGACCCCCTCCTGCATGGGCTGCCACTTTCCACCAGGAAGACCAAAATCTTTAGACGCACTGCCAAGAGCAGCCTGGGAGGAGAGAGTGTGCAATGTAGTTCTGTCTCTCATGTGCTGGCACATGCCTTCAAGAACAAAATGTACACACACCCACACACGCCCATATGAGACTGTTCTTCAGGGCCTTGTTAAACTACAGTCTGACTTGATTGGGCGGCCCAGACAAAAGCATTATTGCAACCCTGTCAGGTCTAACTGTGTGAAGAGTGTGGTGTTATGTAATTCCTGAGCTCTAATGGGTGGCTATACTTCTGTGCAAATAGCCTGTATCTTTCTGGTGCCGACTTTAATCTTGCCTCACAATTGCAAATACCTCCAAGACAACTAAGTAGAGGGCTCTAACATTTTCAAGGGTTTAGCTGTAATTTACAGTATAATACCACATTCCTTTTTTTCTGTGGGGGAAAAAAGTATATATATCACACTATGCTATGTAAAATAAGTATTAAACAGTTCCCATTATGGGGATTAGCCTTTGGTTGGAAATGTGGGCCTAATTTACTTTTAATAATTTTTTAACAGTGTTACAGAACACAATTTGTTACAAGGCTTGGAGAAAATTGTGATTGATCAACAACAGGCATCATTTTAGATAAAAAATAAACTGTGAACATTTTTAATGACCGCAAATTGGCCAAAAATATTATTTAAAAAAGTGCACGGCACAATTATGAAACCATTTAATAGATTACTTTAAAATAGGACAGCTAATCCCTTGTGTTCACATCATTTCCTGCTCCTGTCCATTATGAAGTAAATTGTAGAACTACGGCTATAAAAATTACTGTTAAAATACAGCAACTAATAGCCAAGAATACACTGTAAATTAATTTTAAGGTACATGAATGAGAAAAAAACAAACAAACGTGAACATTATTTATATGATGTACTTTGTCCTAGTTTTACTTTTTCCACCTATTTTCATATATGTTTAAGCTTTGCTCCTAATATATTGTTAACAAAACATTGACATTTCCTCCAGACTCATTATGTTCCATAACTATTCAAATGAGTTATGTTTTGGATGGACCATGTTCTTTTCCTTTGTGTTGTGCGGTTAGCTGACATTGCTGAGAGATTAGATTAGAGCTGGTATTTTTTTCCAGTGAAATAAATTAAGTCAGGAAAAGGTTTCAAACCAGAACTTAAAACCAGTATCGGATGTGGTAGGAATTGCAAACAGTCAAATTCAGGCCAAGACATGATAAAAAAAACATGGGCTGCTGTGGCTTCTTGCTCTGTTTATATCCTGAGAGTTTTCAGGAACACAGGACTTTTACAGGATTATATCCCACCGGTTACTTAAAACAATAAATGGTGGTATTTTAAGGATTGAGGTAAAGGAAATGCTGTTGTGTAATGGCAAGCAGATGTGGCAGGAATACAGGAAGGCATGTATGTGGATTCACCAGTAGGGTGGAAAATTGCATAAAGTGAGATTTTACTGCTGTTACGAGTCAAGTTCACAAACGAGTAACCTCTCATGTTTAGAAAGCTGCTATTTTCATGGTAAAGGCCCAATACAATAACTTCTGTGCTTTGACTATCAGTGGATGACACTTGTAATTCATGCTATAGATAAACTGAGAATAAACCTTTGCTATAGCCTTGTAGATTGAAAAGCCTTTCATAAACATTAGACATATTGTGGATTGATGTTTTGACTGAGGTAATTTAGTTTGGTCTGGTCATGACCATTGTTTTCTTACCATTTCAATGGTGTAAACTAAAGCCTAATCACCCAGAACACACAGCCCTGTTTTCATTCAATACTCTAAGATCAAAGATTCAGATAACTTTTGAAATTGAGATGAGATTTTGATGTTTTGATTTCTCCCTGTAAGAGCAAAATTCAACATAGTAGTTTTGTTGTGTTTTTAATGAAAGAGAAAAAGACAAAAGTATGCAAGTACTCAAGTAGCTTAACTTTGTTGATATTTTACTAACTTGACAGTAGTTGAACTGAAAAGGAAAACTAGTTCCATCTCAAATTATGTACTAGTCACTGTGCACTAACAAATAACACTATACAACAAGATAACTGTTGTGAAGTACATACATTGTTCTAGTTTTCACTTTGAAGAAAATTACAATTAAAATGTACCTGATGTGCTGCCGCTATCTTTGTACATTTGTCATTCATTTCTTCAGGAAAGCTGTGGCTTGAATGCATAAAGTTATAATCTTTGTTTTTGTTTTTTTACACCTGTAGTGCACCTAGGGCTGTGACGGTATTGGATTTTTCCTTACCGCGGTGAAGCAGCAACAAATATCGCGGTTTGGCGGTTAATCGCACGAAAAATTGACGTGGTCGCACTTGTGCAAGTCTGCGTCTGCACGCTGCAGAGCCACAGCACATTGTAGCAGGAGTCAGATTTCACTGATCACGTGAAGAGATGCACTTTCAGCCCGAGCGCTTTGTGGGTAGAGCCTACACTCACTGCATCAGCCCGAGCGCGAAGGTGCACGCAGCAGACTGACCAACGGAGGATTTGGTTTTCAAACTAAAGTAAAAGACTGCTTCTTAAACCAGAGAAGGTGACACAAATAATACTGATGAAAAAGAACGGGTTGAATGTTAAACACTTTCGTTACCATATAGCTATAAACTAGATTAATCAATGCATGCTGATTAACTTTTATCATAATGTTGTATCAAAAAGAGAAAGTTGTGACCAGTGGGAAGAATGAGTAGAGCCCTGAATGACTTGATCAAGAACGCATGCAGCTTGTAAATTAACATGGAAATGAATAATAATAAAGTCGTCGTCTTTATTCTTAAAACAGCAAATTAAATTAACAATAATAACAAAATAATATTAATCTCTATAACTTTGTTTTTTTTTCAATATCTTCTGAGTTTAATAGGAATTATGGAACAGTCTTTGTCATCGTTTGTAACCCATTCTTTGTACAAATTATTAAAAGAATAACAACCTGAGCAAGCTGCAGAAACAACAAGCGAGCTCAACATGCCCCATGCTTTGTTCTGGTGATTTGTGCTAAACTTCGATTCATATTTCTTTAGACATTGTTTTTCGGGTAAGACTCCGTGGATATGAACGCACTTGTCCAAACACAAATTGTTGCAAAATGTGTTTGTTGAAACGGATAGGTTGTAACAGCAAATTAGGATGTAATTAATATTATTTGACTATTCGTTAGGCTATATTTATAATAACAACCTTTTTAAAGTGCAGCATAAAAGAGGCTTTTTCTTCTTTCCGACCGTTCCCGCGAAATATATCTCGTTTCCAGAATCTCACAATTACATTTCCTCTACTGAAAGAGAGAGAGATAACAAATACAAATGTAGTCTGCACAAAAATTATTTTATTGTAGGCTATTTATTTTATTCGTCTTGTCCAGAATCAAATTAGTTTTACATTTTGTTGTCAACGTAATAATAAGTGTCGCAGAGAGAAAAAAGAATAATACTGTAGGCCAGTTTGTACAAAAATGTAAAAATAGCATGTTTGTTATTTTTATTCTTCTTGTCAAAATACTAAATTTGTTTAACCTTTTGCTGTCAACACGGAAAAGTGTCGCAGAAAAAAAAGACATCTGTCATTTAAATTTATATGTAAAATATGAACAAAACCGTTGGCTTAGACATTGCAAAATTAAACCTCTTTTCCATGAAACCAAACAATTTAACTTCCCTGAGAAGAATGTCTCGAGTCAGACTTGCCTGAGATGGGTTTCTTCACAGTTAACTGGCCATTTTGCAGTGGCAGTTGAAGAATCCACACTTAGCTAAACTTCATCCTTATTCTGCTCTGTCACTCATCGACGGGGCTCTAGGCAAAACCCTGCCGTGCCGCCCCCGCTTCACTCAAATAGGATTTTAAAGATGCAAGTGAAAGATTGGATAATTTGTTTATTAACAACTACATTAAAATAAAAACAAGCACTGGCATGTGCCAATAGCAGTCAGGGCTTAATCTGAACAAACCCGGTCCGGATCAGCACCTCCGAACTCCGATCATCTCATCTGAGGGATCCTCTTCCTCCAGAGAAATACGTTTGTGTCAGGATTATTGTAGTTTAGCATTTTTAAATTCGTTTTTATTTTAATATTGCTTTCAATTTTCGCTAAAAATTTAAGTTTCGTTTTAATTTTTTTATAATTTGGTTAATTTTAGTGTAGTTTTTATTTAGTGGAGTTTTCTACCCTACACAGGTTAGTTTCGGTTTTAATTTGAGTTTTAGTAATTAAATTTTAGCAGAATTAACAGAACACTTCCAGAGCACAGACCAAAGACATTTTAATTTAAACGTATTGACGCAAACCACTAGCGACACAAAATTAAAGCATGCTGAGATTAGAAAATTATTAATTATATTTATATAGTATATTATTTTATATAGTCGCTATTGGTTTCGTTTTGTTTGAGCTTGTCATTGTTTTTTATTCTTCTTTCTTTCTTTCTTTCTTTCTTTCTTTCTTGTCTTAGTGCCTTTATTTTTGTCAAATACAGTTCTTAATACAACATATTTCACCGTTTAAACATGTATACAACATTTCTTATTTTTAAATTCGTTTAACAAGCATTTTAGAAGTAAAAATAAAACTTTCATAGTCGCAAAAAAAACCTGATGTGGCTCATTTAGGTGACTTGGTTTGCTTTGCATAAAATAAAATCGTTTACTGTTTTATAGATTACATGAAACAAACCTGTATTTGACAAAAAAAAGTAAGTGGCACTGAGAACTAATTTCACCCGAAGAGAAGGCAAAATATCTGCGTGCACTCAAAGCAAACGCAGACTCTGGACTGTCATATAGGATATGGGTTACAAAAAAAACTACCCAAACATTACAATATTTTTTAAATAAAATAACCGTGATTTTTAGAGTATATGCACACAATAAAAGCAACTGATGCACGCTGGTAATCACTTAAGTGGGTCAACCGAGTGATTGCGCGAATGATCCCTTACCTCTCCATCCTCTGATGCCGGATCGATCACCCCGCTTTATTACACAAATTAAACACTGTATATGATAAACGCTAAATATTGAGTATTCCACTTGGCTAAAACACAGCAAAACACGGTTTTGGGTGTACGTAAGCCTATTTAATAGATAATATTACACTTGTTATCTCCACCGCGTTTTCTCTCTCACACACATACATTGGCTCTAATCTTACCTTTTAGAAGCGCGTGTCTGGCTTTAAAACTCATCAGACAGCACCAGCAGCAAAAGGAATTCATGTCTGGATAGTTTTATTCGATTTGATGACATTTATGAATGAACATTATAATGTTTTGCATGTAGAGTAGCCTATTGATGACGCTCAGTTGGGGGGCGGCGCGGGAGCGGCATTACTATGAAGCAAAGTTAATTTAGATGTAGAATAACTAAGCAGTGATAACGAATGCCCAAAAGATAAACTACAAATATCTGTCCCTTTGCCCCCCTGACTGTGTTGCTGCCGAGGCGACTGCCTTGTTCGCCTATATGCACATGCAGATCGCCTGTTCTGTCAGGGTGCCGTTATGCACATGCTGCGCACTGTGCGCAATAAAACACATGACACAGAAGCACTGGTGCGTGCGTGCAGCGCGTGAGCGGTAAGAGGGAGTAAAAACACACAGATATGCTGTTCTGAAAGGATGTTGGGAACGGGATATTGTTAGACCGCCCACTCCCCTTCAAATTACACCAGAGTTACCGACCGTTACCGTATGGAAAGCCAAATGGTTCAGAATTCGCCTGGTTTTCACCGCCGTGTGTTTATTAAAACGCCGTTTTCATAACGCCGCAAGGCGTTAAATAAGCGCCGTTAGGCGATAAGTTAACGGCAGACGCCACCACGCGTTAAAATAACGCCAGGCGCCGACCGACGTTAAGTTAACGCCACACGCCACTTAAGATGCAGATTTATTCGCTTATCTACACGGACACACCTCTCATGGCTACGAGGAATCTATGGCAAGTCTGAGCATCCAGTTTGCTACAGCGCGAAGATGGCAAAAATTGTTTTAAACACTGTATACTGTGAAGTGTAAATGCACATGAATTTTGTTCAATAAAATAAAACAAAATATAAAACAAAATAAAAAAAAGGTGTATCTTAACAAATACCTTTTGCACAGCACAAAATGTAATTGAAAGAAAATATATTTATTAACTCATGACATATGATAATAAACTAATAGTAAAGTACTCAGATAAAAAATCCCTTTTATAGCACCAGGCTCTGTTTTTAAAATTAGCACTTTATACGGTCTTTAAACTAATAAACTAATAGTGAAATGTTCCGAGAATTATGGCTCACAGACTGGCATAAAGTTGGCTTGACGTTGGACGTTCGATATTCGCATATTTAGGGACCATCTCTAAAGTTACATGCGATATTGGTATACATTTTTCTAACTTCAATACCATATGAGCAGAATGACTTACATTCATAAAAACAACTGTAAAATGTACATCTAGGTATCAACTATAATGTGCACCTTTTACATTTATTATATTTATTAAAATAAAATGTAAATAATTAGTTTTCAGTAACTTTAGAGACGGTCCCTAAATTTGCGAATATCGAGCGTCCAACGTCAAACCAACTTTATGCCAGTCTGTGAGCCATAATTCTGTTTTTTTTCTGTTTTTTTTTTATTGGGTCCTCATATATCTGTCTGTCTATTTATCTATATGTAAATACTTTAAAGAAAATATAGTAATTCGCCCTATAAATCAAGTTAATTACACAATTTAAACCATGACATCATAATAACAAACTAATAGTACAATGTTCAGAAAAATATCCCTGTTATAGCACACAGCTGATTTTTGAATTGGGACATATGTCTTTAAACAATTTTAGAACTTTAAATGAATGCAATACTGAAAATGCATGCAATGTAAATCAATTCAACGAAGTTATAAGTGTGTTTACACTGCAAAACAAAAGCTCTCCTTGCCATCTTCGCGCTGTAGCAAACTGGATGCTCAGACTTGCCGTAGATTCCTCGTAGCCATGAGAGGTGTGTCAATGTAGATAAGCGAATAAATCTGCATCTTAAGTGGCGTGTGGCGTTAACTTAACGTCGGCCGGCGCCTGGCGTTATTTTAACGCGTGGTGGCGTCTGCCCTTAACTTATCGCCTAACGGCGCTTATTTAACGTCTCGCGGCGTTATGAAAACGGCGTTTTAATAATCACACGGCGGTGAAAACCAGGCGAATTCTGAACCATTTGGCTTTCCATATTACCGTGTTTTATTCCCGCGTTGCAAGACATTTGGTCGGATCCCGCGAAAAACAGTGCGGTGATGACGGTGATGACCTCAACACCGCGGTCGCATCTCATTACCGCGGTGAAGCGGTAATGCGGTTAAGGTCACAGCCCTAAGTGCACCATGCCTCATTAAATTGTTCAGTGTGTGAACACACTATTGGCACTACATATACTACAAAATGGTGTTGAATAGTTCATAAGTATATGAATCAGGTCGCACCTACTGTAGACACTAATAGAGCAACCTCTTTCAGCAATCCGAGAAAGCAGCGTGTAGTTCTGTTTTGTTTAGAATTTGGTTCTGACACTTTTTGGAACACAACAGCACATGAAATCGAGCTTTTATAGCTTGAAGCATTGCATTCTAGTATTACCATCGAATATGTTTTGTGAAGAATGACACAAAGCCAACAGTGGTTCAATTACACTGGAGGGAAGTTTATTTTAGATTGCCATGTAGAATAAATCTAGGGTGTTGTAGGCAGCCTGTGCTGGATTTGGTGCTCTCTGGTGTTATTTTATAAGGCAAGTGTGGAGGCTTGGGCTTAAGAAGTGGCCTTGTTTAGTTGTTTCCTGGGATAGTCCACGAAAGACATAAACGTCCTGGGGGAGTTGAGGCTCACCTTACTGACATATTGATGCACCTTGTGCCTCATCCTCTGATGAGCATTAATTACAGACAGGTGACTATGGGTGCGTCTCATCCAGCTCCCTTGTTCAGTAGTCAGGGAACTGATCAGGGAGTCGGCCATTTTAAGGGCAGTGCACTGGAATGTTCGCTCCCTGAAAAATCCCACAATGCACCGCAAAAACTAGGGAGCATCGGCGCTCACTATGCTCCCTTACCGGAAATAACGTCACATTTCTGAAGCGTGAAACATAAACCACATGAGCCAACTTGATAAATATAATAACACGCGAAGACAAGCCGTTTTTTCAACATAATTTGTCTATTTCAACATAAACACAAATCGCTAGACAGGTAATGAACGCATTTATTTAATATTTATTAGTAAAATTTGGCTGAAAAGTTGTAGGAACATGTAACAGAACGATGTGTTTAAACAGAATAAAAAATATCAAAAAGAGATCGGTCCTGTCTGTTGTTTTTCAATTTAAGTGATGTTTATTTTGTCCGTTGACGCTGTACTTAATCATGTCTCTGGAATTCGACTGATCACTGTTCCAACGTGCAGTAAGTCAGGGAACTTACTAGTGACCAAATTCGTGTACACGATCTACTGATTTACGAACTTGGGAGCTAGGGAGCTGATTGAGATGCAACCGATGATTAATCCTCTTCTTGCTATGGTGATCATGTGATCATCACTATATGTCCACACATGTAGTGGAATGACAATAAAGCTCAACTTGAACTTGAACTTGAACTTGATCATTGCCCAAGTGCACTGAAGTCTCCGGCCACTTACCAACCAGTGCAGGGGTTTTCAAAGTGTGGGGTGCCAGCAGGGGCGCCTTAAGATAACCAGAGGCCTCTGGGCTACCCCATTACGGTAGCCCCCACCACAGAAAACCTTTTTTTTTTTAAGCTAACTGACATTTTATTTGTCAAATTCTGATTTCTCTTTTGTTAATATGATAGTTAACGTTCTCAACACTGACTACGTTTACATGCGCACGAATAATGTGATTATTTCCAATAATCAGAGTAAGGACTTAATCGCATTATGATGTTTACATGTCACAAGCGAAACTCTTACTCCCGCTTACATGCAATTTCCAATTCCATGTATAAAATGTAAAAACATATGTTTTTTTTACTGCCATTATTCACATAGGCTACCTCATTGCACAGCACAAATGATGGACTCCGAAAGAGCAGGTGTGTTTACTGGCCGCTGTTTGAATTTATTTACGTCTAATGCATAATGATTTTGTATGGCTGTATTGCACGCTTTTTCGGCGCCATAGAAATGTGATGGAATTTGTTTGCCTATATGCTACCGTCGCGTTCTCGACGTTTGGATAAAGGGTAAGGAGCAGAGACTGGTGGCAGCAAGTTGCGTTTACCCCAGAAATGCGATGCTTTCTTTGCCTCCATCATTTCTAATCTGCGTATTACTACAGGTGCACGTCCTGTCATTCATGTACATCACGGGCACATGCGCACTTTTGTCAGAGCGGCAATACTGCGATTGAGCCGTTTACATGCCTGTATATTTCGATTAAAATCGGTGTATGCCACCTATGTTAATACGATTATGCTTGCTGCGATTATGAGCTTAATCGCATAATTTAAATCGAAGTATTGTGTTATTTTTATAATCGCAATATTGTCAAAATCTCATTATAATCGCATTAAGAGGGTGCATGTAACTCACTGTTCTGGGTAAAATGTGAATATAAGTGAATATGCAAATTAATTATTTGCCACAAGGTGGCCCTTAGGAACAGCAGAATATAGCTGTTACATAACACTACATTATTACATGCTTTATACCAGTGGTTCTCAACCCGGGGCCGTCACGAATCCAAATACGGCCCTCCATGCTGAACATAATAAAAAAATAACTTTGTTTACAATTCATTTTAGTTTTTACATTAATTTAAAAATGCACTAAACAAATATAAGCTATAACGTTTTTGTAATGTAAAATTATTTTGTTTTTCATATATTATTTTCAGACATGAGCAGACCTGCTCATGTAATTAATGTTATGCATTTAACGAACACTTACAAGTGCACTTTGGCAGAATTCAATTAAAATAGTCATCAGCAGCTATTAGTTCTGTAAAATTGAGCATCAGAATGGACAAATTTGTTAAGGGAGAAAACGAAATGTGGAAAATGCCAGCGAAGAAACGTATTCAAACAAGAATAGTCTCAGCATCCGCAGTGAAGAGAGTGCTTGGACTTTCGGCATCGACTTTCGGTTTGCCCCATCAGTCACACCGAAGATGTTCAGGCAAAAAGAAACACCCATAGGCTACTACGCAGCAATCATCCTTAATTACAGAAATGCAAAACATCTCTGTAGAGAACCTCAGATTATTAAATTCGAAAATGCTTTCCATATTTGGATCAACATAGGCTAAATTTGTGAATGCACACTTTCTGCAGTGTCAAGTCACGCTTGTGCACGTCTTACAGACTGTAACTTACAATCGCAACTTCATTGTGCTGTTACTCCTTTCGAGCAGAAATCAGCTCCCGACAGCATCAGGTGTTTTATTAATGGTGATGAGTAGAATTATTTATTTATTTATTTATTTCAATAAATGTAATCGTTAAGATATCATAATATTTAGGCTATAAATAATATTATAAATCTGATTGGTTTGTATTGATGACATAATATGTAAATGACATGCGTGCGGCCGTGAGACTTGCACTTGGACCATAGTTGCGGCCCGGTGGAAAAAAAGGTTGAGAACCACTGCTTTATATGGAGATAATATGAAAATAAAATGCCATCAAAACTTTCCTGGCTAAAACCTGAGGACTGGTGTGATGTGCTCAGATATTCTGGTTCTAGTCAGTATCCTGGCAGCAGCGTTCTGGATGAGCTGCAGCTGTCTAATGGTCTTCTTCTAGAAGGCACAGGTCTGAAATACTGAATTTAGGTAAAGGGGTGCAGAGCCAGAGGTTGTTTTGAAGGCAAACATTAATGCCTTGATTTTTGTGCGAATATATATATTATAATTTTAATTGTAATAATATTTCTCAATATCAATGTTTCATTGTATTTTGATTAAAAAGCCTGGTTTCTCCAAAGGTTTTTTCTCAGTTTCTGTCAACGATGGAGTTTGTGTTCCTTGCCACTTTCACCTTTTGGCTTGCTTAGTTGGGGATATTTAATATTTGGCAATAATATTAACTGAATCAACAATGAGCTGATTTCAACTGAATAATGACTGTTTACTGTTGTCTTTTCAGAGCTGCTTTACAGCAGAATTGAATTTTGTTTGCAACACTGAATCATTATTTTACTTTTAATCTCTGTAAAACTACTTTGAAACTATCTGTATTGTATAAAGCATTATAAAAATTAAGGTTACTTGACTTGAATGGAAAGAAGAATGCGCTTGAATGAACAGTACATGCAGTGTACTTTTGCAGTGGTCACACTCTTATCAGGTGTCTGTTATTGGTCTGGTTTCAGAGCTTATTTGGCAGAAACACAAGCATTCTTCAGCCCACGTTTCCACAGATACAGGTCTTTGCAACAAGGCCATGCTTGACCTGCTTTTCAGTGCTGCTCTCTGCTTTTGAAAAGCAAATATGAAGAACTTAAGTTCAGAGTGTGTGAGCTTAGAGGAAAAAACTGCTTATGATAATGTCTTGAAATAGAAACAAGTGTTGCTTATAAGGCCTTTTCGCAATCTCCCTGGTGTGTTGTCCCTTATCAGCAGACTAATAGATGTCCATTATTACCTCAGCTTGTGAGAAGGAATGTGTTATGTAAAAGTGTAACTGAAATCTCTGCTGGAGCCATGAATTATCCTCTTACAGGGGCTTGTTTCTGGAACATTCTGTGTGTGATCTCATATTACATCAAGAAAATAACAAAGTCGAACACTTGTGCTGCAACAGGTTTGGTATTGATGGGAAACTTAAACCTAAATTTGAAGTAATGCTCTAAAGCCCAACAGTCCTGTGCACTCATTCAAGCTTTGTTTGGCAACATCCTAAATCATAACTTGGTTATGTTTGACTAAATAGGAGTTGTGCGAAATTCTGCAGTTGCAATTTTTGTACATAAGACTATTGTGTGATTAAAAGCTCTAGTGAAATGATTAATTGTTGAGTAAGTGTGTTGGTCATGGCACATGTAAGATTGACATTCAGGTTTGATTCTTGCTTTCAACATTCTCTTTTACCATTCCATTAAAATAAGCAAAATTGACACACCTTTATTTTGTTTAATATATGAAAATGTGAACTTACTACCACACATTTATGACTGTGATTATATTAAATGGAGCATTACAAAATCTTTTTGTTGTTAATTCGCAGGCGGAGACTAATATCCCAGCGTTCCTCACTGGAGACTCTGGAGGATATTGAGGAGAATGCCCCTCTACGCAGGTATTACCAGCAGGACCATAATTGATTTGTGCTGAAACTTTTCAATGGCCAGAGTCATTACTTAGTACATTTGCATTTTGTCATTTTGCAGACACTTTTATCCATAGCGACTTACAATTGGGGAAAACATAAAGCAATTAATCTTGAAGAGGCAAACAGACAGAGGAAATGCCCATAACACCAAGTCTCAGGCATTGTTCAAATAAGTACAAGCTAGCAAGGGAAGGAGAGAAAGAGAAAGATTAAGTTTTTGAAAAAGTTAAAGTTTTTTTTATTTTATTTTTTTATGATGAAGTCAAGTTGTGTTGAAAGATGAGTTTTCAGTTGTAGCTTGAAGATTGACAGGGATCCAGCATTCCGGATGGGGAAGGGAAGATCATTCCACCAGCCAGGAATGGTGAATGAGAATGTTCTGGAGAGTAATTTTGAGCCTCTCTGTGATGGTACCACGAGGTGTCGCTCACTAGCAGATCTCAGACTTCTGGAGGGGATGTAGATTCGTAATAGTGAGTGGAAGTAGGAGGGTGCTGAGCCTGTGGTTGTTCTATATGCAAGCATCAGTGTCTTGAACTTGATGCGAGCTGCAACTGGTAGCCAGTGCAAGGAGACTAAGAGAGGTGTAACATGGGCTCTTTTGGGTTAGCTGAAGACCAGTCGTGCCGCTGCATTCTGAATCATTTGTAGAGGTTTGATTGTGTTTGATGGAAGTCCAGCCAGAAGAGCATTGCAGTAGTCCAGCCTGGAAATGACAAGGGCCTGGACAAGAAGTTGTGCAGCATGCTCTGTCAGAAAGGGCCTGATCTTTCTAATGTTGTGTAGTGCAAACCTGCAAGATCGAGCAGTCTTTGCAATGTGCTCTTTGAAGGTAAGCTGGTCATCAAAGATTACACCAAGATTTCTGACCGAAGCTGATGGGGTAATTGTTGATGAACCTAACGGAATCGTTAAGTCATAGAGTTGGAGTGGCAGGGAAGACAAGAACTCAGTCTTTGCCAGGTTGAGCTGTAGGTGATGTTCTTTCATCCATGCCGAGATGTTGAAATGAGAGATAGAGCTGTGTGTCATCAGCGTAGAAATGGTAGGAGAAGCCATGTGCCTGTATGATGGGACCCAGTGATGTAGTGTATGTGAAGAGGAGGGGTCCAAGAACCGATCCCTGGGGAACACCAGTGACCAATTGATGTGCTTTGGATACCTCCCCTCCCCAGGCCACGCTGAAAGACCGACCAGTGAGATAGGATTCAAACCAGCGAAGTGGAATCCCAGTGATGACAGGAGGATCTGATTATTGACAGTGTCAAAAGCAGCAGACAGATCCAGCAGAATGAGGACTGATGATTTGGAATCGGCTTGGAGAGTAGCGCAGTCTCAGTCGAATGGCCACTCCTGAAACCTGACTGTTTAGCATCCAGTTTGTTGTTCTGTGAAAGAAACAATGAGACCTGGTTGAAGACAACTCGTTTGAGTGATTTGGCTATGAATGGAAGGAGAGAGACAGGTCTGTCGTTTTCTATAAGAGAAGTGTTTGATGTAGGTTTTTTGAGCAGTGGGGTAACCCGAGCCTGCTTGAATGCAGTGGGGAAGATGCCCATGAGGAGAGATGTGTTGATAATGTGTGTGAGTGTTGGTAAGAGTGTGGGAGAGATTGCTTGGAGAAGGTGCGAGGGGATTGGGTCTAGAGGACATGTTGTAGGATGGCTGGAGAGGAGAAGTTTGGATACTTCCGCCTCAGTGAAGGGACAGAAGGAGAAGATGGGAGTTTGAGCAGTGGATCTAGTTGGTTGGAGGTCCTGTATGAGTGGAGGTGAAAACTGACTTCTGATTGTTGTAGTTTTGTCTTTAAAAAAAGTTGCAAAGTCATCAGCTGTTATAGAAGTGGTGGGAGGTGGTGGAGGGGGACAGAGGAGAAAATTAAAATGTTCTGAAGAGATTGCACATATCTGGAGCGCTGTTGATCTTGTTATGGAAATGTGACAATTTGGCAGTGTGGACTTCAGCTGAGAAATATGAAAGCAATGATTGATACATACTCGGGTCCGACGGATCGTTTGATTTTCCCCATTTTCTCTCTGCTGCTCAGAGTCTGGTCCGATGTTCACGAAGAACATCAGATAACCAGGGGTTAGAAGGGGCAGTCCGTGCTGGCCTGGGAGAGAGAGGACAAATGTTGTCTAGACAAGAAGTTCAGGTAGAGCATAAAGTGTCAGTAGCTGCATTCACATCCAGAGATGAGAAATGGGTAGGTGAGGGAAGAGAGGAGGATACTACAGAGGAAAGATGGGAGGGAGAAAGGTATTGGTTTCGTCTAAAAGTAACCAGTAAGGGGGTTGGTGGCACCGGGGTAGCAAAGTGTAATTTAAATTTAATGAAGAAATGGTCAGAGATATGTAGTGGTTGTACCAGAATGTTTTCTGCAGTACAATTGCGTGTGTACATTAAATCAAGTTGGTTGTCTGATTTGTGAGTGCTAGTAGTGGTAAGACGTTTGAGATCAAATTAAGCTAGGAGTGAATGGAAGTCACATGTCTGTTTGATTCTGATAGATTGTGATAAATTATTGTTTGGGTAACCCATCTAATTGTTCTTTCAGTTAACATTATGTAAACCTTTTTACTTTAAAAGTTATATATTAAAAGTAATGTTAGTGCTGTTCAAAATGATTTTGTGTATAATCTATGTTTAACACAGTTGTTTTATTTACTCTTTAACAAGACTGGTCTCTTCAGATGTATTCTGATTTACTAACAGTGCTTGAAGTTAGTTACAATATGATAAAGCTTGTAAATAAATACATTGTTAAGAGTAAAAAACAATACCAGTAAGTGTAAATAACACATAAGGTCAGAATTCAAGTAAAAAAATGATTTATATAACACTTTTCACAATACACATTGTTTCAGAGCAGCTTTACAGAAAATCATAATGTTAATGTTAAGAATAGTATCTTAATGCAGTCTTATATTTAGCAGATTAGTTAAGATTTGCTCTGTATTGCCATAAGGATATCAGTATTTATTTATCTAATGAACAGTGTTGATGCTGCTTTGTTTCATCTAGATGCCGAACTTTATCTGGTTCACCCCGGCCAAAGAGTTTCAAGAAGGTCCATTTCATCAAAAATATAAGACAGCATGATATGCGCAATGGAAGGTATGCTCAGCTACCCAACGGCCCACACACAGACATCACACAGAGAACAGCACCCACACATCAAGTGTTTCAACAAAAGACTCGCCCTGAAAATATTAATAGATTTTCCTGGTTCTCTTTTGTTTTACTTTTGAATTTAAATTTGAAATTTGCTAAATTATTTTACTTTTTGATAAAATGTTCCCATTGCAACCATCATATTTATTCCAATTTTATAAGGTCATGCCATTTGGATAAAAAAAAAAAAAAAAAACAAGACCACTTGAAGTTGTAGAAACTGGAAAAGGAATGGATGTTTTCGTTACTCTCATGCAGATGTTAATCTGTGTGTGTGTGTGTGTGTGTGTGTGTGTGTGGGCATGTTTATGTGGTTTATGAGGACACAAATTTGTATAATGACATGGGTATGACATAGGTATTACAAGGAGAAGGTGATTTATGAGGACATTTTCAGTGTCCCCATAATTTAAAACGCTTATAAATCATACAGAGTGAGTTTTTTGGGGGGAAAGTAGAAATGCACCGTCTCCTGTGAGGGCTAAGTTTAGTTGTTGGGTAGGTGTAGGACAATAGCACATACAGCTTGTACAGTATAAAAACCATTACGCCTATGGAAAGTCCCTGTAAACCATAAAAACCAACATGCGTGTGTGTGTGTGTGTGTGTGCGCGTGCATGATATTTTTATCTTTAACTGACCCTCTGGTATTTTAAATTGATAGTTGAAGCAGACACTTTAAAACCCAAACTGTTGGGGCGTGTTATTAGTATTTTATTTTGTTGTTGTTTTTATAATTGATTATAGAGTGTTTGCCAAATACTCTCTTTTATCTGAATGGGTGTGTTGGAAAACAAGAGGTCGTGACCAGCTTTGTTTTTCCTTTTAGCTTTTGAGAAAATCCATAAAATAAACACATTTGCAGCCTTCCAATGAAGTGACTGACTTTGTTTGTAAAGCTAACTGCAGTGTTTGATGTGTCAGAGAGCTTTTTTTTCTGGCTGTACTTTGATCCAACATATTTTTTTATTTTGTGCTTTAGATCAGTTATTAGCAGTTGATGAACTTCTGAAGGAAATATAAGTACTTGAAAAGCCTTGGCAGAATATTACATTCTTAAATCCTTTGTTTGTTTGTAAACATGTTCAGTTCTCAGTGGTCTCAATCAGGTTTTAATTTACTACAAAGATTATTTTTACAAGAAATGTGCCTCTTTTTTTTCTGATCTTTGTTGCATATTCGTTCAGATACATTCCTACATTATATATGACATACAATTTCATATCAGTTATTTACTGTTTATCTCTTCATCTTTGCCTGTGGTCCTGACCTCTAAATTGACAGAGTTCACTTCAAATAGTTTATATATTATTTTGTCTTTATAGGATAGTCCTTATCAGTGGCAGAAGATCCTTCTATAGTGTTTTTTCTGTCCTGCCCTATCGAGATTGTAGCCAAACAGGGTATGTATTCTTCAGCATGTAAATCTTCTTTTCATTATCATCCTTTTTATCCCTTCACTTTTGAGTCCTACCAATTTTTTTCCTGGCCATTATCCATGGGTCCAAAAATAAGTAATCTTTTTTTTTATCATATTTTACATAAAGTCTATACACTGATTTTTTGATATAGTGTTCTCATTTATTCAGTTGTTTTTAGACTGTATGCACAGATCATTTGTTATAAGTTTTGTAACATGCATAGGCTATAGCTCTCCCAATTTTTGGTAGTACGGGTGTAATATTAGTTCAGATAGACTGACCAACAAGCTTGGGCATGCTTTACAAAGACCTCACCCTCGACTTTACCGCTTTTTTTTCTTTCCTTTTTTATCTAGAACAGGCTTTTTTATTACTGGTTCTGCAGCTATTGAACTATTTTCTTTGAGAGTCTAACTTCTAATGGGATGTTTCTAATGGGACTTCTAATGTTCTTACCTACACTTTGGCATTGCCTGCTTTCCCGTTGTTTAAACCTGAAGCTTGTAGTTTATTTTTGTAATACATTAAAATGGTTTCTGCTATCACTTTTTAATATGCAGAGACAACTGTAAGTAAGTCATTTGTGGGTTTATCTGAAAAGATTTAGAAAAGAACCTCTGTGATGGTGTTTTCAAACACTGAGTATCTTGAAAATCTACAGCTCAACCAATGGTGTAAATGTGAGGTGAAAACTTGTTAGAAAACAGTTATTTTTGACCTTCCATTTAGTGATGCTAATAGAAATGACACACTTAAGCTTTTACATAGTTTGTGCTTTTTAGATTTGAGGCCTACTTAAATTTCTCTTTACGGAGTAAAAATTATATTTAAACAGTTTAACTTGCTTTGAGCATACGAGTGGAGGCTCTTTGTTGGGTTGTTGTTTTGTTTTTTTATGATAGCAGCTTGAGGGAATCTCAATCTTTGGATTTATTACTGTCTGAGATTAGGCTCTGTGCGGGATGGTGTAGACCTTGAGTCCTGCTGTATCTGTATTCATATACTTTATTAATAATGACTTACTACTGAATGGCTAGATCAGGCATCCTCAAATCTGGCCCACTCTGGCAGAGTTTAGTTCTAACCCTAATCAAACACACCTGAGCATGCTAATCAGAGTCTTCAAGATCATTAGAAAATCACAGGTAGGTAAGTTTGATCAGGGTTGGAGCTAAACTCTGCGGCAGATTGGCCCACCAGGGAAAGATTTGAGGAACCCTGGGCTAGATGTTGCACAAAATGTTTCTTTTCAAGATTCTATTCACTACTAAAAAAGTGTTAATATAAGGGTTTAACAGAAACAACATGTGAATAATTTGTGATACAGACTGTGAAACTGTATATTAACCTGGACAAAGAGCAGCGTTAAATCCATTTAAACGTCCTTTTTATGGCTACACTTGTATTTATTGAGGTACTATGAAAAGCTGATAAAAGTCTTGTAGAGATAAAAGCCTCTCTGTACTATAGTGTATGGTATATGGATAAATGCATACCAAAAGTGAACATGCATTAGTTTGCAATTTGCATTATTTAATATGAATATCTTCCTCAGGTGTATTATTGGCTTTTGAAGTACATTCAAGAACGAACATAAATGTAAAAATTACTTTTTTGGTTAGTCCATCTATCGTTTCAGTTACATTAGTCTCAGCCTCAGACGTCACGCTCACGGACCATTGGCTAAATGTCTGATGCATATGGTACACTTATCTGGAAACACTTCAGGAGTGTCGAAGTCGTTGCCGGATTGGTTAGATTATACAGGATTTCTGGGAGACGTGCGTGTCGCATTCTTTAACATTCCACCTGGAAACAAAGATGCCGTGATGCCAAACCCCCTCACGAAAGCCGTTTTGTTTACAACTGTGACTGCGAACGCTTATCAGGGTCAGTATGTGAAATATTTAGTGTTCGTGGCATAGAATTTTTAAAATACATCCGAGAGTTTCACACTCTCTGTTATTGTGGCAACATTTCCCACGCCCCGAAACGGGATGCTGAACGAAACGAATTGTGATTGGTTGTTTGACATGTCGGTCAAACAGCCTCATGGGCGGGCCTTGACCATTGAAGGCTGTCATCTATTCCAGACCTTCAGCCGTCAGTCTGAAGGTCTGGCTACGAGAGACTACAGTAACAGCAGAGCTGACATGAACTTCCCACACTTTGTGATCCATGTAGTCCATCTTGATTTGTTAATATTCCAATTCCAATGGAAGAAAGGAAATCAGACTTTTTGTACAAAGGGTTAACATGGTGAAAAACTGATTTGGACATTTTGATTAGAACGTTAGCTAATTTGCTAAAGTGGTTGATTAAATTTGACCTTGAAATGCTGAATGCTTCTTTGTTTTCAATGTGATCTCCAACATTTGGAGCCCCTTGTACACATAGTATTATATAACTGAGTCTGCTTAGTTATGCATTCAGTATGATGAATGGCTCGTGGCAAAATTCAGCATGATTTATTCCATTCATGTTTTGGCTTGGCTGATTGGTAGTAAAGTGCACAGTATTGACAGAGCAATCTAAGTGGGGTTGTCCTGGATAGAGTGACAAGTTTATGGACAAGTTTTGCTTGCATCAGCGCCACCAGTGGCCGAAGAGTGTTAGATGCTCCTGTATTCCTGATTGAGTGCTAACAAACTAAAACACTCACAAGGTTTTTGTCAGCAAACTGAAGGAACTAGTCAAGTGAACTGATAATTAGCTATGGGATTTATACACTGTGGATCTAGGAGTTGCCAAGGACTCTTAATGATAATCTGGTTTTGTATTTTAAATATTTATATGAAAACTCTCAAGGGCATCTGTTCCTATTAGTTCTTGCTAGGGGTCGACCGATTATCGGCCTGGCCGATTATCGGCGCCGATATTAAGCATTTTACCGATTATCGATATCGGCCATTTTCAAAACATATTTGCCGATAATTTTTTTTTATTATTATTTTTTTTTTTTTGTAATGCAAACAAACATACTATTTACAGGTGACATTATTTATTGGTGAATAAATAATACAGGTGAAACTATTTAATTTTTAAATGCACTATTTGGCTCGATGCAGCCTGTCTGAGCTCAACACTGTGAGAGTGAGGCGATCTCTCAATCTCTGAGAGCAATCTCCGCCCACCGCTCATCTGATATGTAGAGAGTCACGAGTCCGACCAATCAACGCGGAAAACTGAAGGCAGTCTCACACCGAGAGCACATGCTAACTGGAGCTGTGTCAGTGATCACGCATCAGTTGTCTCTCAAAGGTAAAGCAGCAGCAGACGTTGCTGAAGTTGCAAAACACCTCAATATAACCTATGATGTCCGCGATGCGGAAAATGTGGGTGGAATCGCGGAATGCAGTCATATAATGGAATTTACCGTATAACGCGGAATGTCGCGGAATGTGTCGAAGTTTGGATGAATTAATCAAAACTAGGTCAGTACACTTAAATCGACTCGCGCTATGGACAAGTATCTATAAATATTAAGCCGCAAAAACACTTTAAATATGAATCCTGCATGTTCTGCATCTCTGTTAATGAATGACACAGACGTGCGGTTTCATTTACTGCACACATACATGAAGAGCGTGTGAAGCTCGCGGTGTTTTCAGCATAAATGAGGACATAAATACACAAACAACATCCCCAGAACTGCTCGAAGAGTCACTTCATTAGCATTTGACCGTTTCATTTGAGTAAAACGATCGTCATATCATATATACATAGGCTACAGAAACCTAAAAGGTTCTCATGGCAACCGGTCAAAATATAAGTTCGGTTTAGCCGAATATATTACTGTATACGTAATACAACTACAACAATTATTACAACTTTTGTTGAGAATAATAACACAATACGCTATTTCTTCCATGTTTTAGTTTTAATAGTAAACTCATTTGTTTGCCAAAAATAAAGTCTAACTCTCATTTGATTAAAAGATAAATTAAATTAATGTTTTATGCCTTCATTTGCACTGTACTGTAAATTAAAACTCTGGAAATGTTGTTGTTATTAACAGTTTTCAGAATTAAAGACATGTTTAAAAGCATTTAAAGAACGTTTTTTGTCAGAGCTCTTGTTATTATTAATTTAGGCATTCATTTTAATTTTTACACCAGACACGTATATCGGTTCAAAATATCGGTTATCGGTCTACTTGATCTGTAATAATCGGTATCGGTATCGGCCCTGAAAAACACATATCGGTCGACCCCTAGTTCTTGCCTAATGCTTTTCCATTCACCAAGCTGTTTGAAGGGCTCCTGTGCACATTACCTATAACTGCTGTCTATCCTCATGGGAAATGAGATTATTGATGCATCACTAAACATCTCACAAAAACTCTATGCTAATCCTAAATTCTGTCTGTTGTCTACTAGTAAGACTCTGCTTCTAAGTCTGCACATGAATAAGTTGGTTATGCTGTAGTTCAGGAAAGGTTGAAGGGAAGAAGTTCCCATAACGGAGAAATCTCCGTGATGTCTCGTTCCCGCTCTCAGGGAACCGAGGTTACGACAGTAACCGGAGCGTTTTGTTTCTCCACTCTTGTAATCCTTTATCAATTGACAAAATGTCAACATTATTTACTGATGATATACATAACATGTTGTATATCTGCTTCATATCATCACATGCAAAATAATCCTTAAATCCTCAAGTATACTGCAAACAAATCATGATGTTAGCTGGATTAATTTATATAAATAAGTTGCATCAATGGGAAAAACTTTTTTTCACTTTTGCAGTTACAATTAGTACATAATTGTGGCTTATGGGTGCTACTAACAGTTTTGTATGTTTAGCTATGTGAAGGTAACTGAAGGCTAGAGATTGTAAAGACACCTTTTATTTTCTCATTTGGTCAAATTTAGCTCGATGCGCTCTTTTGTGGCCCCAGGAGAGAAACCAAAAGCTTTTTTTTCTCCTAACCGAATTTATGCCTTTTAAATTCGAATATAATTCGAATTTTGATTATATTTTAGTATAAAATTCGAATTTAGTTTTTCAGCCCATTTGACAGCCCTAATTCAGATGTTTAAAACTAATTGGTATATTGGAGTTAGGTTTGGAAGTAGTTTTAATTTAGTACTTGAATTTAGGCTTCTATTATTTCAGCAAGCTGGCAAGGCAACATTTCTCATTTATGTTTTTTTTATTTCAGTTAATGGTTATTTTGTTTCAAATAATGATTTTTGTGGTTTTAGTCTTAGTTTAACTTTTAGTTGACAATAATAACCCTCGTAACATGAATGAAACCTGTCATAATGGTTTGAAATTTAATACAGCTGTGATGCAATCTTAAAAAAAAGTATTGCATTCCTGTCGTTTTTTGCAGGGAATTAAAAATAATTCCCTAAACTCTTCTTGTCATGTAAGAGACTGATCCCTGGATCCTGAAAATAACCTATATGTGCTATATTAGTCATTCATCCATTCACCTTGATTCTTGGGGCATGAGACAGCAATATTGCGATAAATTTTTTATCTAATTTGTTTGATGTTGTACCACACTATAATTTTATGATGCATTATATATACATATATTCAGTATATAATGTTTTAAAATAACATGTATCACTTTACAGTTCATTGTGTAAGTGTATAAAAATGATAATTGAAGCAATGTTTGGCATAAGAATTTGGTTTATACAGTATTTGGTTTAATAGCATCAATGCTGTATCAATGTTTTTTTTCTTCCTCTTAAAGCCAAACATTTAAAATTTTACATGTAATTTCAAATACTTCCTAAGCTGAATTAAAAATAAAATAGCCTAGAAGTGAGCACAGTACGTTATGGTGGCAAATGGTGTAGCAGCAGGTTTTCCAGTACAGACTGCAGTCTATGAAGGGACTCTGAGATGTTCTCTTGCCCCGGCAGGGATGTGAAGGCAGAAAGCGGACGCCAGCGACACCCCTCGGGTGGCATGAGTGCCAAGGAGATGGTGATCGGCCTGGAGGGTGTTGAATTGGGTGCAGATGGCAAGGTAAGTGTACAAATAATATTTTGTTTGTTTGTTTAGTGTTATTAATTACAGATATTTTACTTTTTTATTACAAAATCTGTACAATCTCTGTTTTCACCTTCCTTTCTGTTTGTAAATGAATTTTAGGCAGCGGCTATTTGCACTGTGTAAATAGCATATTTTCTTGGCGATAGAGTCAATTTACACTAAGTGCAAATAGCGATATCTGCTATTTACACTGTTAAAATAGCAAGATTATTTGCTATTTATACTACTTATTGCAAATAGTAGCAATTATCTGCTCCTCAGTATTGTAGTACATTATAAAACAGTATGCAATAATAACAAATTGAGTGTAAATAATAATTTCATTTGAAATTATTAAATGGATGCCACCTTATTGGGACAATAAAGTCCTCTCTACACCTACCCTAACCCTACCCCATACTTTATTTTCACATTTTTATTATTTCCTTAATTTTTATTGAAAATAATTGCCTTTCCAATGCAATATGAGATTTGAAAAGTGAGAAAAAAAGATTGCAAAAGGCGGATTCGAACTCAGGTCAATCGCGTCAAAAAAACATGTGCCTTACTATTTACGCCACTGCAACTGATGATTGATGTGTATTTTTTGTCAGTGTTGACTATCTCAATCACACATTGGTAGACGGAGTTAGTGTAAATAGCCTCTGCCAACAAGGTGGGCTATTTGCACTTAGTGTAAATACACACTCCGTAACTTTTATGGCCAATTTTGTGGCAAAATAAATTTCTCCAGTGTTATGAAAAAATCTTGATGAGTATTTGACTACAGTTTCTGGAAATCTCTTCACAGACAGTGTCATACACACAGTTCCTGTATCCAACCAATGTCCTGGGTCGTCGAAACACCATCGACTCCACGTCGTCTTTCTCTCAGTCTCGCAACGCCAGCCACCGCAGCCTCAGTCTGGCACGTGCCAACAGTAACCAGAGTAGCCTTGATACCGGTGCGTGTGCCAACAACTTGTCATGGCTCTTTCATTTTGCCTCAATCTGCCTAATACGTCCCGACAAGGGGCCACTTGTTTGGTTTTAATGAGCACTTTGGTAAGACCTCTGTTTAATAATGTGTTAGTTATTAAGCAGCCTTGAGCAAGGTCATAAACTTCTTGATACAAAATGCTGTCCAAACAATTGCTTCTCTAAATGTAGAACTACATATTTATTAAGTAGTATATTTGTTTTGAGTATTATGTGATCTCAGCACATGTAAAATCTGTTTATTTGCCCTCTCTTTCCTCTTAGGGAATGAACTGGGAGATTTCAGGGAGTACGACCCCAATCTTCTGGATGACCCACAATGGCCATGTGGAAAGCACAAAAGAGTGCTTATTTTTCCTTCGTACATGGTGAGATATCACGTAGCACAATGCAAGACTTGACCGATTCACAAGTGATTTCTATCAACTGTATTTAATTAGTAGCAAATTGCTCTTTCTTAGCTTAGGACAAGGGGTTTAAAACGTTTTGATGCCAAGGACCATCCGACCTCTTTCCTAAAAATCTAAATAGAGTTAAATTCCATGTATATAGATTTATTTATGCTGTTTAGTAAAAACTAAAAAAGTAATATTATGTGTACTAAGCCAAAGTGATTTATTAAAATATTTATTTGACATTAAGTTAACAGCATATCTTTTTATGTCTTTCTGATTACTATGAAAATAATGTATAAACATGAATGGAAACGTTTTTAATTCAGATTTTAGTTATTATTAAAATTAACAATGTTCTAGGGAGTGTCTTAAAACACACATATGTACTAGATATTTTACATAAAAATTTGAAAGCCCTAAAAATACACTTTATTTTCTTTATTTCAGATGTTTAAAACTAATTGGAATACATGAAAATAGAAACAAATATTGATATACATTACAAGTATAGAAATATTTAATGAATATGGATAGCATAGCTGAGAAAATGTGAAATATTTAGAGTAAGTTCATATTAGGATGGCTAACTTTTGATCGCAGCATTTGCTATCTCAACAGATCTGAGCACAGTTTGAGACCGCTGAGATCTTATCTGAAACTAGAAACACACGAGATCACTTGGGTCTTTTTCTCAAGAGAAACATTTGAGAAGCAGGAGATTTTCAGAAATAATTAAGATACAAAGATCTTGTTTGGGACCCCTTTGTACTTAGTACTTAACAAAATAAATAAAAAAGACAGGTCATGTTACATGTGTCACTCAGTGATGTGACTTTTATTTTTTTCTGTTACAGACACATTTACAGTGTGAACTTGAGTCCCCAGTTGTCAGTTAATTAGTAATGAACATTGTGTAGCAGAAATACCAGACTGGTGACCTTGAAAAGTGCTGGTCTTACTTCCAAACACTGGAAGAGACACTGCCTTTGTTTGTCTTCATTATTTTTATTTGTTTCTGTTGTTGACAACTGTATGTACTTTTTTAAATAGTAGCTAGTGTCTGAAAGGGATTTTATCATGCTTACATAACAGAAAACTATGTTCATTTCCTATTCGGCTCTGTTTTTGTTTTTGCATTGTGGTAGTAGACACATACTTGAACTCAAGACGGTTCAGGAGACAGCCTTCCCCTTCCTTCTATTGGTTATTTAATGCTTGTAACAATCGCTATTGTGTTCTATGAAGGAAAGTTACCAGCAGGAATGTATAAAGGAATTGACTTGCGGTTTCCATACACATTATTTTGGGATAAAAGAACAAGGCAGTTGTATTATTATCTCATATGCAATAACAAACATTCATTATTTCCATTCCACGACTGTATTTGAAAAATATGAAGTTAAGTTATAATTATCGTAAGCATTAAAGTGTAACTCTAGGAGCTCGATTGAGCATGGCCAAGAAAAACGCTCGTTTTGAATCTGCAAACTGTTTCCAGAATAAACCCAGTCTCCATGCTTTGAAACTGGGCAAATGTTTCAGTGACCCAGTGGAAAACCCTTGTGATATGTCTACTCAAATGTGTTTGACAGCCAGTCTCAATGCATATCCACACTGTTTTCCAGACCACAGTCATCGAGTATGTCAAACCTTCTGATCTCAAGAAAGACATGAATGAGACTTTCAAGGAGAAGTTTCCTCTCATTCGTCTAACACTGAGCAAGATCAGAAGGTAAGAATGTTGTTCATCACAACAGCAAGTATTTTCATGACATTATTTAAACCTAGTTAATACTGTGTGACATGCAATATCGTTTTGAGATGGATGTCATAAAGAGCCATTTATTGATAAACTTAGTTTTTAAGCAAAGCATCTTTTGCATTCTGTTTATTGTTTTTTATCATACTATATTGTATTTAGAAATTCAAACAATTAATGTTTTTTGATGCTTTTTAATGTGGTGTGAAGTCAATAATAAAATATTTATAGTCAAATTAAATATTTATAATTCTTTAATGGTTGAATAAACCTGACAAATAATGTCCAATAAATTAAATACATTTTCTCAATGAATAAATTAATAAATCAGTCAATCAATCATATCTCAGCAGTGTTTTGGAGTAGAAAAAACACTGATTCAAAATGTTCTTACAGATCACATAATTTCTACATATTCTACAATATCTGAATCAACCAAAATGTTTTCTGACATCACATTGATTGCCAATCTTTGGAAAGCAGTGAAGAAATGAAATAATTCAGTTATTCAATCAGAATTTAATCCTTAACACGGGTCTTAATACTTTGCAGAGTTAAGATTAGTTGTAATTTGGAATCAAACCAAACCAATGGAAACATGATTCACATGCTGCAAGTGTGAATACTAAATGTTTTTGCCAGCTAAACAAAGCAGATTGTGGTTTTCTAAACTAGCTCTGGATTTCTTATGAGCTGCTAAGAAGAAAGGGTAGAATGAACTCGATGATATCAAGGGTATTAGCAAATTGTTTTTGATGTATTCACTGTATTTTTGTACAAGAACTTGTGACAAGCTTTTTATCAATATTTACAATATTCCATAACATCAGAGTAACCCGAGTACTGATGTACGTGGCCTTTTGTATTATGTTCTAGCCTGAAGAGAGAGATCCATAAACTGGCTCTGGGGGAGTGCGGCTATGAGGAGTCCACGGTGGCCATGGCCTTCGTTTACTTTGAGAAGCTGGTGCTCCAGGGTAAACTCAACAAACAGAACCGCAAACTCTGCACGGGGGCCTGCGTCCTCCTCGCAGCCAAGATCGGAGGAGACTTAAAGAAACACGAAGTCAAGCTTCTGATTGATGTGAGTTTATCTTTTGCTCACTGACTCTTTTAGCTCCTCACCTGAAGGTCCCAAATTGAGGGCTTGCCACCACAGCTACTAAAAATGTTATTTACTCAACAGTCCTTAAGATTGATGTTTTGTCTCTGAATAATAAACATAGCTATAATGGCACATCTGGGATTGAAAATAGACAAAATGAGCATTCTTTAAATGTCATTACTCTGTATTTTTGGATGTTTCTGTGTTGTGTAACGATGGTCTTTGATTGCTGTTATATAACGAGAACTCTTGATCTCTTTCTCTTTAGAAACTGGAGGAGAGGTTTAGGGTGAACCGTCGAGAGCTGATAGCCTTTGAGTTCCCCGTTCTCGTGGCTCTAGAGTTCAACCTGCATCTTCCAGAGCACGAAGTCATGCCCCATTATAGACGCCTTCTACAAAACTCCTAGCGACAGCCCCATCAGGGGAGAGTCCTCCTTCTCTCCTGATCTTCTCATCCTAAAACCCTCTATGCACATCGCCAACGTCCACGATCATCTCCAGATGTTGGAATAAAGACACTATTCCACTGTTCTCTTTTCAGCCAAAGTGACAACTCTATATGGAACGTTTGTTTCCGCTCCAAGAAGCTACTTTCGAAAGGGAGTACCTTTTCCTGGACTGTTGATTTCTCAGTTTACTGAGGATATTTTAAAGTGTTCATTTATTTTCCTACTTACAGGGTTGTAAGTGTTAAAGCTTATATGTTAAAAGGAATAGAAAAAATGCTGTCGTCATTTGCTCAGCCCCATTATTCTCAATTTGTATGCTGTTATTTTCTTCCATGAAACACAAAAGGAAAACTTTTGAAAAATCTTCATGTTGTTTTTTCCATACATTGACGGTTTTTTGTGACAATGGCAGTCAAGCTCCAAAAACTGAGATTATTCTGAAAGCCATACAATAATTTTTTGTGAGAATACTATCATTTTTGATTGATGGTTCACCCAAAAATTCGGATCATTACAAATCTGTATATATTTATACGTTTTTGTCTTTACAATGAAAGTCCAATGGGTCCAAGAAATATGGATACAAAAACAACAAAAACGCTAAGACATTTTTCAAAAATATCAACTTGTGTTCCAAAGAGGAAAGAAGTTCATCCGAGTTTGGAACAAGTGGATAATGATAGAATTTTCATTTTGTGTAAAAGATTATTTACTGAAAATCTCCCCTTCACCAAAACACTGACATTTTCATTGTGTTCCATGAAAAAAGAGCAGCATACCGGTTGGAGCATCGATTAAAACGAGTCGAGGGAGAGCAAATCATGACAGAACTTTTATTGTTTGACTTTTCACAAAAAACTGTCCATTTCTATCAAGTTTGGACTGTTAGATTTCACATTCTTTCTAGAGGTTACAGTATTCCTGTATTTTTCCATTCTTCTTCATATTTCCTTAATCCCAAAGTTTGACACTCTGCCAAATCTGACTGAAATTTCACTGCACTCGATCACTATTAGTTGAAAGCCTTAAAAAATAGTCGAATGATCCTGAACTCTGGCAAGTATGTGACTGTTCCTTATGTACGACAAGTGCACTTTTCGAGTCTTGTGAATGGCAGACCTTTATGGTATCTGCAGAAGCTGTAGGTGGAGGGGTTTTCATCTCATTTCTCATTTAAATTCATTTCAGCTAGCAGTCCCTCTGTTAGTGTAACCACCAAGCAAAAATATGTTGCAGACAGTAAGAGCGGCATCTGTGGTGGGACTTTTATACAGTTCTTAAGGGGTACATTGACGTACGCTTGTCGTTGTCTTTTTGTTTTTTTTCCTTGTATGTTGACTTTGACAGTTTAGTGGTGTGGCTTGCTGCACTCATGGTTACTGTGATCGTGCTCTATGTTAGAGTGGATTCTGAGCACTTTTGTTGTGCTACACTGTATGAAGTAACATCAGGTCATACCGCTGATAATCAACGCTATTTTGCCTAACTAGGCTCAACAGTGACTGGAATAAAATCTGTATGACTAATATGCTACGGTGTTGACTAATGCATGTACACCAAAGCAGTGTTAAACCTGCGTTTGACTTGTAAACGCTTCTTCTTGAAAATATGTTTTGATTTGATAATTGTTTTAAATCTGTTTCCTCTGAATCAGATATTTTCTATCACCATTGGTGGTACAGAATTGTGTGTAAGCTGAATTTTATCTCACAGTGCACATACTGTTACTACATTCATAATCCCGTTTTAAACATGTAAAGTGTATAATGTTCACTATGCACTACTCCGTTCCATAAATCAGTTATAAACAACAGTTAGAGATTGATGCAAAATCAAATCAGTTAAAAAGTATCTAGTAGCAGAAGGAGTTTTTAGAAGAGTAATGTCAAACTTTCATTTAACAATTTTTAACTCTAAAATGAATAATGCCTAGAATGTGAAGAGTTATAAAAGAACAAAATTTGGCCTTGTGAAATGCACTTTAGGATTTGTTAGCAAGTGACTGGGATGCCCAAATCAGATGAAACATTTTTACAATGCTGATACATTTGTGTAAATATGCTGCTTTGCTCGTTCAATAAAAAGCTACATTTTAAATGTTTGTCTTTGGAAATTAGATTTTATGTCAGTTCTAAATGATGCTGAAATATAATTCATATATTGATATAACCTTCTTACATGCTCAGTTAGATCTTTGTCATTTTAAATATTGTGCCAAATGTAGAGAAATTTCAGAGCACACATCTGTAGGCTTTGATCCTTTGACAGTCACTACAACCGGTTTAGTTTATTTTTTTATTCTAACAGTTCCTTTAAAAGGTTTTTTACATCAACAAATAGATATGTGAAGAGCGATTTTCCCCTTTTTGTATAACATTGTGAATGCTTTTTGGCTTCTGCACTTTGTTTATATGATCTATATGACTAATTTAATTAGTTGGTTGTAATCACAACAGGGTAATTTAAAGAAATTATTTTCTATATAATACGCTGTCTTAATTAAAAGAGAGGAAAAAATTATGTGTGATATTGTAAAAATATAGATAATAGGTCTTAATGAAAAACCATGATGGTTTCATTTCCGTTAAACAGGAAATGCTATGTTAACTCCATTCTTCATTTTTAACAAATGTTGAAACAAACTTCAGAGAATTTTCCCCTAACACCCATCTTGGTGATTTTAACATTCATGTAGACACTCTCAGCTGACATCATCTCCTTCAGCTGCTCTCTCTCCCCTACAACTGAAAGAGAACACTTCTGTTTACAATTGACTGTATTTACAATGTCCATTATCTTGCCGTTTATCTTGATACAGTATTTCAAACAATCACTGCCACAATCTCTTAAACTCCAGCTCCTCTTGCTCCTTTTTACTAGGGACCACAAATAATTATTTGCTTTACTAGTCAGTTTACCTGGTAAATATACAACCCGAATTCTGGAAATGTTGGGACGTTTTTTATTTTAATAAAATGAAAACTAAAAGAATTTCAAATCACATGAGCCAATATTTTATTCACAATAGAAAATAGATAACATAAATGTTTAAACTCAACACATTGATACATTTCAAAATTGTATGCACAAAATTAGCTCATTTCAAATTTGATGCCTGCTACAGGTCTCAAAATAGTTGGGACGGGGGCATGTTTGCCATGGTGTAGCATCTCCTCTTTTCAAAACAGTTTGAAGACGTCTGGGCATCGAGATGATGAGTTTCTGGAGTTTCAGTGTTGGAATTTGGTCCCATTCTTGCCTAATATAGGTTTCCAGCTGCTGAAGAGTTTGTGGTTGTCTTTGACGTATGTTTCATTTAATGATGTGCCAAATGTTCTCTATAGGTGAAAGATCTGGACTGCAAGCAGGCCAATGCAGCACCTGGACTCCTTTACTACAATGCCGTGCTGTTGGGATAGCTGCAGTATGTGGTTTTGCATTGTCCTGCTGAAACACACAAGGCCTTCCCTGAAATAGAAGTCGTCTGGAGGAGCATATGTTGCTCTAAAACATTTATATACATTTCAGCATTCATAGTGCTTTCCAAAACATGCAAGCTGCCCATACCGTATGCACTTATGCACACCCATACCATCAGAGAGCTTTTGAACTGAACGCTGATAAAAACGCTGGAAGGTCTCCCTCCTCTTTAACCCGGAGGACAAGAATGTCAAATTTGGACTCGTCTGACCATAGAACACTTTTCGACTTTGAAACAGTCCATTTTAAATGAGCCTTGGCCCACAGGACACGATGGCGCTTCTGGACTGTGTTCACATATGGCTTCCTTTTTGCATTATAGAGCTTAAGTTGGCATCTGCATGTGTTTACCGACAGTGGTTTCTGGAACTATTCCTGGGCTCATTTAGTAATGTCAATGACAGAATAATTCCAATGTCGTCTGAGGGCCAGAAGTCCTTTACACACAGAGATGTCTCTAGTTTCTGTGAATCTTTTGATAATGTTATGCACTGTAGATGATGAGATTTGCAAAGCCTTTGCAATTTGGCATTGAGGAACGTTGTTTTTAAAGTATTCCCCAATCTTTTTACGCACTCTTTCACAGATTGGAGAGCCTCTGCCCATCTTTACTTCTGAAAGACTCTAAGACATCCCTTTTATAGCTAGTCATGTTACAGACCGGATGTCAATTAACTTAATTAGTTGCTAGATGTTCTCCCAGCTGAATCTTTTCAAAATGTCTTGCTTTTTCAGCCCTTTGTTGCCCCCGTGCCAGCTTTTTTGAGACCTGTAGCAGGGATTACATTTGAAAAATTAGCTCATTTAGTGGAAAAATTTACAATTTCTCAGTTTATACATTTGTTATGTTCTCTATGTTCTAATGTGAATAAAATATTGGCTCATGTGATTTTATTCAATTTAAAAAACGTCAGGTTTTTTTTCGGGTTGTATTTTAATGACATTTAAGTTATTTATTTGCCAGTTGTTTTTATCCAAACGGCTCACAACAGATGTTTTAGCCAACTTTACTTACTGAAACTAACTTCAGTGACCTGCTTCTGATGTCATAATAATTGTCTACTGTTTCGCCTCAGTTTTTTACTCCAGTATCTGCAGATAACATCCAACCTGATCTCACCTTCTTATTATAACTAAATGCTCAGTAGAAGAAATAGCTTGGGTTCTGCTAATTCATGCTCTACACCGTAAGGAGATTCAGTAAATCGATCTCCTGCACAAGCTCTATTCCCTTTTCATGTGTATCTGCCACATTTCCCCAATGCCCCAAAACAACTAATGTTTGACAACTGCAAACTCTCTTGTTATACCTTATAAAACAGTTCACCCAAGCTGATAAATATATTTGGTTATTCTGAATCAACTCGCCACTCTCTCCCATCTGTCCACACGACATCCAGTTCATCTATGAACTCCCAGACGCTAACAGAACATAGATGACTCACCAGTAATATATTTCACACTCAAACTAAAATCAAAAACACTCTACACAAGTATGCGACAGCAGTCATTAAGGCTTGGCTAGTGCATTGCAAGAGTGTGGTCTGGTTACATATGTTGTTGTGTTAGTGTTGCAGTAACATACCCCAGTATTCAATGGAAAGATAAAGTGCCCTTCAAAAGTCTGAGCTGTAGTGTCAAGTAACTAAATACCTGTTGAAAATGTAACTTTCTCAGCAATATTCCCTAGTAGAATATGCATGTGCAATACAGTGGACTCCAAGTTTACTCGGCTAGATTAATTGGTCTGCATGTACATCAACAGATTATGTCAGACACATCTTCTGTGAGACGGCATAAAATATACTTCGGGCCTATACTTATATTAACATGCAGAGTTCTAAATGAGCAACAGCATGTTTTGCGAAGTTGAGCTACAGTCATCTGTTTAGGTCAGGGGTGTCCAATCTTGCTCCTGGAGGGATAGATTTTAAATCCTGCAGAGTTTAAGCTCTAATCTGCCACAACACACTTGCCTGGAAGTTTCTAGTACATTAACATAAATTTACATTTATTAATTTGGTAGATGCTTTTATCCAAAGCGACCTACAATTGAGGATTTACAAGCGATTTACAATAAGATGGCAATAAACACAAGAAGTGCCCGTTATACAAGGTTTCAGTCATCGTTCAAAATAGTTAAATCTAGGGATAAGGATAATAAGAGAACAGAAAAAGTGAAGGCATATAATTTGGAGTTAGGTATGCAATTCCACCAACAGGGTATGGTGAAAGAGAATGTCCTGGAGAGTGATTTTGAGCCTCTCTGCAAAGGGATGAACCGCCGCTCGTTTACAGACCGCAGGCTTCTGGAGGGGATGTAGATGCTTAGGAGAGAGTGGAGGTAGGAGGGTGCGGAGCCCGTGGCTGTTCTGTAGGCAAGCACCAATGACTTGAACTTGATGCAAACCATGACTGGTAGACAATGCAGAGAGATGAAAAGGTGTGCTGCTGCATTTTGAATCATTTGCAGAGTAATACAGTTCTCCTCTGGCCAGACGAGCCAGCAGTTTGTTCCAACTGCAGCAAAGTCAGATTGTAAGGGCTCAACTGGTTCCAGTGGTCTTTTCCCGATGGCTGTCTAGGTGACGGGGTCCTCACTTTGGATCTGTCTCTGGGGCTTATCTAGGTGTATTGGACTCCGCTGACATTCAGGGCTGTAGGGTCGTCTCTTGGTGCTGATCCATCATCTGATCTGTATACGGACTGGATCTGGTGACTGCAGTGACCATCTGGGCTGGATACGGAGCGGAGAGGGTGGCTACGGTGACCTCGGAATAGAAAGAAACAGACTAATATTAGTGTAGATGTCAATCTTCTCACGATGTAACAAGTACATTGCTCATTTAAAGTTTCAGAAGCAGGGTTTCCCCCTATGTGGCAGTTATGCACCTTCAACCCAACAGTCAAAGCCACATTATGTCACAAAAGTGTGGAGTCGGAGTTTACTGTTCTTGACTGTACTAAAGCATAAAATTACTGCAATATGTTTGCAGTTATTTAGAAAAACATGCTAAGTTCACATATTTTTTTATCTAAAAAACAATTCTACAACCAGTTATTCGGCTTTGAAATTAGCTTTTTTTGTCAGAATGTCTGTTTTTGATTTGGTCTGCTTGATTTTGCCCATTGCCAGTTTACCCGGCTTGGCAGAAAATACAGCGAAGTGCAGCTACTGAAGCCAGCAAATGAACTGGGTCAGAGATTGCAAATTCTACCCGACCTAAAAAGTCTCAGCATCCATCTAACAAGCTCTGGTCTAGTGCTGTCAAAAGTACCGACCTAAGATTTGAGCGCTGTTGAGCAGATTCTTAAACAGTGCTGATTGGTCATTGTGTTCACACGCTCAATATGATATGACTGTGATTGGCTACAATGATAATCGCTCAACAGCTCTCAAATCTCAGCGGGGAAATTTATGTTTTTATTTTTTATTTCAGTACTGAAAGGTATTGCAGTCGATACTTTTGACAACACTATTCTGGTCTATGAACAAGTACATATTAAACATTGATAAAACAACTTATCACCTTACATTGTAAGGCTCATTGGCTAACATTTTCAGTTTCACTTGCATCTGGCAACCAGCATGAGCGTCGAGTCTGAGGAGGAAGGGTAGGAGAAACAACGCTCTTGAATATTTTGAATTTGAACTGCAGTTCCCATTTCTATCCACCAGCTGGTAGGCGATTTCAGAGAGGCTAGCAATAGCAAACTATCTTTGAAAGCATAAGATATCACCCTTCCTGAATAATCAGTCTCCAAAGCACCTCCTTTAAAACACATGAATGTGCAAAGGCAGACCAGAGGCTAACCAGCAACACGATGAGAGACGGCATTGGTCAAGGGTTGAATGCAACACTGTCAGATTATCTCATGCCTCAATCACTGGAGAAAAAATCATTACAGTACAAAGTGCTTAATATGACAACAATGCCTTCCATTCTTACTTGGTTTGCAGGAGCTAAATGGAACATGTTGATGTGTCATGTATGTTACATTTGAATAAAATGAAAACTAAAAGACTTTCAAATACATGAGCCAATATTTTATTCAAATTCAAATTTGATGCCTGCTACAGGTCTCAAAAAAGTTGGTATGGGGGCAACAAAGGGCCGAAAAAGCAATAACCTTTGAAAATATTTAGCTGGGAGAAAATTTAGCAACTAATTAAGTTAATTAACATCAGGTCTGCAACGTGATTAGCTATAAAAGGGGTGTCTTAAAGAGGCAGAGTCTCCCAGAAGTAAAGATGAGCAGAGGCTCTCCAAACTGTGAAAGTGTGTGTAAAAAGATTGTGGAATACTTTAAAAACAACGTACCTCAACGTCAAATTGCAAAGGCCTTTGTTGGATGCCTGTGGTCTTCGGCCCTCAGATGACGCTGCATCACTCATCGGCATGATTCTGTCATTGACATTACTAAATGGGCCCAGGAATACTTCCAAAACTAAAGCTCTATCATGCAAAAAGGAAGCCATATGTGAATATGGTCCAGAAGCGCCATTGTGTCTTGAGGTCCAAGGCTCATTTGAAATGGACTGTGTCAGATGAGTCCAAATTTGACATTCATGTTGGAAATCATGGACACCATTTCCTCCAGGGTAAAAAGGAGGGAGACCTTCCAGCATGTCATCAGCGTTCAGTTCAAAACCAGTATCTCTGACGGAATGAGGTCATAAGTGCATACGGTATGGGCAGCTTGCATGATTTGGAAGGATGAAAGGTATATAAATGTTTTAGAGCAACATATGCTCCCCTCCAGATGACACGTATTTCAGCAGGACAATGCATACCCACATACACATACACATACACATAGTACAGCCTATTGTAGCCCTTGGACTAAGGGATTGGACAAACATTTTATTGTCCTACACCTTCCACAGACAATATAAATACATATATTTAGACCACTTACAGTATCTCACAGAAGTGAGTACACCCCTGACATTTTTGTAAATGTTTTATTATATCTTTTCATGTGACAACACTGAAGAAACTTTGCTACAATGAAATGTAGTGAGTGTACAGCTTGTATAATGGTGTAAATTTATTGTCCCCTCAAAATAACTCAACACACATCCATTAATGTCTGAACCGCTGGCCACAGAAGTGAGTACACCTCTAAGTGAAAATGTCCAAATGTGAGATACTGCAACATAGTGATTGCTATCTGGAGAGATTTTAAACAACAAAAACAACAACAAAACCTGTTAGACACTGCATCAGTTTTTTTTTTTTTTAAGTCTGTCCTGGGAACTAAAATGTGGAACTAAATGGAACAATTTTTTTTTAAATGTGTAGATTCAACAAACATGCAGTACAACAGTCTTATCAACCTCACATATCCAGCTCTCCTGACTAACATTACTCTTCCTCACTATTATCTGCACTTTCAAGCAACAGTGCATGTTCTTGATGTTCTGTCAGGTTCTTGAGGCACACCCTTCACACTTGACTTATATTCTTAATATTCTTAACTGCACGTTCTGGTAACTGGCACTGATATGAGGAACACATTCTTGTAAATGACTTTGGCAAGAAAACGTGCAAAACACAAATACACTCCACATTCCACTCTTGTTTTCATAAGAATAAAAGTGTTATTACTAAATTTATTTTTACCAAAAGTAATAGATAAGAATTTTTGAATGTAACGTCTGTTTATCAAGAGTGGCTAGCTGATGTTGACACATATTGCAGAGAGTTATTTGACAGGTGAGCAAACATTCCATTGTTGGGTGTTATGGGCTGATTTCATCAGCACTAAATGCCTGCTGACAGCTTTCCTTTCACCCATAAATTAATAAATACAATAAAAACACACTATGCACATTAGCAAAAGGTGTAGGATTTGAATCTAAATAAGACCAGAACTATTTCATTTTCATTCAGTTATTTCATCCAAAAACATACTTCCATGCCATTCAGAGACATTGCTAAAAAGCTGTGTACTTTAAATCTGAAGTAAAATACAGTTCTTAGTTAAATGTGTGTAAATAACTACTAATAGTTTGTAATAAGAACTTCAGGGCAGTAGCAAAAACATCAGATGGGCTCTGGAAATGTTGTTCCCATAGCTCTGATGCAATCGAGAGAAAGGGTTACAAGCAGAGAATGAATTCTGACACATTCCCAAGGTAAACAAGGCCCGGTCACACCAGTCTCATACAGCAATTAAAAACAAACACGCGGGCCTGACTGCGGACACGGTGTATGTAGCATAGCCCTATCCATTCACCAACTAATTCCCCCTTTAGCCCACAATAAAAGCCCTTTCCTGATTTGAAATTCCTGAATCTTTCCTGGGCACGCATTGGTCACCCTCATTGTGGAGAAAAATGGTCAAGGTATGCGTGCGTCCGTTCGCTTGCTTTTCTAATGGTCGGAATTTTGGCTGAGGTGGCAATTTATCTCCTTCCCCCGGCTGCGGTGACTCAGTTTTACTCTCCTGGTTCCACTCCATGTTCCTTTATAAGGCAGTTTGTAAACAAGGAAGTGCTTGAAAGCATTTCAATAGGCCTAATTGTGGCCAGAGGTGGCTCTGAATGAAATGACACAAACTGTCTTCCCAGGAAAGCGCTGCAGATGGGCCCATGAATCTGATCCCTGCCTGCTGCACTTCAGATAGCTATCTTATTGGCTATCTAGTTCCTTTCTCTCCACTCATGGCCTGTTCTCCTGTCAAATGACCCCAGTAACTGTGAGCCAATGACGCAAAAAGAAGACACTGAATTCCAGACACTTATTTATTAATGGTTCTGTGAAATCATTTGGGCCCCACATTACAGGTGTCGAATTCTGGTCAATTTAATTTAGAAGAAGGGAAAGTTTCAAGAATATGCTTGCAATTTGGTTTTGAATTACTGGTTAAAAATTGTAGTGCCGTATTGCTATGTTGGTCATAGCATTTCTTAAGATGGTGAGTGTGATTGGTGAACATTGCCTGTGCAAGTGTAACATTTACATAACCAGCTTATGCAGAAGTGAAGTTTATGACTGTGTGTTCTCTTTAACCTCTAATTAACCACCAACACCAATAACAATTCAGAGTAACAGTTCATTTAGTGGCATTTCAATGTATAATTATAGAAATCAAGAAACTGTTTGGTTTTTGTTACAGTCTTAATCATGATTGCAGATATTTTTAGAAAGCATGCAAGAATGAATAAAGGGGAATAGAATAGATGAGGTGGCTTTAAACTGCAAGGTAAAAAAAAATGCCATGGTCAGATAGCGGGAGGCAGAAGACTCCTACATCCTTTTGAACAAAACTCAGCACTTTTGTAATGTGAACTGATTTTGTTTATCAGTACAGAGGTCAACATGAGCAAAACACCTTACTTCCTGTCTACTACTGTTGGCTAGTGAGGGTCTCAGAAGGGACAATCCAAATGCTTACATAAAAAATGAGAACCCTGTCTTTACTGCCAGCCTAAACCAGAGGAATCAATATTTAATTGTCTCTCCACCACATGGGGCAAGATAGAAACATATTAATAAATGATGAATTGGCAGCTAGTATGACAACAACTCTTAGGAGGCAGTCAGTTCAGGTCAGGCACTGTCATAGCTTTTGTACTGTACGATGTCTAGTATGACTCATTTATCATTATTATTATACTGTTTGTGTTTTAACATAAGTCTGTTTTCCATAGCCCTTAAATTATCTTGACTGTGTGCACAACAAAGGATCATCTTCAGTCTTAAGACAGATTTACCAGGGGTGATATTGGCATATCATAAAAGCTAAACAAAATAATAACATGCAGAATGGTGCATTTGTAATGTATTCACAGAGCAGAGAGATGTAGGTCATTGTGGATGTGTGTAGGCTAGGCACTGATTATCTTTGTCTTAGTTTGGCAGTTCAGAAGAAAGTCTATGTACGTGGCGCCACCGCACGGTTAAAATAAAAACAGCAATTTGCCGAAGACTGCGTTGGAATTCACTGCAAAATAAATAATGCTAAATCCTTGGCTGACAATGATTACCGTACCTGAGATTTATATTCCTGATCATTCCTTTATACCCGATGTCTAGAATCAAAATGAACGATGCCAGATTCGAGAATGGATCATTCTAAGTGATCTAATCTATCTATCTATCTGGACACAATGAAATGCTGCATTCTCCCTTGCTACTATAAAGTGAACACATATAATTGACAATATATTAAAAGTGCATAAATGTGCAGCATCAAAGGTGTTATATTGGACCTACTGTCATTTAAAGCATATATACGCAACTATGAGTTGCCATGACACATATCCAAAACACATGTACGCCAAACAAAATCCATTTTTTTCCGTATCAATACCACGAGTTTTCATTTTTATTTGGCGTTATACGCACTTTCATGAGATCGGCGCGCGCGCGCGCACACACACACACACACACACACACACACACACACACAGACAGGAACAGGCACACGCACACACAGCTCGACACGACCTCTACAGTTCAGAACGTCAGCGGAGACCAGGACACCTAGATGAGCCCCAGAGACAGATCCCTAGTGAGGACCTCGTCACCTAGACAGCTATCGGGATAGGACCACTGGAATCAGTGGAGCCCTTACGGTCTGACTTTGCTGCAGTTGGAACAAACTGCTGGCTCGTCTGGCCAGAGGAGAACTGACCCCCGACTGAGCCTGGTTTCTCCCAAGGTTTTTTCTCCATTCTGTCACCGATGGAGTTTTGGTTCCTTGCCGCTGTCGCCTCTGGCTTGCTTGGTTGGGGACACTTCATTTCCAGCGATATCACCGACTTGATTGCACAGATACTATTTAAACTGAACTGAGCTGGACGATGACATCAATGAATTCAATAATGTAACGCCTTTAACTGAAAATGAGCGTTTAATATAGAAGAAAATATTAGAAATCACAACATCAGAAATATCGGAAATAACAACATCAGAAAAATCAGGCCCTTTCTGACAGAGCATACTGCACAACTTCTTGTCTAGGCCCTTCTCATTTCTAGGCTGGACTTCCATCAAACACAATCAAACCTCTACAAATGATTCAGAATGCAGCGGCACGACTGGTCTTCAACGAGCCCAAAAGAAGAGCACGTCACACCTCTCTTTGTCTCCTTGCACTGGCTGCAGTTGCAGCTCGCATCCAGTTCAAGACACTGATACTTTTTTTAAAGTGCGTGAAAAATTGTGTTTTATGGTCAGTCACAATTGTGGGATAACGTGTGTGCTGAATTAACATATTTATGCAGTCATACATTTTTATATATATCTTAGCCCAGCTATTTTAAACTGTTTGATCACATTCTAGGGTTACTAGAATGCATACAAAACTATATGCAACATTGATAGGAACAAACTAAAACATCAACACATTTAATTTGTTTTACTTTTTTGTAAAAAATAACATCGATTTTATATATTAGTGCTACCACCATTACAGCATCAATATAGTACATTTTTTTGTAACATTTGAATATTTAATTTAGTGCACTATTTTGTAATTGCAACATTTCATTGCAATTTTCACTAACAACTGCAGTTGATTAATATTGTATATACCCAAGTTCACTGTTATCCCACCGGTCACTATTGTGACTATCAACATGGCTACTCAATCTATGACCACACTCAACAAAACGGAATAATATATTAAAAATAGACACCCTAAAGATAACGTGTACCAAACATTTTTGTCATACATTTATGTTAACATAGTTTACTAGCCTTTTGTTTTGGAGCTTTGATCCAGTCGTCATCTCAAGGTGTAAATAGGAAATAAACCGCTTTAGTCATGTGACAATTTGCACAAATCATGTGAAACTGCACATTGAGATTTGGTCATCACCGGTGGGATTAAATGGGTTAAAGCAGTCCAACCCGGTATTAGCAAGGTTTACCTAATAAAGTGGCCAGTGAGTGTATATATATATATATATATATATATATATATATATATATATACATACACACACACACATATACAAAACACAGTTCAATCTCTCTCAAATTGTTAAAACCCGTTTTTTCTTTTACTGAAATACTGATGAATGTGGGTAACCAATACAGACTTCCATACAATTTTTTTTTCGATTTAACTAACTATTATGCACGTTTCACTTAATTATATTCTTTTAAAGTATATTACTCAGTAATGAAATCTCTCACTATGCTGAAGATGACTTGTTTTTTTTACAAGGGTGGACAGAAGAGGAAAATAAATAACTCCATTTAATACAAATTAGTATGCATTTTATTTCAAAATTCTTCAAATCAAGGACTGTTACCCAAAAAGCACAAACTTTAATCTGTTAGAACGTCCATGAGGCACACATAAGTCTTAAAAAACTATTACATTTTCAAATATGTCCATGTTGCCAATGCCAACCCCTGACAGTCCATATCAATCCAAACTTGCCTTTGTAAGAAAGAACCATTTATTTTTATGCAAACACATTTTGCACATACACATCTTGATTCAAGTGTTACCCCCACCACATTTATGAGGTACAACCCGTTTTAGCAGCCTTTCTAAAGCTACATTGTGTTAGTAATGGAAATAAGCAGGCAGATCCTGGGGAACATGAGTTTACACCAAACTGCAGTGCTGAAGTGTGCTTGTGTTTTGGTTATTTAAACCTCAGGTTAGCCTAGTGGTTCAAGTATGTAAATGTATGCTAGCACTCCCTTTCTTAGTATGTCAATGCTAATTAATGCAGCACAACACAACTTAAGTAAACATTTTAAAAACATAAATGTTTATCATGTGCCACTGCATCCCAACTTAGTTAATTAGCTAAGACTAAAGTGGTTTTAATGCCTGAAAACCACAGAGTTCACGTAGCGCTAAGAGCAAACTGATAGCCGTCTGTGTAACATGTCGTTCTTGTCATAGCATCACAATAAATCAAGAGATTGTCCATCGTGGCTCATTTTCGACAGTTCTTTCATTATTTGTGAAGTTAATAAATGAAACACACTAACAAAAAATGTAAAGAAACACAAATAAATAAAAGATTAGTTACACATTTCTTACACACATTCATATGAAAAGAAATTGCATTTATTTTCTTGGTTGGTTGGTGATCACAGTAACTGCTGCGTTACATGCGGTTGCAACATGTTTCTGATGTTTACACACATTTGAGGAAATGACTGTCATCTTTTCCATACAGACTCTCCTTACTGTATCATTTCAATGCTGAAAGGATCTTCAAAACCTATTCTTCAGAGTTGAGGTTCTTTAACGGATGCTGAAAGGGAAAGCTGTGAAAAAGGCCTTCTGTACACCCGAAGGGGTCCTGAGTTAAGTCTGTTGAAGTGTGTCACTAAGCATGTAACATGGAAATGAAAAGCTGGCGCTGTTTACTGCCGTTCAGCATCACAGAGCTGTTAGTAGATAAGCTGCTCTCTCTCCGTACCCACAAACCTGCTGCGAGCAGCCTTGACTTTAGCTTTATTTACAGACGGGCCTGTGAAAAGAAAGAAAGGGAGAGGCTTGAAGAACATATTCTTTTCTAAGAAAACATTTTGGCACAATCCAAATATTTTATTTAGAAGACTGTGTAGCTGGTTTCATAAGTCTAGGGCCCTATAAAATCCTTAAAAAACAACAACAATACTTTATTCTGTATGAACGTTTACTGGATTCATTTTTATTGCCGGTTTTAATTTTTCTGTATTTTGTTTTAATGGTTAAATACAATTTTAGTAATCAAAAAGCATGTAAAATTAAACTTCAACAATTTAACAACAATTTATTAAACTGTTAACAAATACATTTTTAGGGCCCTACAAAAACGGTTTTATTTATTCTCTGAAAACCAGCTTTCACATTTTAATATTTCTGAATTACATTTTAATGGTTTAATTACATTTTTATAAAAAGCATGTCGTAATTGAATTACGACAACTTTATTACATTTTTTTTAACAATAGTACATACAAAATACATACATTTTCATTTTATTCAGAAACTTTTGTCCGTTCAATTTTGTGGGGATTTATGATTAATACAAATGTAATCAAAAACAGTGGTAATTAAATGATGGCATGAATGTTTAACTTTTTTTTTTTTTTAAATGTAATTCAATAATTCAAACAAAGTGCTGCGTAACAGATGTTTACTTTTAAAATTAAAAACTGGAAGAAAAATACTCTTCCTTAAAAATAGAGTTGTAATAATTTAAATATTATTGTTATTATTATTACTTTAAAAATAATATTTTATTCTAAAACTTTTATTTTGGCGGGATGCCTTGAAGACCTTTGACCTTTCTATGTGTACCTGACAATGGTTTTATCAAGTGGTGAAACTTTAAATATACAGCTCTAATTCAGATTTAGTCATCTAAAATATGACAAATGTGACATTCCACATAATACTATTAATTTGATTTTTATAACTGGGTTTTGAGATTCTGTCTGCGTTTTCTGCACCGTGGAAATCAAGGAGCTTTTTTAACTTGTTTTTTTTGTTGTGCTTCATCCTTAAATTCTCAATTGTAGGTGAACGACTTCTTACCTGCATAACTGAGTAATACAGGCAGAAAGATGAGGCCGTGAGTGGCTCCTAGCAGGACTATCGAGAGATACATGCGGAAGTAGAAAATCTGGAAGATCTGGGATTTGGACAGGGCGAGAATCAGGATCCCACCGAATTTAGTGAGGGTGATGCCACTGAACACCTGCGGAGTCAGAGCAGCACGTAAGGCGGAGCTTCATTGCACTCACATTATGTAGCTTCATGTTCGACAAGAATATGTTTGTTCACATCACATTCATACAGCAGCAGCAAACATCACTCACAGAGCTGCCCATGTTTGCCAGCGCCTCCTCTGCCCGATCGACCCTCGAGCTCTTGGTACTGACAGAGAAAGCCCTCACAATATGACTGCAGAACTCCACCGATATGCCACAACACTGCAGAGGAAAACATTGTGTTAGCAAGCACTGCTAATAAAGTGCTTCAGCAATGAATGTTATATGTAGGTTATAAGCTTCAACAATCCTGTTTTACCAATTCCATGAAACACTATTCCTTTAACTCACCATGACAAGGTTGACCAATGAGACCGCGTTGAGGCTGATATCCCACAGCCACATGACTCCAAACATGTTGACCAGGATCATGGCAATGGTGAAGGACACCAGTGCTGCCGACCACAGCTCAAAGCCCAAAAGCACCGTAGACACCACAAAGATGGCCGCCAACGACACACCAAGGTTAAAGGCAGTGTCATAGATGATCGTGAGATACTGTTCATAGAAGACGTAGAATATACTGTACATGGGGGGAAAAAGAAATGTAAACACAGGTCAGGGGCCATGGTGATTTTTAATTACTGATTACAACTGACAATACTAGTATGTATGCATGTATTTATCAATAAAATAATGTGTTGAGATGACAAGCATTGTGTGTATGTAAATATATATATATATATATATATATATATATATATATATATATATATATATACACACTCAGCCAATCATATGGCAGCAACTCAATGCATTTAGGCATCTAGATGTGGTGAAGAAGACTTGCTGAAGTTTAAACTGAGCATCAGAATGGGGAAGAAAGGGGATTTAAGTGACTTTGAATGTGGAATGGTTGTTGGTGCCAGACGGGCTGGTCTGAGTATTTCAAAAACTGCTGATCTACTTGGATTTTCACACACAACCATCTCTAGGGTTTACACTATTGGTCCGAAAAAGAGAAAATATCCAGTGAGCGGCAGTTGTGTAGACGAAAATGCCTTGTTGATGTCAGAGGAGAATGGGCAAGACTGGTTAGAGATGATAGAAAGGCAACAGTAACTCAAATAACCACTCGTTACAACCAAGGTATGCAGAATACCATCTCTGAACACACAACACGTTGAATCCTGAATCAGATGGGCTACAGCAGCAGAAGACCACACCGGGTGCCGCTCTTGTCAGCTAAGAACAAGAAACGGAGGCTACAATTCGCGCAGGCTCACCAAAATTGGAGAGTAGAAGATTGGAAAAACGTTGCCTGCTCTAAAGAGTCTCGATTTCTGCTGCAACATTCAGATGGTTGGGTCAGAATTTGGCGTAAAGAACATGAAAGCATGGATCCATCCTGCCTTGTCTCAACGGTTCAGGCTGCTGGTGGTGGTGTAATGGTGTGAGGGATATTTTCTTGGCACAATTTGGGTCCCTTAGTACCAATTAATTGAGCATCGTTTAAACGCCACAGCCTGCCTGAGTATTGTTGCTGACCATGTCCATCCTTTTATGACTACAGTGTACCATCTTCTGATGGCTACTTCCAGCAGGATAATCCACCATGTCACAAAGCTCAAATCATCTCAGACTGGTTTCTTGAACATGACAATGAGTTCACTTTACTCAAATGGCCTCCATAGTCACCAGATCTCAATCCAATAGAGCACCTTTGTGATGTGGTGGAACGGGAGATTCGCATCATGGATGTGCAGCCGACAAATCTGCAGCAACTGTGTGATGCTATCATGTCAATATGAACCAAAATCTCTGAGGAATGTTTCCAACACCTTGTTGAATCTATGCCACGAAGAATTAAGGCAGTTCTGAAGGCAAAAGAGGGTCCAACCTGGTACTAGCAAGGTGTACCTAATAAAGTGGCCAGTGAGTGTATGTATATGTATATATATATTCACACAAAACAATAATAACATATTTGGTATAACCATAATTACTTTAAATATGATCCTAAATAACACTCTAGAGGTAGTTTAATTTAATGGGTTACCTGACAAAAAAGTATTTAAAACCAAACCTACCAGGTCTACTACTACTATGGCTATTACTAATAAACAACAACAATGACAATTTATACAACAATATTTTTTTGTACACATACCATTATTGTGATGCTATAAAATAACCTAACTTTATGCTCCTTTTACAACATGAAAATTCCTCAGGAGGCATTATTTTACTGTGTAACTTTCAAATATTTAACTACGGAATTGTGTTAAACTGATAATCCCAGTATTCATTAAAAATGTATTAAACATTGAAATTCCTTGCAGAAGAGGCATGTGAAGGCTGCTAGGACCTGCAAGACTTTTGGCACGGTTTACACTCACCCAGAGGAACAGAAAGAGGGCTGCCCTACATAACTGACCCTCATGAGGACACACTTGTTTGCATTCAGAGAGTTTCATGTTTCTGATACATTTGGACAATATCACCCGTCTTAATGGAAGTAGATCAGTAAGGATGATTTTTTTCCTGAACATTCAATGTGACTAACTATTAAATTAAATATTTAAAAAAACCGCAGCAATGGTGTTTTGTTTTTAAGTGAAGGGCTTCACAATAAGGATGTGACATCATCCCATGTTCAAGGTGTGTTTACCTGTAAGGGAAGACGCTGTAAGTCTTGTTTTGTGGCCCGATGGCCTGCGTGATGTTGTCGGTAAGCTCTCGTGCCATCTTCAAGGCATCAATGTAGTCGGATGATGTTTTCAAGATGGTGTGATAGCTCATGAAGTAGGTGGCACCTACGTCAGTGTTGTTCTCTATGAGATCCACAGCAGTGGTGTATGCAGCATGACCACTGCATGGGAAAGAAAATGAGCTATTAGTCATAACAGAAATTCCTAAATGTTTTTGTGAGCTGAATCCACCTGAAGTATTTGTGTATGTATGTATGTATGTGTGTGTGTGTGTGTCTATATATATATATATATATATATATAAAATATTTGGTCATTGTACCCAACAACTGTTTATGGCATACTGGTGAAACCCTATGTACACTGAATCCTGAAAATTGCATTAAATGAACCAATTAGAGATAGCAATTTTGTCAAATGCTTGAAAATCTTGTTTAAAATACAAATCAGTCACAAAACGGATCACTAAATGGCTGGTAGACAGGTACTGGATGCATGAGATTGATAGGAAATCTGATCAATGGAAATGATTTAAACTTACCCTTTTCCACACTTGATATTTGGATTGTCTGAGAGAAACATGGGGAGGAAGCGCATGAATTCAGTACCATTAGGCCTCTGTTTCCCACTAGCGGTCATATGTCTGCAGTGAACACAGGTCTTATCCACCACTGATGAAAAAAAAAACATAAGCATTAAAAAAAAGATACAAGACAATTCATAAAAAAAATGCTGTCATCACCTTTTGTGACAAACTTCAAACAGGTTTGGAATTGTGAGTGAGTAAAAGATAAACTATCCACATAATTTGATACAAAAAATGCTTTTATTGTGATGACATATTCACATGTCATGTCACATAATTTCCATTTAAATATATTTAGGTTCAAAGACCCAAGAATAGTGTGATCTGAAGTGAATACTCAATAACAAGCACCACCCTGGATAAAGGTCCTCTGGGGCAGTGGAGGTTTAGGGCTCTGTTGATTCGGTGGATAATGGTTTACCTGAAGCATTGCAGAACGCTCCGGTCGCGTTATAATATCTGCAACAGGAGGACTGCGGCTTCACCCAGTCAAAGTAGTCATCCAGCCAGGAAGATGGAACATTGCTGATCTTAGTACTAAAATTACAACACAAAATATGGCTATATTGATCTGCCAAAAGTTATTCAAAAACTGAAAGCAGGTGGCTATGTCAGCAACTTTTCTGGGAATTTCTGACACTTAAACTTTTTTTTTTTATTATGTGGTTATGTAACCAAAAACTATTTTGTTACTCAACATAAAATGTAAAAATAACTTGGTTTACTAAAATAACAAACAAAAATGTTATATAAATATACAAAACAATTTAAAATAGGAATAAAACTAAATCACATTAGCCGGTTTTCCATTACCGATATGCGCAAAACTTTTGTAATATTTTATATTAAACTTTTCCTATCACGATTCGCAAAGTCATGGCATTGGATGTTGGTAGGTTTAAATATATTGCAGCCATTTATTTTAATTTAAGGTATCTTTAGTACATGCGGCTGGTATAAACAGCTGTAATGCACCGCAGTCGAGTGCAGTGTAAATAAGGGCTTATTCAAGCATTAACGGCAACGAAAGCCCTTTAGACTTCAGAGCGGCCATGTATGAGGTGTTTCTTGGAGGTTATTGTCCATTAAAGAAGGGCCATGTGTGTTTTACGTCAGGTGACCTGTAAATGCATAATTTTTTTCTTCAGTTTTGTGATATTATCTTTTGTTGAATTTGATTGCTTCCATTATCCTCATTTGGAAATTGCTTTGTATAAAAGTGTCTGCTAAACGACTAAATGTAAATTTTCCTTTTTTAGATAACCTGAAAAACCACCTCACATGAGCGTAAAAACTTTTTAGCAATATATGGGAGCTTTTGCAAAACAGACGTGTTTAAATTAGGCATATTTTCAATTGACAATGTCATTTTGCGCATTTTAAAGTGTAATTGAAATGCTGCTACTAATACCAAAATAAGACTGGTATACTGAAAGCAAAATTTCTCTCACTGGAAAGGTGTCAAACATTGTCACTTACTAGTTATTCAAGAGAGATGCAGAATAAATTTGCTGGACTAGAGAGTTGCTGTTGCAGCCCACTCCGCCACACACCGCGTTCTGACCCTCTGATGTTTTGTAATCATGTCCGTCCTCGACCACAAAGTAAACTGGTGCCCCAGTGTGCAGGTACTCACTCAGATTCCCAAAATAATTCAGCACATAGGAGTCCTGTGAGACGGTAAAGATTCATGTTCACATTGGCCCCTTTCAGGTTCTTCAGAATGCAAATATATGCGAAAGGAGTGAATACGTATATACGTACATCAGGCATGGACAATCTCTGATCAAGTCCAATCTCCACTTTATTAACAACGGCTATACTAAATGACAGCATTCCCACAAACACAGCAACCTGCAAAAGAGAATCAACAATTCAGAAAAATGCTGAACTTGATAAAATCTATTTGTACATAATTTCCATGTTATACAGTAGCAGTTGCATCACACTTATTCATTTTTGTATTTAATTATTTGCATTACATTATACCATTCATAATGCATTAGTGTAATAAAAATAAAAAGATTAATACTATTTCTATTTTGTCTGGTTTCTTTACACTTACCACCAGAGGGCGTACCCAATCCTTCAAGATGAAAGGAGCGTATATCTTCTTAAAAAAGCGGAACAGACAACCTTCTGATTTTCCCTGCTGTCCCTCAGACAGCTTCACACAGCACAAAATATCTGGACGATTTTCCTGAGACACAAATAAGAAGAAAGAAAGAAATTAAGCCATATCTGAAGCATCTCAAATCATTACATATTGAAACAAAAAAGTGCTTAATAACACTACAGTGGTTTTAAGTATATTAAAAGCTAAACATGATAAAAAATACTTATGAAATGTGTTGCTGTGAACTATAATCTAATATTAAACCTACTTTATATTTCACTTTTCCCCTGTTTTTTCCCACATATATAGTACTGGTGTGACCTTTGACCTCTCACCTCTTGTCTCTTGATGTCCAGGCCCAGCAGAGACACAAAGCAGCTGATCTGCAGAAGGAAGTCAATGAAGACAGCCAGACCAGCGAATAGAGAGAACGTCCTCACTGCAGGCATGCTAGACAGAGCACCTGGAGACATATGTAAATAGGAAAACTATAGTCACCAGGAAAGGGAAATGAGAGTCTCACTTTATGAAAGCTCCTTTGTCGTATGTAATGCATACTGACAGAATTTTTTTTTTTTGCAAACATTTTATACTAATACTTCAGCAGGAAAGCACTTAAAAAGCCCCACTTTTCTGCTAAGTGAAAAAAATTATGAAAAATATAAATTAGTTGCATGTATAATAAGTACATTTAATTATTTTATTTATTACTTTTTAACACTACATCAGCAGCAAAAGCTTAATGGAGAGAAAATTAATGATTATATATTTATTTTAATGCAATGCATCACATATCTCGGAATAAAAACTGTGCAGTCCAGTAAAATGTTTAACAGTCAAAAGAGTTTCACAAGGAAAACATGATGGTGGTTCTTCATCTTTTATGAAATATGTAAATCTTGAATGATATATTTGCACCCGGTAAAAACAACTTGACCATACCTAAATTTGAAATCTTATTTAAAAACAAAACCCACGTTCTTATACTGGCATGTATTTCATGTTATTGTTGCAGTGGCAATAATTTGTTAGAAATTAAGGAGTTAAATTATAAGTCTGAGGATGGCATACCTAAAAAGAAAGCAACGGTCTCAGAGAAGGAAGAGAGGAACATGCTGGGAGCCACATCTCCGAGGATACGTCCAATCTGCTGATGAAGCTCTTCCTCAGGCATTCGCTCATCCCTCTGAAGAAAATAAAAATGTGTTACTTGGCAAACAATCTCATCCATCATCAATCTTAAAAACACTGAAGTGAAAGCAAAATTACCATTTAAAAATAGGAACTAAAAGGTGCACGTCTGAACTATTTTAGTGGAATGAGTCAGTTGACATTAACAATCAACAAAAATGGTGTGATGTGACAGCTGAACCTGCTCTCAGGAAACTCCACCCACCTGGTAGGTTTGTACAATGATAAAGATGTTGTCCACACCCACAGCCAGCACGAGGAAGGGAATGACTTCAATGACAATAAGCGTTAGAGGGATGCCGATGTAGCTGAAGATACCCAGAGAACATGCTACTGAACTCAACACGATCAGGATACCAGCGATACCCAGAGAGATCTTAGAGTCCACCTGTGAAACATACAAATGCAGCATTTAAAATAATTAGCACAGGCAAGGTCAGCCTAATGACTGCATGCACAGTTCACACAGTCAAGTAAAAGAACAAAAGAGTTCACAAAGCAAAAAAACACACATAAAAAAACCTGAATGAGTCACAAAAGAAATGTGTCGATTGTGGCACTACAGTGGGGAAAAACATTTGATCCCCTGCTGATTTTGTATGTTTGCTCACTGACAAAAAAAGATCAGTCTATCATTTTAATTGTAGGTTTATTTGAACAGTGAGTGACAGAACAACAACAAAAACATTTTGAAAAAATGCGTTTAAAAAGTTATAAATTAATTTGTTAAATAAGTATTTGACCCCTTCACAAAACATGACTTAGTACTTGGTGGCAAAACCCTTGTTGAAAATCACAGAAGTCAGACGTTTCTTGTAGTTGGCCACCAGGCTAGCACACATCTCAAAAGCAGGGGCGTGTGCCACGTGTCTAGGGCATTTTAAATGGGGGGCCAGTCTGGGTCTGAGGCACTGCCTCAAAAGAGTGGCCGTGGGGGCTGGGGATTTGATACACGATGTTAATAGGCCTATATTATAGACTATTAATTTCACAGTGTGAGATTCATTGGTACTCACAGAACTTTGTGAGATCGTGATAGTGACAGATTTATTGGTTAAGAGCGCACTTTGTGAGCTTTCTAGGCAATCCATTTAACATGTAGAACTTAGTTTTTTGCCCACACACACACATTGCAAAGTTTCGGGAATGACATTTGCATATTTATGCGGGATTCGCTCTCGAAGTAGCAGCATATTGATAGCAATAGAAGGGACAAAATATGTGAAAATGTGCATTAAGAGAGCACCCTCACTTATTTCAGAAGCAGCCTCATTATTTCTGGAACCTGGTTGATATTCTTCTATAACTATATACAAAAACAACAAAATACAAATGCACTAAATAAAATATTTAAATAAATGCATATTTACAATATTTATATTTAAGTACTTAATTAAAATAAGTATTAATAAAATAAATAACTAAAGAAGGGGCGATCTATATTCAGCTTGCTTCCATTTAGTAAGAAAACCTACTCTTCACTTGAATTAGACAAAAAAGCTCTTCTGGTCTTCAGTGATGCGAGGATAACTTTGAGCATGCATGTAATATCGGAGCGAAACCCGAGCCAATTCATAAAAGAACAATGTAGCCAATATTTAAAAGCACACATCCAGTTTTGTGTGAGTGAAGGATACGCGATTATGATCGCGTAATATTATGCGCTCTCGACATTTGCCATTTAGATCACGCTAAACCGTCTAAAATTAATAAAGAAGAGAAGAAAGCAGCCCTACGCAGCTGCCCACACGTCAAGATCCGCCAGATATAGTTAGAAATGTACAAAAACAAGCTTATCCCAAGACATCTGGTAGGGGGGCACCTGGAGTGGCCAGCCAAATTTCAGGGGGGGCCGGTGCCACTCCTGGCCACCACGTAGACAGGTCCCTGCATGCTCAGGAGGGATTTTGCCCCACTGCTCTTTGCAGATCCTCTCTAAGTCATTAAGGTTTCGAGGCTGACGTTTGACAACTCGAACCTTCAGCTCCCTCCACAGATTTTCTATGGGATTAAGGTCTGAGACTGGCTGGGCCACTCCAGGACCTTAATGTGCTTCTTCTTGAGCCACTCCTTTGTTGCCTTGGCCGTGTGCTTTGGGTCTTTGTCATGCTGGAATACCCATCCACGACCCATTTTCAATGCCCTGGCTGGCTTCAATACCCTGGCCCTGACAGTACATGCTCCTGTCCATCGTCCCTTTGATGCGGTGCAGTTGTCCTGATCCCTTAGCAGAAAAACACCCTCAAAGCACAATGTTTCCATCTTCATGTTTGACGGTGGGGATGGTGTTCTTGGGGTCATTCCTCCTCCTCCAAACACGGCGAGTTGAGTTGATGCCAAAGAGCTGGATTTTAGTCTCATCTGACCATAACACTTTCAACCAGTTCTCCTATTAATCAAGTCTAGAAAAGAACTTCAGACGGGCTTAAGACAAGCCTGCACATGTGATTCCTCACAGTTCTTATGATCATTGAAACTTCACAAGGTGAGATCTTGCATAGAGCCCCAGACCAAGGGAAATTGACAGTTATTTTGTGTTTCTTCCATTTGCGAATAAAACTGTTGTCCCTTTCTCACCAAGCTGCTTGGCGATGGTCTTGTAGCCCATTCCAGCCTTGTGTAGGTCTACAATCTTGTCCCTGACCTCCTTGGACAGCTCTTTGGTCTTGACCATGGTGGAGAGTTTGGAATCTGATTGATTGATTGCCTTTTATACAGGTAACAAACTGAGATTAGGAGCGTTCCCTTTAAGAGAGTGCTTCCTAATCTCAGTTCGTTACCTGTATAAAAGACACCTGGGAGCCAGAAATCTTGCTGATTGATAGGGGATCAAATACTTATTTCACTCTTTCAAATGCAAATAAATGTATAACTTTTTAAATGTGTTTTTCTGGATTGTTGTTATTCTCACTGTTCAAATAAACCTACCATTAAAATTATAGACTGATCATTTATTTGTCAGTGGGCAAACGTACAAAAATCAGCAGAGGATCAAATACTTTTTCCTCACTGTAGAACTGTAATGTTGTGCAGATGCAGGAAAGGGCTTAAGCACTGAAGAACAGCATAGCAAAGCACTGAAAAATTAGCACTGACATTTTAAGTGTATATTGCTTGTATAAGTTTATGAGGTTTATAGCATATTCTTTTGAATTAAGCAATAGCTATATTAGTGCGGTCAAATGATTAACTGCATTCAAAATAACTTTCTGATTATACATATGTGTGTGTACGTGTATATATTGTATAAGTACACACACACAATATATATATATATATATATATATATTCATGTAACATATTATAGATAAATATATTTAATATATAAACATAACATTTTCTTTACATATATACAATGAATGCATGTGTACATAAATAAATAAATACACACATTTATTATATAAAAAAACTTTTATTTTGGATGCGATTATTCACGATTAATCATGTGACAGCACTAATCTATATACTTAATTTTGCGTCGTTACCAAAAAAAACTTTCAAAATGTTGTCACAACATCAGAATTAAGGCCACATGTAGAATAAAGATATATGATAGTCTTACCAGCACTGTCCAGAAGCTGTTAATGTGTCCCAGAGCCAGTGAGATGTAGACAAACATGATGATGTAGCTGATCACGATGGTGGTGACATCACTGTTGCTCTCGCGGTTGATCTCATCTTCAATGCTCCGCTCTGCATTGAATGAGATGGTCAGGTTGGGGTTGTCATAGTTCTTCACAAAGTCGATAAACCTGTAGAGGTATGGGTAATGGTGGTTACTCCTGAATCTACTGTATGTGACCACAAAAGAGTTGCCGTTCTAGATCAAAATATTCATTTTTATAACCTTTTCATAAAATATTCAGCCATAAGATATATTAAACAGATCATTTAATCAAACCTACACTTTCTCCCATGCTAAAGCTTTGCCTAGTTTGTCTGTGTCATTCAGGTAGTTGTTGACAGGAAAGGTGATCACTAGAGCTGTGGCGTTGTTGTAGGCAGTATCTATATATGAAAGAGGACAAAACAGAAATATTAAAGTTATAGCCATGTAAGATTACAATGGGGCAAAAAATATTACAGGAGCTAAATGAAAGTTGTATAGCCAGTAAGATTGTTCTTCCAAAAGCACCGCCTCAAGTAGTGGTTTGTGTTAAAATTGGGCTAGGGAAAGGTCCACGAGTCAGGACTCGAATTCTGGACGCCCAAAGCGCAATGCTGCTATATGTCGGTGTGCTGCCCACAAAGCTATTGGCACAGACTAAAAACATTTTTTAAATCTTAAACACCCCAAATTTTCAAAAGGTAGGTTAACATAATGTGTTACCATAATGAGATCACATGACGTCTTTGCTCTATTGTATTTTATGTTTATTTCAGTCAAACTCACCCTCATATCCACCAAGAGCAAGCCAGGGGAAAACTGGTCCTCCATATGTACCCATGCAGGGGTCATGCAAGTGGCCCGTGTCATCCAGGGCCGTGGGAGAACTAAGACAAAAGCAAAATATAAGAAACAAATGAAAAAAAGGCCGATTTAGAGTTTATTCTGTTTAATTAACATTTAAGTCTAACAAATACATTATGATTGGTAATAGAGTGATGGAGGAAAAACAGATTTTTCTAGTCCAAAAATTGGAAACAAGGTAGCATTTTAGCATCTCCAGTTCCATAGTCCAGAAGTCAATAGGTTTTTCGGATGGGTTTTTCATTAAATGCATGAATTAAGGTGTGTGGTTAACACAAACTCAAGGTATTCTCACATTATTCTACATCAGCAATCAATATATATATATATATATTTAAATGTCTGGCTTGCATTTAGGCTTTAAAATTCATAAAAGTTGTAGTTATTTGATAGCATTGTCATTATGAAGAAAACGTGTATAAACTGTTGTTGGTCACTGAGCTTATTTTCTGCAGGGTGGCTTACAAAATGACATCACCACTGTATCACTCTATTAATAAAAAAAGATTAAAAGAGTAGAGCTCACCTGACACAATATAGAAAATGAGTGTGGTAGTCAAAGTAGACGTAGAAGTCATCAGCAAACTTATGATCCAGGACTTCATGACTGTTCTGGAAGTAGTTTAACACACTTAGGATGGTACAATTGTCATTGTAAGGAGCCAGTGGAGAAACACAGATGTCTTTAAGAGTAACCGTCTCTCCCTTATATTCAGCTGTTAGGTTTGTAATTTCTGTCTGGAGATCCAACACCTACATCCAACAGAGCAAGAGTTAAGTATGGTGCATGGAGGACTGATTGAATGATTAAAACACTACAAATATTATCATTGGGAATGATGAAACATGCAACTTAAATTCTTTAAAAAAATGACAGTAAAATTTTTTTTTATAGTGTCTTCAAAAGTATTTGGACACTTAGGTCACAATTAAAAAGTGACATGCCTGATGGAGGAGTGTTATGTTCAGAATGGAGGAGAAGTGGATGTCTGGTCCAGAGATGGGTGAAAAAACGAACGACGCATTCACCGGGGTGGTGATGATGAGCTGCTCGGTGCGGAAAAATGGCCCGAAGTGCTGGTCGAAATAGTCCTTCTCCTGCCTGGCCCTGCTGCTGGGAGACGACCAGATCTCCACCGGATTGGTTGTGATGTGCATGTAGGTCAGTCCGGCCGAGCAGATCGACACCAGCACCACACTGGTCAGGATCACGGTTAAGGGGTAACGCACACACATGGAGCCCCAGCTGCTGAAGAGAACGCGGAGACAGTTCTCAAATCGCTCGCCTAGTGTCTCACAGCACGTAGCATCACCTAAGAAATAAACAAGACATTCAGAGAGGACCTGAACTGAGAACTTCTCTGTGACACGTGTAACCCTCGTTCCCTGGACGGAGATGTTATGTCGACACTGACATTAGGGGTCTCCTAGAGACTGACTGAAAGAGATCTGTTATTCTGTGTAAAACTGAACATTTTGTTGGATTTAAACAGAGATGTGTGAATTTCAGCACCAATATTACAAAACAAATGCACATGCAAAAATTATTTTAATTAAATATTAATTTGAGCAAAGTTTCCAGGGCATCTTTTTAAAAATCTAATTCAAGACAGGGGTGTCTTAAACTCAGTCCTGGAGGGCCGGTGTCCTGCATAGTTTAGCTCCAACCGCAATTAGACATACCTGAACCAGCTAATCATGCTCTTACTAGGCATACTAGAACATTCTCAGCAGGACTGCCGAGGCAAGTTAGAGCTAAACTATGCAGGACACCAGCCGTCCAGAACTGAGTTTGGGCACCCCTGCTTTAAGTAGTAGTAGTATATATGTATTTAATGCCATATCTTAGGCTATTTCCCATTTAAGATCTGCACAAATATAATCCGATACGCCCATAAAGAAAAAACCCATACAATCATAAAATGAATAAAATATTTCAGTCCATTATACTCAATTAAACTGATATCTAAACAGGCATGTTTTATTGAAATTACTTGATTTACTTTATTATGCACCAAAATATGAATATACATCAATCAAAGAAGATTAATCAAACTGATTATTGTGCAGTAGTAGTAAAACGTGTAAATTGATCATAATCCTTTCTTTCTGTGACAGGGCCAGAGACCAGCTGTAAGAGTTGATGTTGAATTAAATAGCAGATTCATTTTTAACGGAACAACCAATTTCAAAAATAACTGAAACACTATGCCTCTAATAGGACTTTTAATAATAAACAACCTCAAAATAAACCAGGACTCTTATAAAAAAAAAACAATAAATACAAATAATTACAATTTAAACATTAAAAACTAACAATAATAATTGTATGTATCATTACTCCCAGCTGCTTGTAAAACAAAAACAAACAAACAACAAGACTATAAAATGCAATTTTACAACTAACACATCAAAATGTAGACATAATTAAATAAAAATTATAAAATCATAATTCATCAACAGTAAAGCATGAAGTTTTGATAGCTCTGAAAGTGTAAGAGATGGAATCATCTCCTAATCCAAACCTTTTCAAATTATAATTAACGCTATTTTATGCCCAAAAGTAACATTAAAAAAGTACTTACCAACTAAATCTGTGCCATCAGAGTTTATGGAGCGGGGCTGGTTGCTATCAAGAATTGGGCCATATTCAGATGTGACCATCCTCCTCCTGTAGTAAAGTAAAAGTGAAAAATATTGAAGTAAGGCTTAATTTTAAGCAACCTGACTGAAATAGTCTGTTTGATCCTGGATTGATGTGTGGACCCACCATAAACCAACTCGATCTATATGCAGATTTCAAACAACAATTATGTATACATAAATTCATCCTTCAAACTGCAGGCCTATATTTGATTAAACCTGCGTGTTTATGCTTAATAATTAATGGAAATTATTAGGGACTGGGCAACACAACAGCAGATTACTGTTTAACACACAATACAAATTCTATATTTATGTTTAGTGTGTTATTCAAAAATGTAATATATTGTGGCTTTTTACTCACTGGTTTCATTTTCATCTGCACTGAACTTTGGTGTTTTTAGCAATTACATTCTTAGCGCATTTTCTTTCTCGGTTTCAATGCTCCAATAAATATGCAGATTTTTCCAAACAATTTTGTCTGAACTATTGCCACTTTAAGTATACAAAATGTACAACAGCTTGTGCATGTTACCATAAACTACCATTTATGGCAAAATACACTATGCATTTCACTAATCAAATAAATTCCTTCTGCAATGTCACAGATTATTGAGGAACTTTCCCTTCTAATTTCATTGATTAGTGCATGTTTAGGTCAGTTACCTGTAACACCACGCCCCCAGCACAACTCCAAAGAAGATGATGAGGAAGGCTATATAAGAACACCACATGATGACGGTCATGGCATCCAGGCCAAGGATGGTCCAGGGTGGAAGGACTGAGGGGGCCACAGGTGTGGGGCCACACGCTTGACTGCAGTCTTGACATGAGCAGGGCCCCGAGCCGTCATCCAGAGACTGAGTACAGTTAAACGTCTCGTTGCTCATGGGAGTCATGCCTTCGATGGGTTCATCTGGGGAGACCAAATATTTTTAAGACCCATATTATTCACTTTCAGCACTGAAACCGATTTGTCAAGAATCTTGAAATGCTTTCAAGTACACTAAGCAGATTTTTAAGTCACATTTTAGTTTAAAAGCAATACAATGAGTGGACTACAAGCAACAATTCTGCAGCTTTTATGAGTTCAATCTCAGCAAAGTGTCTTGTGATTCTGAAAGTGTTTGTGTACCTGTGAAATCCGGGTCAATAGCAAAGGGGACTTGGCCATTGTTGATATCGAACATGTACTGGATCCAGTTTCTGGGAGTGCACTGGCTAGCGTCTCTCCCGCACAGCAGACTGAGGGCTTTGACATTGGTGGAGGGGGCCTGAACGTCACTGCAGGCGTTAAACATGGCTGCAGAGAGATACAGGATTCAACAGCGAGCAGGAACAGACTACAGAATGCCTTGAAGTCCTGATATGACCTGCTTTTAATACTGGACAAATAATAATAATAAATCACCAATAATAATATATACCAATAATAAAAATAAAAAAACAAGTCTATCGATTAACAAATACATAATTATTTTTATTAATTTAATGATAATAATAATAATAATAATATCTATTATTATTGGTATCACTATATAAATAATTGTGTCAACAATAAGCAAGTAATACATTATTAACAAATAATGAAACATTATTGATGTTAGTAGTAGAAGCATTACAAATTAGGGGATATTTACTAATATTAAGGTTAATAAATCCCTATTGCCAAGAAATACTTCAAACTAACATATTTCATAAATCAGTAAGAAATGCTTTAAAAAGTTAAAAGAATAATAATAATAAAAAAATACTTATGTGTTCCAAATGTCTTTTAAATGAAGGTACCACTGTGGTACCACATGGTCTGTTTACCATTTCGGAATTTATGGGTTCACATTAAGTCACTTCTGAATCAAGTATCAAGTATCTGCACGGGCCTCACATTTAGGCCCGTCCCCGGCCCGAGATGCTCAGGCCCTAGCCTGGCCCGTGTCCGACAGCTTATCAGAATTACCGGCCCGAGTCCTACCGAGGCTACCGTTTTTTCAGCTATTAAAATAGTTCAGTTTTGTATGTAATGGCAGAGTGATTATATTTCGTTTCGTTTTTTTTATTAAAGTTAATTTAGAAAAAGGCTTGGAGCATTTTGTTGTTAAATACGTTTTTTTTTTTACCAAGTAGCCAGCGGCAGACCGGCAGGCTGATCATAGCTTATGTTTGATCAATTTAGCCATCTAAAATCATCACGACTTGCCTAAAATAAAATCTATAGATATACAGATCACAGACATGATAAATATATCTATAGAAAGCTTTAAATTACTACTTAACGAAATAAATCAAACTGAAAACAAACTTTTTAATTATAATCATAATCCATGATGCACTTCTCTAGGCGCGTGTAATGAGGAGATAGCGACTCAGGATCATCATCTTTGCGACACTGACACAGAAAATACTACTGTATTAGTAAATAATTAAAATATCTCCTTACAATTTCCCCCGGACATATTCATGGTAATTACTTTTGCTGGGGCGTTGCGCCAAGCTTTAGTCTATTGCGTGCATTTGTACACAGAAGCTTTTAGTGCGCTGACGCTAAACACCGTCAACCCGCTCTCAGTCGTGGCAGCACGGACTCGTGTTGTTTCAACCAGAGCGACAATTTTTTTCATCACTAATTGATGGATGTCTAAAATATAAAAATAAGGAGAAGCATAAAACAGGCCCGAGGCCCGGCCCGCATCTGAATTATGATGTGAAAATCGCCGGGTCCAAATGCAGGGCTCTAATCTGAAGCATCAGTAAATTTGTGATCTCCTCCTCTAATCACGGTTCCTCACCATTGGCAAAGGTCTGGCTGATAAAGTAGGACACCTTGTCCACATTAGTTTTGCTTTCGTTAAATGCAGAGAACTGTGTGGAATTGACGAAATCACTCTGTCTGGGACTGCAGGTAAGCTCGCAGAACAGGGTCATGAAGTTGAAGAAACATGCTGGACACCTGTCACACAAAAACAGAAACAACTTACAGCTTCTATGAAGTGCATGTTATATTACTGCCATAAACCGGGAGTCTCCCACTGTAAGTGGAGTCAGACAAACACATGTTATTTGATTTTAACTGAAAACATGACTTGGATTAATATATAATCTGCTCAGGACTCAATAATGGGTCAAAGTTCTTATGCCACACAACTATCTTAAAATACATCTTTATAGATATAGATCAGTCATACCTGGACAGGTACTGAAGGGGGATCTGAATATTGTTTTTCAGCGTCTTGAGCTGTTGGGTGTCACAGCAAACTTGGTTGTCCCCGTAGACCAGTCCTGGGCACAGCTCCTGCAAACAGTGTGAGAGGTCACACAAATGATTTTGATTTCAAAGAAATCATTCCCAGATCAGGCGGCTTGTCAGTGGTGCTCAGGATCTGTAAATCATTCGCCATCATCCTCATCTCTCCTTACTCTGTTTATGTGGTAAGTGAAATCTTATGTACTGTAACAGCTACAGCTAACAAGGAGCTAACCATGTCCCTTTAGTGGCTTGCATTATTTTATTAGAACACGTTATTTGCTTTCCGTGCCTTTCTGAATAAAGACACCAACCCATCCCTGCACTTCACATCCCCTGCACTGCCTGGAAGTTCTGGAACATTACATTTATTTCCATGATCTGCCATTTCTGCTGTTGTCCGCACTTGTTTATTTGCACCACCTGCAGAACTTCTGATGGTTCAGCTGGCGCTTGCTTAGAACAAGGGCGGGTTTATGGAATGATGGGGCGTAGTGATCACGACTGTTGCGTCACAGTCGGTGTTATGTTCTGGTTCACCTGTTTTTCAGTGGTCTTTTTTAATCACCAGATTTACATAAGGAGGAAACTATGGTGTCTGAGGCTCACTGTATGTCATTTCCATGTACAGAACTGTTATTATTTAACTATGCCAAGGTAAAGAAAGTTTTTCATTCTATGGCACCTTTAAATTACAGGAAACGCAAAGTGTGACAATATCACCCATGACTGAACAGTGTCTGCTCATACAGAATTCTTCAAACACAGAATCAGATTTATTTATTTTTAGTTTTCACTTTTTCATCACTTTTTAACACCATGTTAGCATCAAGCCTATTTTTATGGTGAGCTCTGAATAAATTACACGATGTATACAATTAACAAAAAGTTTTAAAAGACATTTCAGATCTACACTAGACAAAAATTATAAAATGGATTCAGGTGAAACATTTTTTAATAAATCAGCTAAACACCTCTGAATAAAACCATTGTGTATTTACATTAAAAACAGTACGATCCAAAATGCTTCATGGTCATTTTAGTTTGCCAAGTAAGGCATGATGTTGTTCTTGACAATCTTCACCTTTTAATAAATATCCAAGTGCTAGTCTTGTATGACCTAAAAGACACCTTGTAAAAACAACTTGGTAATACCTAGATTTAAAATTAGTACAAATATATTTATCTTACACTAGGATTTGTTTCATACAGCTTATTTCTGTGACATTCATCCCATTCCATCTGCCACATGCCATTAACGTAAGAGTTTATCACATGTTTGACATCACAGAAAGGAATTTGACACTGAAATATTCAGTTTGAGGGCCTCTTTTCATTGATTCAGATCTCTTACTGTGTAGACTAGAGTATTTGTCATTGTGAAGTTTGACACGTGAGATAACAGAAAGAATCCTCTTTTCTAAAGGTCAAGGAGAAGTTATGTTAAAGGGATTTGAAATAGAAAAAGCCATACAGGTTTGGAAAGACAGGGTGAATAAATAATGACACAGAATTTAAATTTTAAGGTGAACTCTCATCTAAACACTATGAATCGTCTTGAACAGCAGACTAGTGGTTCTAAGGGGCATGGTCTCTTACCTGTAGCAGGTCCTGTCCTTCCTGGTCAGGTAAAGGTATAGGTGGGCCTGTGTAATTACAGTTTAACTTCTTCTCTGGAATGTTAGGGGAATTACCACATTCACCATACCAGATACAGTGCTGGCCATGCACCTGAGAGGACACACATGAGAAAACAATTCAATAAAAAATAGTTTTTTTAAAAACAGTCGCTGAACCAATTTCTCAATACTTATGTCAGCTTTTAATAACTCTTCACACAGAGCGAGCACAACAGCAGTCTATGTGGGTGAATCAATGGATACATGAACGACTACAACTTCCAAATTACATTATTATAATTTTTTCACTTCATGCTACCTTTTGTTAGTGGTGGTGGTGTAGTAGTCGTTGTTTTATAAAGTGCAAAAAGCTTTGAAAAAGTGACCCATGTTATTTAAAAATGGGTCTACTGTATAACAAAAAAGAAAAAACGTAAATGTTCATCTCTCTGCTCTGAACATCTGTTCATTGATATGTAACCACGGATGTTTAAAATTAAATGTTCCTCAAAATCAGGTTCCTTCCCTTTTTCAGTTGTATCTCTCTGGGTTACTTTCAAGACGCCAGACCTTGTTGTCCTCCTTGAGACTTACACTTAATTTCCTGGATAAAGAAATCCCTCAAAACTCAAGTTACCACGTCATTAAATCAGAATAGCACCTCAGTGAAACCAGAGAAGTGTACATTCCTCAGCTATTCCATCACTTTTGCATTCATGTGACCACAATTCACAGACATGTGCGCTGCATTCAGAAGAATTGTGTTTCCCAATCATTCGATTTTCAATGAATGTAATCACTGACATACTGCGATTAAGATCAACAACAATTTGATTTTAAATTTTAAACCGCACAAAAAGTTACAAAGATCAAGGTTTAGACCGAATAACTGTCAAGCTTTTGTTGTGCTGAACAGTCTCCACTCATCTGAAAACAAAAGAGCGTGACTGAGCATGTGACTGAGGCTTGTGCCATCTCTTACGCAGGAAACTTTGGGACAGCTGAGTCATCATTTTTACCATTCCTTTTTGCCGTTTGGTCTGTTATGTTGGACGACAGCAAGGCCAAAGTTATGACTCACTTATTGACATGAAAACTACAAGTAGGCTATACCTGATAAATTCAGAAACATTGCACAGATCATTCACATGAGAAACCCCCTACAAAACAAAAGATAACACTTTATTGTAGAGAACAATTCTTGCATACTGGCTGTTTATAAGTACTTATAAAGCACACTTAATGCCTTATCGTTTGGCTTTCAACGGAGGCAGTCGCTTCTTTTCACTCTCCCGTCCTCCCCTTTTTTCCTCCCTGCTTGCTTCTTCTGTCTCGTCTCATTTCTATTGAAGAGACTCTCTCTGCAACACTCCAAACTGGAAAATTATGGATTTGATCAACTGGTCTCTCAGCGCAATTGATACCATCTTACAACGAGAAGTCTGGGTTCTGGGGAACCCGTTTGTCCCGACGGGCGTTCAGCGGATATACGAGGATGCATGGGAGAGGTGGCAAATCGTATGTCTGGCGGCTCTTTCTGTGGGGACGCTGAGGATATCTACCGCACCATGATAACAGGTATTCTGCTGATTGGATTAGGCTTTGCCCTGGGTTATCGGAAAATTCGGGAACAGCTGTCCAAAGCCTCACAAGGCTGCCCGTTTGGATTGAAGCCGTGGGAAGAGCGGTCAGCAATGAGACTGAGACTATAAACCGGAATATGGATGCCATCATGTTGAAACTTACGGCTTTGCAATTGAAAATTGATGATTTCAGAGACCAGAATGGACAGAGAGAATAAAGCTGTGACGATACGCAGCGGTTCGCCCCAAAAGACACAACAAAATTTAATCTTATCTTTTCTGGCTCCCCCATGGCTGGCAGCCAAGGTCATGCTGGATAAACTACCTGAGAGAGCGATGCAGAGTAGACTCTCTTGCTCCCTTCCCCCATTACAGACATTACTCCCTCCCGATCATCTGCCTCCGAACGCTTTTTACCGCCACCTGTCGAACAGGTCGTAATAAATGGCACCGGACCCAGAGCTGGATATGTTCCCCCTGTTGCAAGTCATGTGTTTATGGTATATGTGCTTTTGTGCTGAGGTGTTTTTTTTTCTGTTCTCACACTGTACTCCCCAATGGAGCATAGTCTGGGGGTAAAACATTTTTTTTTCCTCCTCTCTTTCCTCATGTAATTGCTGTATTTTTCTTACATACCCTGTCTTCCTGTTCTGTCTACCCCGTTGTCATATGTATGTTGTGTATGTATGGACAGGTTGATGGCTAATTTCGCTGGTACTTGTTACTAGTGACAATAAAGGGCTACTACTACTACTACTACTACTTATTCAGCATGACCATATTCTAGATCCATTAATCCTACCCCATACCTAAACTTAACAACTGCCTTACTAACTATTGATAAGCAGCAAATTACTAGTTTATTGAGGCAAAAGTCAGTTAATAGAGAGACTTGGACTTTAAAATAAAGCGTGACCAAACAAAGATCTCTGAAAACCTGCAACACCACATACAACTTGAAAAACAATAGATTTGATTTGACCTCTATAAAAGCAACCTGATCATACTATTAGAGAAACTGACTAACAGCAAATATAACAGACTGAATCTACTCTTGGCATTAATCACATCCATTAGATAAAATGGGTCACTGTTGGATTAGTCAGTCGTCAAACATGACTGTTTTCTATTCTAAGATCTAACATCTTTAATCCGGGTCACTAATAATGTATTTTACTTTACTAGTCTAACCAGCAATAATACCAATGTATTGGTCAGGGGTGCGTTTCCCAAAAACAACTATGGTCATAAGTTACATCATCGCCGTTAGCGTTCAATGGAACTAACAACCATAGTTAACTAGTAATGATGCTTTTGGAAAACGCACCCCAGGACGATTAGTCAAATAAATAATAGCAATTTTGAGTTTACTGTCTGTTTTAAAGAAAAGGTATGGCTGATTTTGAAGTGCTCTGAAATCGATGAGTGCTTTTTGATAAAATGCATGTTGTATTTTCAAATATTTATTGAAAAATCTTTACAAGGTGTGACATAAACACACTGGCAATTTAAGTGCATTATTTAGCATTTAATTTGACTATAATTTTGATTAATTTCTATGAATTATTGATTATAAAAAATATTTTTGAATGATTTTAAAATACTGATATATCTGAATATGCCAACCCCACCCACAAATTGTTTAAATGATAAATAATACCACATTTAAGACATGATTTATGCAAAATATGGTTATTTGACAACATTATTTTCTATCTGACTGTTTTGACATTTCAACAGATGAAAAATATGCAATGTTGTAGTCGAGACTAGCACACTTGAGTTTGAGACATCAACAAGTCTTGAATTTGTGTTGACAGTTTGTAAGAAAATGAAAGAAGCAGGACGTGCAGCCAATATATGTGAATACCTCTGAATATGTTGAATGGATTCATTTAAAATTACTCATTGACATCCTAACCTAATTGATTGTTTTGTTGTGTTGAAACCTGTTTGGTCTCAATGTCCAGGAATCAATGGAGTCCAAACAAATATTCTGTCTAAACTTTGAGGGTAGGTTCGGTTTTTCCTGAGTCACTGCTTATTTTTAGGACAGGTCTTTCAGTACTTATTTTGACAGGCCAATGGTATTTCTGGATAAGAAGCGAAAGCAGTTTCACAAACTGTAAAGCTTTAAAAATTGAGAATCTATTATAAAGCTGATGATATTATCTGCAGTCAGAAATAGGAAGGACAAGCAAATGAGCTCAGCTTGAACCACTTGGTTACCAAACACTATGATGTTTGTCTTAGGTTACTAAATGAGCAACCATAGTCTGACACGCAGTCATTCACATGACCACTACATGAGGAAAGAACATTTATTTATTTTAATTAAAGGTTTCAGATTAGACGTGACACATTAAGAATTGGGTCAAACAGAGAATGTGACATTTTAAACAACATGAGATTCGATTTAGACATCATTCGCAAATAAACGGTACAACAAAATTCAAATGCATCCTTTATTGATGGGAAAGTTTAATGAAAGCAAAAGCACATTTACTTGAACTTCAACGGATAATCCCCTTTCTGCATCTATTTCCAGTCAACATGGAAGCGTTGTTGAATCTCAAAACCCAGTGAGCTAACTTACCACCAGTCTATACAGAAATTTTTGGCCATCACAAAGCTTAAATTAACTTCAAAAATTCGGAACGCGCCCAAAACAAGCTGCCTAGACAGGTGGCTCAATAGGTTTTGGGAGTCATCCAGTGTGTCGTAATGCAAAGACACGTTTGACTCCTCCTAACCCGAACCGCTTAACAGAACCATCCTTTAAAAACACCACAACAGCAGTTCTAGTCTGCTAAAAGCTGATCTTGCATGTTAGATCATGTGCAGCCATGTAAATTTGCAAAGACTGACAGATGATTCACATGATATAGCAAATCATATTTCCCCCTCTGTCCACAGCTGGAGTTTACGAGAAGAAAAGAGCCTGTTTCGCACTTTTAACGACACAGATACATGCCATGCTTTTAAAGCCAAGCCCTTTGACTTAAAAATACACATCACCGCTTTTGGGATTTGAAGATACATGATCTGACAACTCTTTAAAACTGTCAGGCGGGCAGAAGTTTGTGCTAGGCTACAAATAGATACGTAAGTTACACTAGTTACAGTCACAACAACAAATAATCGCCACACTTACCCACTGTGATAATAAACTTATGGTCCATAAAAGACAGAAAAGCTGTTTTCTCCCCGGTAGAAGCATCGCTCCTCTGCCTCCAGAGCTCTTCTCTAGAGTAACTCTCATCTGTTGGGTTGAAGCTCTCTTATTTCCTGTTATCAAACACAGTCCTGCCTTCCTCTGACTGGATATTCGTGGGATTGCGTTACTGTCACCTACCGGTGTAGAGTGTGTAATGCAGAGCCACTGAGAGACTCACAGGCTCTTGTTTAATGTAGCATTGACATCTAGAGGAGGAATCTGATAACTGCACCTAACATGGCGACAGCGTGGCTCATGAATGGTAATTAGCAACGTGACGTTTATCAAGCAAGCCTAGATGATTTGCTGAAAGGATAATGTTACGACTGGACGCGTGATTGATAATATTAATATTCATGAGCCAAGCCTGTTCCGTAGAATACGTCATGTTTTGAAACTATGTGATAAAGTATTAAGCCACCTACTTTTTTAAAGAAGATTCAAATCTATATTAAATCTTTATCTACCTCAAGTAAAAAAGGCAACTTAAATATTGAATATATGCCCACTTTTTGGTGTGTATTGTATAATTATAATTTGTATTTAATAATTAATATGTTTTTGTAGGAAATATTGTTATGTTTATAATTATGTGATACGTTTTTTCTCATTTATTTACTTATTTTTAATGTACTCTCTCTCTCTCTCTCTCTCTCTCTCTCTCTCTCTCTCTCTCTCTCTCTCTATCTCTCTTTGTATTGTTTGGCCATCCTTGAATCCCTGGCTTTTTTCCTTGGTATTTTTTTTTACATTTGTATTTCCTTAGCAAGTGTTTAATTTAAAAAGGCTTTATAGCCTAGTCTACCCATAAAATGACAACTTCAATAATTGAAATAAACTATTAGCTGATTTTACATTACATTTTAGTTATTTTATCAATCATGATGCATTATGTTTTTAGAGGTTACTATTTCAATGACTCAAGGAGTTGCACTGACAGGAAATAAGTTCATTATATAACAGTTTAAACAGATGTTTTATTCAAAGCTATCTGGTTTTGAATAATGTTCTCAAAACATCAGCACAGAAAAAAAAAAATTATACATCATCCATGGAACTGTTTTCTGAAAGTTTTAGTTGGATGTTTGCATGATATTTTTAAATGTTACTATTTATTTTAGAACATTTAGAGAACATTAAAAAGTAACAATTCTATAAAGTTTGCAAATTTATATAGTGAATATTCTTTTAAAGTTTGTATAACCAAAAATAATAAATAAATATGCATAAAAAACACATTTTGAAAGTTCCGAGATAAAAAAGAAACAACATTTTCAGAACTTGGAACGTTAGCAAACATTCTTAAAGCATACGTTTGTTGGCTGCGTCTAAGCCATCAAAACATTGCTTCTTTAACCTTGTCTCTTATTCACATGTTTGTGATTATGAATGTGGGTGATATGCATAACTGTTGAGTTCAATCATGACTTTTGATTAGAAGTAATGATTAAAATAGCTTTGATGAAATTAGCCCTTATTAGATTGCAACTGAAGGTATCACACGCAATTAACAAGTACAGATCAACTCTTATAAAACAAGTCTTTATTGATTTTACTTCTTATATAACAAAGGACAAGGAAAGAACATTGTCACCATATTTTGAAAGCAAATGCAAATTTTCAAAGGAATGATCAAAGCAAGGATAATGAATTTAAGATAACCAACCACATTACTTTGTTTTGTGCAACATAGCCATCATAGAGATCAAGATATGTTCTGTCTGTGAGATATGTGTCAGATTCATTGAGTTATATTATAAAAGTCAAGTATGTACAGGAAGGAGAAAACACATGGGCGAACAAACAGAAATGGAATATATGATTGACCCCATATGTGGCTTTTATGACAATGGATAAAATACTCTGTTAGATACAATAATGCAAATGTCAGGCATATATTACAGTTCTGTACAAGTACCAGTCATATGTTGGCCTTTGGGCGAAGCTGAATCTATCCGTGCACAGATCATCGTCACAGCCCTGTCCACACAGCCAACATTTCCAGCAAAAACATCAACTCAAATTTGACTTTCATTCACAGCAGAGAGGACTTAAACAACCTCTGAGTTCAGCTTTCATAGTGTTTCCCAAAAGCATTTGGACACATGAGCCACTATTAAAGATGTATAAATGGATTTGCATTAGCCTGTACAACACAATATTAAAACAAAGGGCATTTAATGTACACAAATATATCGCAAACACATGTTTATTAGGTTTTTGAAGTATGAAGTAGTAGATACACAACATTTCAGATGTTTGGGATCTGTAAATGTATTATTATTTTTTTGAAATAAGTGTCTTATGCTCACAGAGGCTGCACTTATTTGATGAAAAATACAGTAAAAACAGTAATTTTGTAATTAAGAAACAACATAATTAATATAATAATTATTATTATTATTATTTGAATTAATGCTGAAAACAGTTTTTGTTGCTTATTTTTGTAATTCTTTAATGAAAGTTTATTTTTGTAACAATGTTAAAGTCTTAACTGTCACTTTTGATCACTTTCAACTTTGCTGAATAAAAACGACAAATATATTTCTTACTGAATCCAACGTTTTTGAAGATGTCATTTAGTTTAATATTTCGTATCTAATGCAATGGGTTTTTAAAAGTGACTTAAGTGTCCAAATATTTGGTGCAACTATATCTTTAAAAGTTTCATGATTACAGACACTATTGAGCACAGTACAATGGTGTAACTTGTTTCAAACATTATTAACATGACTGAAACCAGATGACTTTACATGTGTGTCGACAAGCTTGTTTCATGATATGTAATTTCAGCACACCAGTGTGTTTCCACTTTGTTCTGTCCTTGACGGCAGGCATACCTTTCTGACAACTCAGCAAAATGTTTTCTTGCGTATCCGCTATAAATAGATGTCATTCCATCTTTATCTTCTGTAAAGTGACTCATTTTAACAGTTACTTGTCTCCATAATGTGCTAGTGCACTTCCAGCCCCATGTATTCTGCATTTTCCGCAGCCGGCAAGTGGCCGTTAGTGTGTGTTTTGAGCTCCAGGGGGCAGAAGTCCTGCTGGTAGTCTGGGTTGTTCATGCTGTTCTGGGGGTTGAAGCCCTGTACGCTGAAGAACGGCTGTCTGGAGAGGAGCTGCGTGTGGGACGTGTTCAGATACTCAGGTGGGGCGGCAGCAGCAGCAGCGGGGCTCTTAAAGCAGTTCAGATACTCTTCCTCAGTTTCGTCCAGCGCTGATGAAGAGTGTGGAAGTGTGCGGGGGGGTCCAGGGTGTTGGTATTTTGGGTTGGTCATGCTGGACATTAATGATTCATTCTGGTTGATATATTCTGGGAAAGAGGACAGTATGGGGTTAAATACACAATTTATTCTATCGATTATTTTAATTAGCAGTTCATTAAGATCTACATACAATAATATCCTGGGGGTATTAGCATCTAATAAAGTTACTGGCACCTAAATTCATTGAATTACCCTTATGACATTCCAAACCTACGCAGGCTCTTAAGGAAAGTGGTGATGAAAAAGAATGAGAAGGACAAATGATATGACAATGCTTTTGTGTTTTCTAATGCAAAACCTTTATGATCACCCCAGAACCTTTCTGTGAATGCCTGAAAACGTTATGTTAACTTGAGAAAGATTTGTGAGGGGTCGAGAAACTTTGCGTTCAAGAAATATTGTGCTTGCTCAAATAACATTTGCCTTTTCCAGAGAAACTTTTTTCAGTTTGCTTGCAAAAGTTACTGAATGCAAAGTTTCAAGGGGCAATGCAAAACTTTTGCACACAAAGAAAAAGTTTCTTGGGAGAGCACAAAACTTTTCCAAATGTATGTAAAGATTTTTAAAGGAACGCATCACTGTTTAATGCACGTTCGAATTTAGTTTGTAAGGTGAAACGCAAAGTTTAACGCAAACAAACACACCATTTCTCTTGGGATATAAAGACATTGAAATATAGTTTCTTCTTCCATTTTATTTTTTCCCATCACCATATCTCTTCAGGGGCTTCACACAACCTTGAATGACTTCATTATATATTTTTGAAAAAGGTAACTGTTCACAATGTGCACAGTTTGAACATTCTGAGATATGAAAGTGACATTTTAAGTGTTTTTCGTGAAAAGAGACTTAAAGTTTTGGTTCTTCCCAGTGCAAAAACTTAAAGCTCACAAGTAATATATACTGTAAGTGCCTGACAGCCTCTGATTATTTAGATTTATGCAAAAAACTCTGTGAAAATTCTTAATTTTTTTGCTCCGGAACAGCTTTGAAAATACACAAGGGTGAATAAACGATTGAATTTTTGCTCTCCTTTAAAGAGAACAAATCAGAGCAAACCACAAGAATGCAAGATCAACATTAAGCAATATTAAGGTGATCATTTCACCATAAAATAAAATGTGCCTCTTTAAGCCATTTTTGTCCTCATTCAGTCACCCAATATCTGATAAAATTAGAACAAATAAAAACACTCTCTAAAGTCTTTAAAAAAAACTCCAACCTGTGCCCGTACCATTCCATCCTGGAGCGGGCTGGAAGTCTCCCTCGTGGAAGCGTTCTGTCGGATCTGGGATGTAACGCAGAACCATGCTGTTCTCCCTTCCTGGGAAACCATTCTGAGAGAAAATAAAAGAATAGTACTTCATGGTTAAACCGGTTTCATTTCCTGTTATTGTCAATAGGTGACTGGCTAGAAGATTACAAAAGCACAGCTGGGTACAGTTGCGTAACAAGTTGACCTTTGTATTACATTTCATTTTTATATTGTGGGTGTTTCTTCAGCTATCCAAATATTTATGTTCAGGTTGATCAAATCTTATTAAAAATATCATGTACTTTGACCCAAAATATGAAAATACATCATAAAAACAATTTTCTAAAACTATCATAATTTGAACAGATCATGTCAATATTTATTTTCTTAAAAATATTTATGGAAATCTTCACACAAATACTATTCTGACTCTCAGTTGTGGGATGATTTACAAAATATATAGTTTACTAGATACTAAATATCATTAACAGTATTTTATTCCTCCATAACATTTACACCAAAGATGTCCTGGTTTCAAATAGTGGCAAATAGTTAAAGAAACACCATAGTGTTTAAAATCTGAAATGCACATGCTATAACAACTGCTACTGCAGTCTTAAAATCTATTAGATTTTCTCCTGTTTACTTATTTATTTATTTGTTGGTTGTGCAAGTTATTAGTTAGCAATGTGATACTGTCTTTTCTTGATGGTTTTTGATGGTGATCTATTTTTGTTTTGAATTGTGGAGTTCCTCAGGGCTCCATTTTGGCCCCTGTTATTTTCTCATTATAAATGCCTCCTTTGGGTTCTATTTTTATGAAGCATGGGGTGTTATTTCATTTCTATGCAGATGACACCAAATGTATCTGCCCCTGAAGCACAATGATAAGAAAAGGGTCAAGGTCCTTTAGCCGTGTGCCTTTCTTATATCAAGTCATGGTTTTCTCAAGTTTGTCATTTATTTACTTGCTCTTAATGAGGTTATTGTGTTTGTACTTTCAGGCCTTTGTAGGTGCATGAGTGTGACTTGGGAGATTTAGTCTCCTACATGTAAAAAAAAATGTAGGATGTTATTTTTGATTCTGCACTCATATTTGAAACACAGATAAATGCTGCAGTTAAATAATTGTTTTACTTAAAATTGCTAAGGATAAGAGTTTCTTAGTTTTTGCAAAGTTTGAGAGACTGATACAACTCGACTTGACTACTGCAATTCTATTTCTGTTGGAATAAGTCAATCTATCAATTGTCTTCAAATAGATCAAAATGCAGCTGCCAGATTCCAGACTGGCACTTGGAAATGTAATCCCATCTCCCCTATATTATGTTCATTAACACTTTATTTTAGGATCTCTTAACTAGTTGCTTATATCATGCATGTTACTAGAATATTAACCAATTATTAGTACTAATTAAGCACATGTTAATGCCTTATTCTACATGACCTTATTCTACATCCCTAATCCTACCCAATACCTAAACTTAACAACTACCTGACTAAATATTAATAAGCAGCAAATTAAGAATTTATTGAGGGAAAAGTCGTAGTTAATAGTGAATAAGTGTTCCCTATTCTAAAGTGTTACCTTATGTTCTCTGCTCTTCCATTACAGAATAGATTTCTGTATAGATCTCTCTGACCTTCTGAACTGTGAAATAGTCTTCTGGTTTCCCCCTGATTAGTCTAATCTGAATCAGAATCTAAATCTATATGAAAAGCCTATAATTTTACCCAAACGTATAACTGCTCCTACAGTCTATGGTGAATTAATTAGTAGATGTTGTTGATGTCTCCTCCCTTTATTGATTGCTGCCTATTAAGTGTATACACACTTTCTATGTTTTTAACATTTATTTCAGTATGGTTTGTACAGCACAGTGGTCAACTACTGTTGTTTTTACTGTGCTTTATAAATAAAATGTGATTTAATTTGATTTTATATGAGTAACTTACCCCGTTTCTGCCATTACAGTTCCCAATACTGCTGTTGAGACTCTGAAACAAAACAAAAGTAACCATGTGTTTATTATAAGCTCTTTAAAAACAAGTATATATTTGTAACATAAACCAAATACTGTTGTGAAATAAACTACTTTTTTCAATAAACAGTGCAAATAGGTATTGAACGCTTGACTGAACTTTATTGGTGATTCTAATAATGCAATCCCAACTGAGTGCAGCATTATTATATACACTTATCCTAATAACTTGCATATACATTGCAAAGCCATTAAAATAACTAATTGTAATGAACACATGTTAATGAAGCATTTAGCTGAACTTAAATATTTTCCTTTTAAGACCCCTGTGATAAAGTTGCAGTACTAACATGTAAGGTAATATATTTTTGCACTTTTTTGTATTATTTCTAGTCGCTGTTTGTACTTTGGTTAATCCATTCAACTGACATAAAAAGATGATTACTGAGGACTGGATAAATCTTTGTATTCAACACCATGTGCACAAAACAGGCCTGTACCTGAACAGAAGCCAGCCTTATTGAGGCTCCTGGACCATAACAAAACCTAGTCAGCAGTTCAGGAAAGCATGTCGTAGATTTTCTTTTGCTAAACACGTTCATAAAATACAAGGAACTAGGGGAAAAAAACATATGCTAAATAAGCTATCATCTGTCAGAGAAACTACAGCCTTAAATGGCTATGCCTCAATGACTGTGTTATATAAGAATCCGTCTGAGCTCAAGGCCTTCGTTCTGCCAAAAAAATAGTATTGCCCGCGAAAGCAATCAGACTTGAAAGGCTGAAGGAGCTTTGCACACACTTAGCAGCAGGCGCGAGGCCAGGAAACACTCAGAACGCTGAGGCCTGGCGAGTACTCTTGGACAGACATGCTTTGCTTTTCTGCTGAAGAACGGTCATTAATCAGGAGGCAGCTGGGAGGAAGCGGGGGAGAAGGTGAAGAGACAGAAGGACAGCGGAACAGGAAGTGGGAGAAGGAGACTAGGTCAGAAGAAGACGAAAATCAGGCCAGGTACATACGCCTCTGCAATGGGAACTTTCTGTCCTTTTGAGTGAAAGCACACAACACTTTCATCAGATTTGATATCGGCTCCAGTGACTGCATTACTGGAAAGAACCGTTCAGCTGTGACAGATGTTTTAAGATGGGCTGTCCATACAGCTATTGCATTCATTTGGCATGTAGTATGTAATTTAGTATAATTTAGAACAGAAAATATGATGTATATATATATATATATATATTATATGTGTGTGTTCTGAGAATATTTATTATGTATGTATATATAAAATACACACACATACAGGATATATTTTGAAAATATTTACATGCCTATATTTATATAATTTCTATTATAAACAAATATATATAATATATAAACATAACCTATTTTTCTGAAATATATACATGCATGCATGTGTATTTATATATACATAATAAATATACACAGCACACATACATATATAATGTAAACATAAACTTATATTTTGGATACGATTAATCGCAATTAATCGCACTAATACATATATACTGTGTGTGTGTGTGTGTGTGTGTGTGTGTATATACAGTATATATATATATATATATACACATATACATACACACACACACACACACACACACAATATATCAGTTATAGACCAATATTTAGGATTTTTTTTACTTATTGGCATTGCGTAGTATTGGATGTATATTCGCATAATACTTTAATTATGATTCTGTGACGACTAAATTAACTTAATTTTTTTATTATTTATTTTATTTTATTTTGAATTTATTTAAACAAAATAGTATACATTTTAATATTGGTCATTTAAGGTAGCAAGGCTGCATTTACATGATCAAAAACAGTAAAAACAGTATTTGTAAAAATGTACTATAACTGATTTCAATTTGAAGAAATTTTAAAGGGTAATTTACATTTCAGTGTTACACGATGCTTCAGAAATCATTCTAGGATTTCTATGATGATATTCTATGAAACATGTCTCATCATCAGTGTTGAAAACATTGTGCTGCTTAATATTTTTGGGGTGTATTTTCATGATTTCTTTATTAATAGAAAGTTCAAAAGTACAGCATTTATTTGAAATATATATGTTTTTTTTGTAACATATTTACTGTCACTTATTTAACGCTGAATTTAATAACAGAACTTTCTTTGCTGAATAAAATAAAAAAATGACGTTAGATCATGCCATGTTTTTAACCTTGTTGAAACTGTATATTAGTAATGAGATGGAGTTTGAAATGACTTATAGAATGTCATGAACTGAATATGGACCAGTAGAGTGTGTATTACCACAGAATGGAGCAGCTGTGTGCGGGAGGTGCTGGGGCTGCTGAAGAAGCTGTGATTGGGCACTAAATACTCGTCTGCATCCACAGCTTCATCCAGCTCTCCACTCATCAGACTGCGGTAGAACTTGGAGTCAGAAGGACTGGGTAAATGCATCCGATCATCATCCTGCAAACAGGAAAACACTCATCAGTGATTATACATGAGCAATTCAGTGAAGAAATCAGATTTGTGCTTCTCTCACCTGAATGACGAGATAGCGGGGCGGGTCACGTGCCATTTTAGTAAACTCAGCAATGAGCTCCCTGAAGCGAGGTCTGCTCTCTGCATCGATCATCCAACCTGGATGAAAACAATGACGTGATGATAAAGGAGGTGATGATAAAGAATTTAAGTTTAAGAATTTCAATTGTATCATCTCATAACACCCTACTGGTATTGCTTTATTTATTATTCATAGGTATAGAAATTCGATATTGACTGACATTTTTTTAATTGTGCATGCTCAAAATTAATCATTGAAAATATTAATAGGTTTCATGTGTGAAAACCGTGTATTAAAACGGGAAGAAAATACTGTATTTGTCCACTTCATAATACAGCAATGATTCAAACTTACATTTGACCATTATCATGTACACATCAATGGTGCAGATAGGAGGCTGAGGAAGTCTTTCTCCTTTCTCTAGAACTTCAGCGATTTCCCTCGCAGAAATCCCATCATAGGGCTTTATTCCAAATGTCATCAGTTCCCAGACTGTCACACCTAAAGTAGTGTATCATTCAAATATTTGTATTAACACGTTTTCCTTTTTTACACTGATGTCTATGTCAGTACTAAACATTGTTTTACTTTATCTGAAAAAAGTAATGGCAAATATTTCAGACATAAAACTGTTACTAACCATAACTCCAGACGTCGCTCTGGTGGGTGTAAGTCCTGTGCTGGATGGATTCCAGCGCCATCCATTTTATTGGCACCTGTTGAAGGGTATTGATAGATGATCAAAAATCTTTATTTCAAATGTTAGAATTGGAAGTAAATACATTAGATGCATTCTAAAGATGAACATCTGATTGTTAGTAGGCCTAGCCTTATACTGTTGAGACACTAATAAGGCAATTTTCATCACTTCATTGGTTTTTATGATAGTTTATGGTAAAGCACTAATGCATTATAAACCTAACAGTATGCATTTCAGTAAAACTGCTTTGAAATGATGTATACAGTGAAAAGCGCTATACATATACATTTGACTTGACAGTTTAGGGTCAGTTTTCGTCTAGTAAAATGGAAAACTGCTAAACTTCTGTCAACAAGATCCACTTTCTCAAAAAAGAAATACCAGACCTTTCCACCATCTGCGTGATACTCCTTCTCATCGGCATTCAACAGCTTGGCCAGGCCAAAATCAGTGATCTTCACATGCTGAGGGGTCTTTACCAACACATTACGAGCAGCCAAGTCTCTGTGCACAAGATGGCGCTCTTCCAGGTAATTCATGCCCTGATGAAAGTCAAAGAGAATTTCAAAAGAGTTTAGTTGACATACAGTAAGTAAATATAATGATGTACTTCTTCAGGCTGGAATAAAATCCACTGACAACAGAATAAACTCGTTAATATGGCATTCATGACTGCATATTATCCCAAAAGCTTATTTAAATGTTATAATCCAGGATTATTTACATCTGGAACTTTAATAATGCAATCATGAAAAGAGTGTAAAGTGTTTATGAGCCACATTCAGAAACTTTAACAGATCCAAACGGAACAATGTCATAATATGGAGACACATAGAAGGAAAGATAGCAGAACTCACACACTGCAATAATTCAATATGCGGCATTTATTATCAGAAGTGAATGAATTCCTATTATTGCACACATTAATAGTAGATTTTCATGCATTTTGTGTGTAAATGGAACATAAATAACGAACCTGAAAGCAAACTGATTAATCATGACGTGTGACATGACTACAAATAAAATAGGTGTAAATTATCTAAGGGAAAACGTAAAGTAATTAATTGAATACCCCATCAATTAATAATCAAAATGAGTTTTAATAATCGTAATTACCTTAATAATTTATTTAAAATAATGAATTGAATCAATAAATAACTGTTTAAAAATACTGTATTAAAATATTTATTTTGAATCATTAATTGTACTGAGTACATTAAACGGATGTCTCTAAAATCATCTGTTCATCATCAAAGCCAATGCCATTCAGTGATCGATCACATGTGAAATGTAAAATAAGTGTAAACAGGCACTAAGAAGTGCATGGACAAAGGAAAATATTACATGGATTATTAGTATTACTGTGCAAATTGATGATGTTCAAACAAAAAGACAGTATTCAGGAACATGAAAGTATGTTTGATCAAGCTTTCCTCAGAATGTTAAATCAACATATCATACATATTCTGATCAAAGTTTCTCTCAAAAGAATGCTAAAATAATCTTCAAAGCTACTTATCATATATGACTATCATTTATGAGGTCAGGTATATATCTTAGCATCTACTGGCTCTGCATATTTGCCCTTTTTTTTATCATACAAGAAAACTATACCACAACGGAACAAGAGAACAGGACCCAGGACACCAATCAATTAATGATTTATCAAATTATTTGCTAATAAGCATAATTAATTGTCACAAATTCTGTCCGTGAACTTCCGTCCGCTTACCAGAGGTTCAATTATTACACAGACTACCAGGACTACATTTCTATTTCAATTTCACCTGCACATTACTCACATATCAGTCAAACAACCATTCAATGCCGAGTATTGTTTAGCATTTACTGCTCTCCTAGTGATAGCTACATTACAGAGCCAGTTCCCAGTCCTAGTTTCTAGGTCTAGTTCTAGTCTTAGTCTAAAGTCTAGTCACATGGTATTGCCTTACTGTCTGTTTCCTGATCTTCTGCCTGTCTTGGATTTCTCTCTCGTCTGGTCGTCTGTTTGTACCTCGACTGTTGGATTACACGTTTGCTTTGCCCTGTTGGATATTGTTTGCCGGAGACTGATCACGCCTGTCCTTGGATTACTCTTTTGTCTCGCCTGTACCATACCTGTTTGCTGGTGTTTTGGCCCTGCCTGTTTCTGACCATGTCTGTGAATAAAGCTCTGCAAATGGATCCGTACGTGTTGGGAAGGTTACTTTGGAAATGTAATCGGTTACAGATTACAAGTTACCATATTTAAGTAGTGTAACCATTGCAGTTATTTTATTATGTAACTGATTACATTTGATTACTTTTCTAAATTTGTAGCGAATATTTTCTATTATTAATCATTTGAAACCAGACAGGGTTAACCTTACAGTAGTACTCAACACTGATTACTGTCAGACGTTTAAAATCGTTCATCACTTGAATTAAGATTATAATAATTTTAAAGTACAGACTTTACTTTGAGATCACGCTGAGGTTAAATACAGATTTAAAATCATAACAAGAAATAGTAAATATTAATAAGTAACAAGATGTTACCCACTTTGTAATCGTTAACAGTTTCATTAGGAACTGTAATTTTAATCCATATTTTTTTCTCAGTAACTGTAACAAATTAAAGTTACATTTATTTTGTAGTTAAATTATGTAACGCCATTACAAGTAACTAGTTACTCTCCAAGACTGATAATACATTTAAATAAATGTAAATAATACAATTAAAATAATACATTCAAATATTTCATTTTAATAATAAATTGTATTGAATACATTAAATTGACATCTCAAACATCTGTTCATCATCAAATGAAATGACTCAGTGTTTAGCAGCAATTAAAAGAACAATCCATTTACCTTAGCAATCTGCACACACCAGTTGAGCAGGTGTTGAGAGCCGATGTTGTCCTTGTTTTCTCTGACGTAGTCCAGCAAGCAGCCGTAGGGCATCAACTGGGTGATAAGTTGGATGGTGGAGGTCAAGCAGATGCCGAGCAGACGACACACGTGAGGATGCTCAATGTCGCCATCACATAGGCCTCCTTCAGATAAAAACAAATGAGGTCAGCATATATATAGTATACAGCAACAATGACAAATACTGACGCTGTTTATAGCCCCTACAGACTTAAAATGAACAAATGAGGTGCCTTGAGCACATTTGCAGGGATGGAGGCCAGGAGTTCTGAAGAAAAATGCTTCAGGAAAATCTAAACTAAGCAGGAACACTAATAATCAAACCCCTGAGCAATAAATTGGATTTTTCCTAGACAACTTAGAGCTGCCAATACCAACAACTTTTTCGTATTTTTAATATTCAAATACAATATTAAATTGTATTTAATACAAAGGACTGTGCACATCTATTAAATTTCAGTTTCTGCAGATTCTCAAAAGGTTAAACTGGCTGTTTACATATATGAGCTATCTTCAAAGTGACCTTGAGAAGCAGCCTGCACAGCCACATCCTCACAATCAAAGAGAATATTGGAGGAAATTACATTCTTTGTGTTAGAAAGGTCTTGTTTGCTGTTGCAGTGATGGGACACATGCTAAAAGCAGGAATTCCTCTTCTAGGTGGGAGTTTTCTGTCACAACTCCCCACAACATCCAGCAGGACTTGGTCAACTCAAGGTTATGTAGGATAGATTTCAGCTGCGCCTGTCACTTGAGAATAAGGCCTTGTCTGTGCAATCATTATCTTAACTAGAATGACGAAATGTCGGTTTTACTGAAATAATTGACGTTAATTGGATCACATAGATACAGTGCAAATGCATGAATAATATAAATATAGGCAAAGAATGTAGGGAAAAGTGTTTGATTTTAGAAAAATACACAGCCAACTTTCAAATGTTGTAAACATTTTAAATGATTTCATTCAGTAGCTACAGCAGGCTTGAGTAATAAGCACCAGTCCAGACTACAGTGCCCCTAAAACTATTTGGAAATTTAAGACACTTAAAATGTAACTTCATTGCATTAGATAACCAAGTGGCATCTGCAAACAACTCTGGACATTTTCAATGTTCAAACATTCGTTATTATGTAACCTGTTGAAGCCTCTTTAATTGTCTATGCATTTTTTAAGCAGCAACAAGACCTTGACACACATGCAGTTTAAATCATGAATAAGATCTGATGTGACTTGACGAAACACCAAAATTCAAACTCTGATACTCACATCCAAGATCTCCTGATTCGCTTTGGGAGACGTAGCTTCTTGTAAGACCTTAATGGCGACAGGGATCTTCACATTCTCTCCCTCTGGGACCCACAAGCCCTGCAGGAACGGACATATATCTGTTTTAATATCTCATGCCGCAAACAAAGCACAGCTGAAATCATCTTGAGATAAAGAGATAACTTTTATGTCTACAGATCAACAACTAATTGAGATTGTGGTGTAGAGAAAATTAAGAAGGCATTGAAAGAGGAAAGATGAAAAGCAAATAGCTACACGTATTTAAATAAGCATCCTTGAAGGGATAGCTCACCCAAAACTGAACACTCTGTCATAACTTACTCACCCTCAAGTTGTTCCAAACCTGTATGAATTCTATCTTCTCCTGAGCACAAAAGACGATATTTTGAAGAATGAGGGTAAAACAGAAATTATTTCTGGCCCCTATACTGTTTGGTTACCCACATTGATCAAAATCTTCTTCTATGTTGAACAGTTGAAAGAAACTCATACAGGTTTGGAACAGCTTGAGGGTGTTTAAATGATGACAGAATTTTCACTTTTGGATGAACTGTCCCTTTAAATGTAGGTCAGTCACCTTATACACAGTGCCAAAAGCTCCGGACCCAAGCACTTTGATCTTCTTGAACTCTGTCTCTTTGAGGATGCGCAGCAAGGCCTGGTTGGGGGCTTTGCCGCTGGGGGTCAGAGGCTCCACTAGCTGTAGAGACAAATAGAGTCGGGAAATACATAAACACATCCTGTCTTTGAATGAGTATGGGATGACACAGATCTGTCTGTATCCACGGAAGCTATTGTCTCAATGTCTGATTTCCATCAGCATTCACTGTTGGCACTACAACAGTAAACTGGCTTCACTGCTTTGATATAACATGGTTTCACCAAGCTCTGGCAGCTCAGCTTCCTTTAAGTGTTTGGTTTTTTAACAGTAGATACTCAAAATATTCGGATTATGGTTGTCTTGTGATCTGACCTCTCTTTCTTGCAGGAGTCGGCGTGGTTCTCTTTCTCTTGATGTGCCGTCTGCAGAAAACAGCAACTCCTAGACCCAGGATAACAAACGCCAGCAGACCTCCAACCACACCAGTGGCAATCATGGGCAAACCCGAACTACAGACGAAAGGAACATTACTGAGTTGAACTTTCTGCAGTGGAAGATGGTCCTCTCTTGAGATGTCACCACATCTCAGAAATGACTGAGAGGCTATGCTCTTATTACTTAGATGTATGTGAAGATTTTTGAGTTTAAAATATAGATTTTTTTAGGATTTCTATTTAGAATTTTGATTTCTAGGGTAAAAATAGTATTTATTTATATATGTATGTATTTGTTTGTTTGTTAATTGTATTTTTTATTAATTTGTATTTATTTTATTTGTATGCCCCTCTTAGAATTGGTAAGGTTTTCAGTGCCATGTTGTTTTTATTGTGTAATTTAATAATGCATTTATTAATTATAAAACTATTATTAATTTATAAAATTTATGAAAGTTAATATTCAATTCCATAAATACATTTTAAATGTTTTCATAATTTACCATAGCTTATAAGGCTAATCGAAAGGAATCATGTGTGAATGTATGTGCATTTTTGCTATTAGACCTATGCATGATTTATAGACTTATATAATAATGATAATATTGGATGATGCATCATCGTCCTTTACAAGATAAAATAATTTCTAGATCTCTTACACTTCAGCACAAAGGTACATTGCTCTCAAGAAGGAAATGTTCATTTATTTCTCACCATATGCATAATTTTAATTTATTCCATCTACTTTGATGAGGGCTTGAGTAATTTGCTAAAAATATGCAATAATTCACAGCCTCTTTATTACATTTTCGATAGAAACTATGATGATATATGAGGATGAACACTATAACTCTTGGAATGTTCTGGAAAGGGATGTATACAACAAAGCATTATGGGACAGATTCTCTTCTTACCCTTTGAAATCTTTGCAGTCTTTCAGATCAGGCCCAGTACATCTGCAAAGCAAAACAGAAATTCCATCAATCACAATTAGTGCACACTGCATAGTCCATGATGAACCCAGTTAAATTACATAAATGACTGTTTCATGTAATTGCACTCAAATGAAAGTATCGTATAGGATGCCTCTCTCACCCCTGGGTACAGTTCTCATGACAGGGCTGGCACACTCGCATCGCGTCAGCATATTTCCAAATGAGTACGTCCTTCTCTCCTGGAATGCCTTGTGGGCAGCGTGTTACACAGTGCGGCCCATCTTTGTAGTTTGCACAAACTGTACATTTGTCGGGTCCCTGGACAAAAGTTGGCTATTAGATGGCAACAAGCTACTTTTTTAGAGTCTTCAAGTGATGTGAATTTAATGTGTCTCCAGGACACAACTGGGACTGAAAACATTGGTTTGAGAGACCGTTGTGCTACCATCAGCTGGAATAAACACTGTTTACTGACTAAAGAACATGTGGTATTGTTGAATGAGTTGTCATGTGTTTATGGTATATGTGCTGTGCTGAGGTGTTTTCTGTTCTCAGACTGTACTCCAAATGGAGCATAGTCTGGGGTTAAAATTTTTTCCTCCTCTCTCCTCATGTAAAAAGCTGTATTTTCTAAATACCCTGTCTCCTGTTCTGTCTACCCGTTGTCATATGTATGTTGTATGTATGGACAGGTTGATGGCTAATTTCGCTGGTACTTGTACTAGTGACAATAAAGGGCTACTACTACTACTAAGTGGTTTAATAAAAATAAACACATATAATATAAGGATTTAAATGATTGCATTCAGAGAAATGGCCTGTTGTAGAGCTGTTATTTAGCGTTTACGCATGAATAAACTGAGAAGGAATAATAGAGCCCTCACTCACCCAGCCAGCAGGTTGCAGGAAGCCACACAGTGTTTTGTAATGCTTACAAGTGAAGCACATAGTGGAACCAGGACCCCAGCAGCCCTCATTTGTGCACATTTCATCACACGTGCTGTTCTGATTTGCTGTAAAGGTATTCAGATAAGATATCAACACAAAGGTATGGCTAACACTTTATTTTGATGGTACCTTTTGAGCATTCGGTTGACTATGAGTAACTTTGCACCTACACGTCAACTAACTCTCATTACAGTAGTGAACCGTCTGCTTAATATCTGCTAACTCTTCATTGTGATGGTGTCCCAACAGACATTGCAAGTATGTCAACTTATCCTAACCCTACCAGTCTACTAATGCTCTACTAACACTCTAGTGAGAGTTAATAGATATATAGGTGCAATGTTACAATGTTATAGTCAACAGAATGTGTTAAAGGGACCATTCAAATAAAGTGAAACCAAGATATGTGTTTTAAAGTCAAATATCTGTAAAAGGAAACATGTAAAACATTCCATTACAAATGGATGCTTGTCTTTGAATGAATAGCTCACCCAAAATAGATAATTCTGGTACTATTTACTCACCAAACATGTACGTTTTTACTTTCTGCTGAATGTATAAAAATGCATTTTGAAAAATATTCGTTACCACTTTAGATTTGGTAACACTATTAACTAGTAGCTTATTGGCTGTTTATTACCAGTGTTGGTTATTAACTAGTTACTAGTAACGCATTACAGTAAAAATATTACTTGCTTCCTGGTAACTAGTATATATATATTAGTTATTAGGCCAACACTGTTTATTACTTACAAAGTACATATGAATGTCTTATTTTGCATGATCATATTCTACATCCCTTAACACTACCAATACCTAAACACATAACTACTACAACAACTATCTTACTATAATTAAGCAATACATTTGGAGTTTATTAAGGAAAACTATTAGTTAATACTTAATGTGTTCTCTAATCTAAAGTGTTACTGAATCTTCACACAGCTATAAATTGCATTTCTGCTGCTGCTTATAAGTATTATGAACCATATTTATGGAGCTTCCATTATGTTTTCTGTGCTTTTATACGTTTGACAGATGTGGTCACTGTGAACTGGATTTGTAAAAGGACAGCATGAGTATAGTAAAAAAATATTCTCCATTTGTGCTTCACAGAAAGAAAACACAACAGACACACACAGTACAGGGTTGGAATGACTTAAAGGGGAGTAACATACAACAGAAGTGTCATTTTTGGGTGAACCAAACTGAAATGATTTGACAGGTGTTTTTTTGTGATAATTCATTACCGCAGGTGGCAGCATCAGCATTTTTTAACATTCTGACAGTCTGTTGTTCAGATTTGAAGAGGCGTTTCCAGTGTTCAGGGCTGGAGTAGCAGAGATGCATATTCTTTGTGAAGACCACATCGCCGTCACTGATCTCCCTCAGAGAATGCAGGCCGAAATGTGTGATTTCGGTTTGGGAGACAGCAAAGCTGAAGGCACCTCTGTGGGAGCAGGAAGGAGACATGGGGTGTCTTTACGAAACAGCAATTTATTGTCATGTGTCAAAATTCTCTGAGGCTGCTGACATATTTTTTATTGACTTACTGCTGTTTTGTACGTCCACGGATGACCTCAAGGTTTTCAAAGGCACCAAGGGATGGCATGTCTTTTGGCCACTGCTGAATCACCAGGTAGCCTTTGAGTTAGGAGAGGAAGAATATCTTCACGAACACTGAGGGGCTAAAGGTCCCCTACACAAAACACCATTTTAACCATTGCAAATGTCCAATATTAAACCAAAGAATTCTCACCAGTGATTTCTTTTACAGTTTTGAATACGTTGAGCTTGGCCGGGTCCAGTCCTGGAGTTTTAGTATGCTGGTCACTGTAAATAATAGTAATAAAAAGGATTTCAGAGATTGTAAAAGATTTGGCTCAATCATTTCAAATCGAAATAATTCAAAAATGGAAAATAATCAAAGTATAATTGTCTTAGAGCAACATCGAATGGTACTTAGCAATGTGGAATCAAATCGCATTTATCAGAGAGTGTGAAACATCATTCTCACCCTTTAAATGTCGTGGTGAGAATTGCAACACCTCCGCTGATTGTTGTGCAGTTCTCAAAGGAATCAATGTTGCTGGCATTGATTGACAGGACATTGGTTAGAGGTCCCATTCCCAGCCCATTGCAAACTAGAGGGATGGTACGAACCATATTAAACATTAACTGCAACTTCTTTCTTAAGTAAAGAATTAGCCAAGAAGGCAATAATAAATTCAACACTTATGCTACCAGTAAAAGGTTTAGACACACTTGACTAAATTTATGCTTTGAATGATTGAAAAAAAATCAGTCCAAAACTTGAATGACTTTAGTTTGAAAACTAATAAAAATTAACCGTATGTATGAATGCTTCTGCAAAACAACATTTTTGTCTGTCAACTATCCTGAAAACAAATGCAAGCATTAAAATACCTACACATTATATATATTTGCAATATTATGGTAGGACAGACTACTAATAGACACTGTTATAAATTACAGTTTTATAGCTTTAAATAGGGCTGTCGCAGTGAAGGAATTTCCCTTGCGGTAATTTTGAGTGGCTCAATAGTGCGGTATGCGGTATAACTAAGTGCATATATATACATTTATACTCTTTATACTAAATCGCGTTGAAACAGGAAGGGAAGTAAACAGAAGAGAATGACAAAATAACGGTCCACATAACAAAACATAAACCTGACAATAAGATCGTTAGTCTATTGTTAGCCTATATAAATATAACAGTTAGTTCTGATCCTCGAATATGAATGGCTAGATACTTTTTATGTTGATATTTCACCAGCGAGTTCTAGACGGCTGTAAGTCAGTGTAGTTTAATTTTTGCGTCACAAGCTGTCATCAAGAGACTCTTTGAGTGAGTTTTTCAATTTAAATAGTATTTAAATATTTCATTAAATTACACGTTCAAAAGCGCTGATTCATTCAAAAAGAGATGTAATGAAACACGCAGTTGAAATCCTTTTAACTTTGAGCACCACTTTTAAAGGCTCAGCTGACCAGCAGAGCGTCGATGCTAAGACAGATTTCGGTTGCTGTGGTTGTTCCTCTGCGGTTATGCTCGTCAATAGCGCGGGATTGCAATATAGCGATTATCACGACAGCCCTAGCTTTAAATGCTTTATTTTTTATTTTTATTAAATTAAAATAAAAGTTGTAAAGCACCTAAAACAAGACTACTGTGTTTGCTCAACAAGGAAAAACAGCATATACACAACCAGCAGTCTCAACAGTACCTTTTGGACACAGGCCATCACACTTTTTACATTTCCGGACTCCACCCTCATCCACCTCATAAGTGCCAGGGCTGCATGTTCTTACACATGCCCCATGGTCTGTCACGACATAGTTGTCTAAAAAAAAAAAAAAACCAATCACTTCAGAGTCATTAACAACAACCAAAGCAAAACAACACAACAGAAACTTATGTTTGGATCAAATCATTCTGTCAAGGTTATGCTGCTTTCTGAAATGTTATTCATTAACCAAAGTTGAAGAGTATTTCTCTCTGCCTGAAATGTGTAATTTAGATTTTAACCCTGGTCCCCTAAAACCTTAAACTCCAGAATGCAAGAATTCAAGATTTCTTTAGATTTTTAGATTTAATCTTAAGATGTAATTGTTTTAAATGTATTTCGTATGTTTGTGTTGTGTAAATCTGTGATTAAACTAATTGTATTGCTGTCCATTTTGGCCAGGACACTCCTGTGAAAGAGTTTTTTAAATCTCAGAGAGTCTTTTCTGGTTAAATAAATAAAAAATATAACATTTAAAGCGATAGCTCATGTCAGGGATTCAGTCAGAATCGGAGAATCTTCGGAGAATCCCCTTGTTCCTGGTTCCCGCTCTCCATTGATCTTGCATTAAGATAACTCTCATCAGTTGATAGCTAAGACCTATTGAACTGTTCCACGCAGATTCTCACCTGCCAATCTCTTTTCACGATCTGCATTTAACCTGTCAATAAATCATCTTGTTGTTTCACTCACCTGTTTCTCCCGACTCTGTTTGTGACAGCTCACCCCAAAATTACATTTTTGTCATTATTCACTCATCCTCATGTTGAATTTCTTTCTTTTGCTGAGCACAAAAGAAGATATTTTGAAAATGTTGGTAACCAAACAGTTACCAGTAGCCATTAACTTATGGAAAATAAGTTAATACTATGGAAAAATACCATGGAAGTAAACGGCTACCGGAAACTGTTTGGTTATCAACGTTCTTTAAAATATCTTAATTTTGTGTTCACAAGAAGAAAGATTAATTTTTTTAATTTTGTCATGAACTTTCCTTCGAACCGCTTGAATTCAAATGGTTATGGTTTTGTGTTCAACAAGGAAGAAAGAATGAAGACATTTTTCTTGAGGCGACTTACGTGGGCAAATCTTGATGCACGTTGCCCCAAAACTGTATTTCCCGTCAGGGTTGGGAGCGAGCTGGTGAGTGTTGGGGTCATAGAGCATGAGCCGTGGACATGCGTCCTTACATGTCCACTCATCCTGGAAGTCCTTACAGGCCTACAGAACACACAAACAACATTTCCCATGAGCGCACTAGTTTGAAAGTATTTTCATTGCCCTTGAGGTTACTTTTACTGCAGCTATACACTTCACTGGTAATGTTTTACTGTAATACGTCAGAACACATTCAAGCTGCTGTGAATTTCTCACATTTTGAGTCAAATTACAGTCATTATTCACTCTGAACTAGTTCAATTCATAATTATATCCAAACATTATGTCTACAGTTATGGATGACTTCACTAACTGTATTTACGCTTACATAAATCATTCAGTATGTATTGAAAGATGAATGAGCAAACAAGTGAATTATTAAGAAACAAAACTTTATCTGTATATGTGTGGTTCTCACCAGGCAGTCGGTGGGTTTGGGTCCAGTGCAGCCAGCAGCACAATGTTCATTACAGCAGTCAATGGGTTTGGACCCTTACATCTCCTGAACACTGTTCAGCACAGATCACCTTAGTCACTAGATACAGAGAGAGAAGAAACTTCACAGATCCTGACAGTGCTGTCTGTGTTTGCTAGACTTGAGCACAGCAACAACAATTCAATATTCTTCTGAACTGTTTTCAAAACATTCCTCTGGGTGTCAAGTAGTCCTTTTTCAGCAGTTGTGAAATATAAGCCAGGGATCAACTAAATAAACTAAAGAGGCGCATTAAAAACTACTCATAAATCAGAAATCCCAAAATGTTACTTCAGTGCATTTCGCAGTGGGACTATGGATTACTAACCCAGGGTTAAATATAAACAGTATGAAACATGAAAAAAAGATAACCCAGGTTTACCCTAGGGATACATATCAAACCTGATCCAAAATCTCAAGTGTAAAGTCCATAATTTAATTTATTTATTTGCTTAAATGTTTCTATATAGTACATTCAAAATTATAGGTTTACTAAAAAAAAGTATCTAAATTGATCAAAAGCTTTAAACTGTTCAAAACTGATTTCTATATTAAATAAATGCTGTTCTTTTTTTATTTCTATTCACCAAAGAATCCTGAAAAAATTATCATGTGAGCATAAGAGATTTCCAGCTAAACTTTTGAACAGTAGTGTACTGTCTACAGTGTGTTGTATCCAGTCACTTACATTTGAACGGTTTTCAATGTTTTGTTTTCATTAAAGGGTTAGTTCACCCCAAAATGAAAATTATGTCACTAATTACTCACCCTTGTGTTGTTCCAAACCCGTAAGACCTTTGTTCATCTTCGGAACACAAATTAAGATATTTTTGATGAAATCAGAGAGCTATCGGACCCTCCAGAGACAGCAACGCAACTTAAATGTTCCCAGGTTCAGAAACGTAGTAAATACATCAGTAAAACAGTCCACGCGACATCAGTGGCTCAACTTCAGTTTTGCGACACTACGATAATACTTTTTTTGTGCAAAGAAAACAAAAATAACTCCCCTGAGTTACGTCGTCCACCATTTTAGAGACAAAACAAATATTCTTGTAGCGTCAAAACTGAAGTTGAGCCACTGATGTTACATGGACTGTTTTGCAGATGTATTTACTACATTTCTGGACCTGGATCTGAACATTTCAGTTGCGTTGCTATCTATAGAGGTTAGATAGGCTCTCTGATTTCATCAAAATATCTTAATTTGTATTCGAAGATCTTACGGTTTGGAGCGACATGTGTGAGTAATTAATTACATAATTTTCATTTTGGGGTGAACTAACTCTTTAAATCTTTATGAAACACCTCTGAATAGTATGTTGTACACATATCTATGCTCTGCTCGTCACTCCACAGAAGAGAGGGGCGGAGTCAGCAGAGCTCACTAGGATTTAAAGAAACATAGACTAGAACAGCATGCTGAAGACAGAGCTGATTTTTACACAACCATTGAGAAGTTTTAACCAAAGTATGCCATAGACTTTTCATTAAAACCCTAAAGAATCATATCAACTTGTGTAAAATGGGCATCCGATGCCCCCTTTAAAAGGTATAAAATAATGGATTAAGTCAATTGAGTAGTTTAAGACCACTTACTTTTTTGGCAGTTTTGGGGACCAGGGCCCCAACAGGACCTATTGTAACAGCTCCTGTCACACTTCTTACCTGTGGGGGGTAAAGTAGAACATTCTTATTCAAAATGCTAAATGTATTAGTACCATTTAATATACATGTACAAACTTCTGAGGGACATACAGTGTTCTGCTGAACTTGGTTCCGGCACTATGATTTCAGGCTGGCTCTTCATGTTCAGAATGTCAGTCCACTGAATGGTCTCCACGTTACATAAATGATTGTTACAGAAAAATCTGATTCCACCCTTCAATATTTCTATGAAAGGAAAACGGAAGTGTTTGAACAATGCTTTCAAACATTTGACAAACTTCACATTTGAAATACAGGTCTATTTATGTTTTCCGAATTTAACTTCCAGAGCTGGGCATGAGAATTAATGAATATAATTCCCTCTACAAAACAAATGTGCGAAACACATACATAGGTCAGTTGGGAGCATTTATATAGCCACATACCAGTTAAGCTAGTCAGTGGCAACTGCTTCATGCCTTGTCTGGTACTGTTGTTGTAGTTCTGGAGGACAGCCAAAGCATATTTGTCGACATAAAGAGAGTGGCCACGGATGATGCGCAGATTCTCAAGGGGGATTCTAGGAGCCGTGTTGATCGCAATAAGAACATAGCCACCAACTTCTTGGATGCTCTAAAAATCAGGAACAACACAAATGACCACAAAACTCACTAAGACTACAACACTGAAACTATATAAAGAGTTGTTTGGAATAACATATAGTTAAAATTTTACAAATCTGTCAATAAATACAAACTAGAATTAGAAACATGCTAAAAATAGGGTGTACAGATGACTTACACAAGGTTGGTTATACAACCAAACACTAAGGTAACAGTGAAATAACATTGATCATAGTGTTTGAAAATGTATATGTCGTACCCTGAGAAAGGACAAGTCATGTTTTTCTGTCATATATGTGATTTCCAGGTTTTCCAGAAGGACGGTGCAGTTGCTGTACATTTTTACCAGAATCTGATAATGGTCATCCACTGTTCCCAGAAGAGACAGTTTGTTGTTCGCTCCCTGACACACTTAAACACACAGAGAGAAAGAAAACCCAATTAAATCCATCTGAGGCCTTTATGAAAAAAAATACAATACCAGCAAAACCAACAGAAGCAAAAATATTATCTGGTGGTGATTTAGTTTTCATTATTTTTGCAATTTAGTTAGCTGTTGAACCTCCCAACCAAAATAATGTATTCAATATTATAGTAAGACATGGGAAAGTAAACTATTATTTCCTTCTTTTCTTCAGCAAGGATGAATTGACATTAAAGACTTTCATTGCTACAAAGAATTTCTGTTGAAAATAAGTATTGTTCTTTTGTACTTTCTATTCACCAGAGAATCCTTAAATGCATAAAAGATAGAAAATATCTATATAAAAAAGCTGAAAACATGAAGCTGAAAAGCTGAAAACAAATCTTAAACATGGTTCCCACATAAAAATTAAGCAGCACAAACATTTTCAGAATTGATAATACAATTTTTCTTGAGCACAACATCAGCACATTAGAATAAGTTCAGAAGGATCATGTGACACGGGAGTAATAGCTGCTGAAAATTCAGCTTTGCCATCACAGGAATAAATGACAGTTTTAAATATATTACAATATATTTAAATATATTGAAATTGTACTAATATTTCATAATATGTGTATTATATTTCGATCAAATATATGCACTATATATTTATAGCGTCTCTATCTATAAAAATGCAAGACTTTATTTAAAATAATATATTAACAATAATAAAACTTTATTGTACATTCCTATTCAAATCAATGAATCAAAGCTTTGTACACAGTTTAGCAACAATTACAGTCTTGAGCTTTCTTGTGCATTTCACATATAAGAACTTTAGCCCATTTTGCAATGTAAATTTGTTCCAATTACACAAATTACATGGAGAGCGTCTGTAGACTGCAATTTCAAGTCAAACCACAGGTCTAGGCTCTGGCCAAGCAATTACAAAATCTTTATTACACACAAATAAAAGACTAAAATGATTGTAATAAATCAAATGAGGCTGCTGGAGTCAGAGCCAATCTGAGACATGTAGGTAAGTGTTTTTGCAGCTAATGAACCAGTCAGAATTCAGTGTAGGTGGGCGTTTGTTTTAAGTGCTCTGAGCGGAAAGACTCTGTGGTGGGCCAAGATAAATAGTGTTCATGGCAGAGAACTCATCTGAATGGATTTCTCACACACTCATTTGGGAAGAAACTACTACTTAATTTACTCAGTCTGTTCTATATTGCTGCAGAGACATTAAGATTCTGACTAAAAGGCAAAAATGTAATTAATGCCACTAAAACTGGAAGGTTTTAATGATTAGTGACAGAATTATTCATCAACAACTCCTATTTTGCACCACAAGATATCCCCAATGAGACAAACATCTTAGCCGTTTCCACTAATAGATGCATCAGACTGAAATTGTGAATAATTACATTATCTTGTATGTAATAATTAAGTTATTGGTAACAGAAGACAGATCCAGTCATTTCAAAACTGACTTCACTTGATCAGATGCAAAGGGTGACCAAGGATTTGAAAGAAAATTAGCATTTCAAAATGTTAGATGAGACATATATGACAGACAAAATAACCTCAACACAAGGACAAATCAATGAATCAACAAGTATGTGTTCATGGGTCATCGTGAGCTTCTTGGTATAGTTTCTTGTTCTCTCAGGTCTAGTTGTAGTGGTTTTAGTACATCAGTGAAGCTTTAGCAGCTAACTGTTTTTATTTTTTATTTTATTACATGTTTATTTTATGAGCTGCTCCTGTGTAAAAGAGCATGCACAGTGCTGCGCTAGTCTGAAACATGCAGTGCATATATTGAAGTAATTCTCAATCTTTGCGTTTTGACAGTCTCGCTGAGCCATATCAAGATTTAATGTAACTCAAACCAAATTAAATATGGGGTCACTTGCAACTAGCATAAATATGGTTTGTGCTGACCACAATGATTTTTGCATGGTGAATAACAGGGTACCATCAGAATTGAAGAGATGTTTAGAAACCAAACAGAATAAGTTAGCATGCTGTTGAGCCTGTGAGGTTTTTGATGCTGAGTTGATCACCACAAGGTCAACTCTGGGTCCTGAGCCAGTTGAGAACCATTGCACAAGTCAGAGGAAGATGCATTGTTGTGTGGGTGGCAATTCAGATCTTTAATAGGCTTAGATAACAGTGAGGCCAAACAACTCAACCAGTCTCAGGTCAAAGTTGTTTCTAGTTTTAGGATAAACTAGTCTCCACTTTCAAAATGTATGTTGACAGTTTAGAGGAGCCAGCTTGAGACAAGGAGACCAGGTATTGAAGAATGGAGCTTTATAGTCACACAAGCGTCTCTATCTATAAACATTGAATGGATAAACTGTAGAACACAATTGTAGAATTCACTCCTCCAAGTCTCATTAGCAAAACTCATAGTCTTGTATCTTTGATGAGGTATTGACATGGAGCAGGGGCAATAATACTAGCTGCCGTGAGGTTGTTGGGTCATATTCTTTAACGTGTTTGGTCTTGAAGGAAAAGCTTAAGCTTGTAAACAAGTGCGCGACATAAGTCTCAAAAAGGTGCTGAAAGAGGCATTAAAGTGAGAGTTTACCCAAATATTAAAAGTGCATCATTTACTCAACTTCGTGTCATTCTTTCTTTTGAAGAACACAAAAAAATTGGTATTGGTATTTTGGAATTTGGTATAAAATTGGCATTTTTTTTTATGTTTTAACTGTGATTACATACAGTGAAAATCAGTGGGGTCCAAATTTGAATTGTTTAGACAATAAATATCTCCTTATGTGTTTACAAAGAAATTCATGCCGTTTTGGAACACATGAGAGTGAGTAAATGATAACTATTCTTATTGCTGGATGTATTATTTCTTTGAACAATATATATAAAAAATCAACAACCTTTAGACAACCTTTAGACAACATATTTCTTGATTGTGTAAAAGTATCTCCAAATGTGACACATTTCAAAACTAAAATCATGGTTTATTTATTTACTTCCAGGACAAACATGTGGTCATATCCTGGTTTCTTTCATTTTGGTACATTTGGATTGTTGAATTGAAAAACAAGTAGAACGATTTTTTGTGTGTGATATACAGTACTAACAAGTTGGAAATACCAACATGTTCTCACTCCCAACTCATCATACGTGGATACTTAGACAGGACTCCTTGGCACTGGGTATCCTTTAAGCATAATTTTTCAACATGCAAGGTACACCATTACTTTTATTGAGAAACCTTTGGTGTCAATACAAAGATGCAAAGAACATCATCATTAAATTACATATTGGGGTATAATACTGTCGTTATGATAACATTTATTCAAAACATTTTAAACCAAGTGTTCTGAGGGCAAACGATTAATTTTATGTGAGGAACAAACCCAAAAGTGATCAGCCATAATGTTCTAATTATAAAGAAATTCAAAAACTGCTGTCTGAGGAAGCCTTACGTCAGGTTTGATTGTGAAATACCATTGGTTTTGTTTGTGACCGACTGTGTCATGCGAATGTTCAGATTTATCTTTTGAATGGGATATGACTGCATTATGATTGCACAATTTGACTGCACTCTATTCCTCACTTAAAGATAATATATAGTAGAGGTCGGCAACAGGCGGCCCGCGGGCCAAAACTGGCCTACCAGCAATAATATCTGGCCCGCAGCCGGATTATTTTGATAGCGGCTGATTCTAAAATAGATCTGTCATGACAGCAACAGTTACTCAAAATCAGAGTACGTGAGCAGAGCGTAGAGTGGAGCAGTGTGATTTTGAATGGAGCAAAGAGCGTATTTTTTAAAAGTCGGAACGCCGTGGTTTTCATTCGCTCCAAGAGCACTCCACCACCAAGTACAATTCCTGCCAACGACCCGTAATATAACGGCATATTTAGCAAGAATTTACATGTTAATATTTAGCTAGCTCGAAAGAGATGGATCACTCAAATCAGAAAGAATGTGAAGGCTAGGCTATATGATGACGCAGAACCTGATTGTACCAAGTGCGACATATGTAGACCCCGGAACAACATTGTTATTAACCAGAACCTGATTGTTGACCCCGGAACAACATTGTTATTAACCAGAACCTGATTGTTGACCCCGGAACAACATTGTTATTAACCAGAACCTGATTGTTGACCCCAGAACAACATTGTTATTAACCAGAACCTGATTGTAGACCCCGGAACAACATTGTTATTAACCAGAACCTGATTGTTGACCCAGGAACACATCTAACTCAGCAAAATCAGGACGTGCATATGATGACGGCAATGGACATGAGCGGTAAGTTATAGTTCTCAATTAATTTGTTCATTGCTTCTAGTCTATATACTGAATATTTTCAGCTGAAAGCATCATTTAAACAAGTGCTACAACACTTGTTCACACGCAGTCACTCTCTCAATAATGCATTCAAACAAATGTAATCTTACAGTGCTACTTCATCTGTATCCGATTTCGAATGAGCAGAAATCTGTAAGAAATGTATCAATCCGTAGTTAAAATAACTGACGAAAAAGTAGTTATTTTTATCATTAACCAAAATTGCACCGCAAAAAGCAGCTATTATAATGCTGACAACCATGTTATTAGCTTGTCATATGGATGTGGTAGGAAAACAAGTTTGCACACTGGTGTTCCAATAAGTCACTTTGAAACTCTCCTGTTATTTTATTTTTTAATATACGTTATGAACAGAAATGTGATATTTCAAACATACTGAAATACTTTAGACGTGGAGCGATGTTTCTGGTATCAGTGAACCCGGAGCGGAGCTGGAGCAGAGTGATTATTAAATGCTTGGAGCGTGGAGGGGAAATTGTTGGCGCTCCACTACGCTCACATAGACTCTGCCGGACACCGTCACCGTCACCGTCATTTTTATTAATGACTCTATTACAGGATTTAACAGAGTAACAGCTCACTACCATTTACAAAAGACACTGTAACAGTCTGCCACAGGCAATTCTAGTTACATTTTTCATCAATCAATTTCTTAAATGATCTTTTGACTATGTTCTGTCCCACCATCTAGTGGCAAAAATATTTTGGCCCGATGTCAAACTTACTTACTTGCCCCTGATCTATAGCATCAAAAGACTTGGAATATAACTGTTTTCTGGTCAGTTTTTGCAATAAATAGCAGTGACGATACTTTTGTCTTTCTGTTACATGTTTTATATATCTTTGAGAAGGGGCTAGGGCAGGGCTGAGGTTACATGAAAGTGTATATATATATATATATATATATATATATATAATTGCTACTTGTCCAATTGCATGCAAATAATTAAATGCATTTGGATCATACAAGTAGTAATGGTGTACCCTTAAAAATAAAAGTAGTAAAAACTGACTCCAAGGGGTCCTGACAAAACATCCAGGTGTGACAAGCTGGAAGTAAAAACATGTTGCAAATACAAACTTCAAACTTGTTTAGAAGGATCTACAGTATACAATATTTGCAAAGGGAATGTTGAAGTCATGGTATATCTCAGGGCAGTAGTTTACAAACTCTGGTTGAGGTCCCTCCAGTGGGCCTCAAGAGGATTCTAGGTAATCTGTGGAAATTGGTATTTTTTAATTATGTACTTTTAGGGCTGTCAAAGTTAACTGTATTAAAATTATATGTATTGCAAAAAGTGCTAAACAAATAAAGTTTATTTGTACTTTAGTGAGTTAGTTAATATTACATTATATTTTATATGTACTAAATTCTACCATCATTACATTTGGGTCTTTATACTTGCAAATATATAACCTAGCTGCCATTTTATTTAAGGAAGGGTTTCCTCAGAAGGGCTTATTTTTGAAAACTCCTGTTACAGCACTTGAATAAAGCTGAAAAAACCTTACATACTGTGGAAATGTTTTTCAGAGGGAGTTTTTATGTATATTCTCATTTGTGCCCAACAGTTAAAGCAACTGGCCAAAAGTACTAAGTAGTTCTTAAGAACAGTGCTTCTGTTATGAGGAACAGCTTAGCAGGAAAAACTGAGGATGAGAAACAGGTTCCCTGTGTTCTCTTTTACTCTTACTGCAATAAAAGTGTGTTCCATAGCCCAGAGTAAAGCCATCAGTCTACCGCCTACACACTGGACAAGATAAATTCATAAACAGAGCCTTAACGGTGTTATCTAGGACGGCCGATATGGAGTAACTCATTTCCTGCGTCAGTCACAGGCAGAATAAAGGCTTTCTGAAGCAGATTACAGGTTGATTTCACTGGATGTTGCACAAAACATATGACATCCTGAGACAGTACAATGCTTTCTGTTCATACAGATGATACTGTAGCATGTGATGAAGAAATCATGGCCAGAGGTACCTAACGTCACTTGTTTCATAGTTAAAGCTTGAGTTGTCTTGCTTCCTTCTAGAAATGTCTGGCCCAGTGCCATGACAGTAAAGGTAAGGTGTGGCTTTACCTAGGCTGGCTCAACTTCAGTAAGTATACTGTTCTTCTCCAGATATGACGTAACTGTGTTTCTTATTGCCACTGGCTGTAGGTGTGCTGAACTCATAATGAGTGTTCCCATGCACTCACACTAAAGGTTTAACACCAAGAACCTGAGTCATGTAAAACTTGTTGCAAAATACAAAAGAAAAAATGATTTACTGTCTGGTCACGCATTTTAAATGCTCTTTCTTCAAGAGGGTGTGAACGTATTTGGTTTCTTTAGCATGTTACTACAAAATTATTCGTAAAAGACTTGAAAAAAGGTTTGGGTGGTTACCATGACCAGTTAGTTCCTGCTTTGAGATTCTATCCTCCTTCACTCTTAACATGGGTGTAGAATATGCCCCCCACCCCCACTTTTAATAAAAAGGAAAATCATCCCTCACGTTTTTTTTTTTTTCTGGGCAAGCGTGTTCGTGTAGAGGTTTCCAAGGGCCGGTGTGAGTAAATCTAGATTTAAATTCAAAGACACAAAATAGTCTATGCATTTTTTTTGTATCCAAAATGAAGCGATGTGAACTTTATGGAGCGCTCAACACTCTCATGCAGTCCATGTTTCATTCATACTTGAAGCCAGAGGGCGCTCTCATGCAGAAAGTCTAAAAGAACACATAGAAATAACAACTTATAATGTCCCAGGAAATCCTTAATATGGACAAAGCCATCCAGCTATAGCTGTAGCTGAGCTAAATAAAAAGCACAAACATTTTAACTGATGAAACGTGAAGACAATAAACACACAATTTCGATAATGTATGGTTTATGTGTGTTTTCACAAGTCATCTCCAGGTAATAAATACATAAAGCATATTAATAATGCAGTGTAAATTGACAGCATTTATTACAGTATAAGGACAGAAAAATATTGTATGCCTTATTCTGTGATAAAATAGAAAAAATAGTGTTTGTGGTAAAAAAAACAAATCATAAAATTGTCATTAGGTAAATATAGCACAATTGTTTTGTTATTATAGAACACAAATGATTGGTTACTAAGCAGCAGTGTATTAGATTTCTTAGCAAATTAAAAGAGATAAGAAAAACAAACATAACAATTATAAAAAAAAAAAACTTTGATGGAAAAATGTATAATAAGTGTATCATATGCTCCCTCTAAGCTGAGTGCGCGCGTGGCCACGCACTTCTTCCACTGTGCAGAAGAAATAATGTGCTGGCACATTATATAGAGTTATAGAGTTGATGTCACTATAGAGTTAGAACTGGTGAATCCGTTTACAGGTTTCATAGAAAGAGAATGATGTGCGCCGGGTGTGCCTCACACTTCTTGAAGCTGAAAAGTGATCGCCCCCTGGTGGCTTACTGCAGTACAAGTCATAAACTCCGCCATCTCCATGTAAACGAATGGGACTTCAGTCAAAATAAAAAAATTTATTACACTTTCAATAACATTTTCAGAAATATTGTTTCGGTCATTTTGGTTAGGTGTTATCATGCTGATATATGTTAAATTGTTCGTTTTTGTGATAATTTCATGTTAGATAGTAATTTGATGCTATAAAAATGTTGTTATGGTTGATTGGGTCTGCGGGAGTTTGGGCGGGAGTTTGATTCTGCAGCTCCACCTCACGACACTACTGCGCAGACTCGGGTTCCAAACGAATCTCTACTGCGCAGACTCGGGCTCCAAACAAATCTCTACTGCGCAGACTCGGGCTCCAAACGAATCTCTACTGCGCAGACTCGGGTTCCAAACGAATCTCTACTGCGCAGACTCGGGTTCCAAACGAATCTCTACTGCGCAGACTCTGGCTCCAAACAAATCTCTACTGCGCAGACTCGGGCTCCAAACAAATCTCTACTGCGCAGACTCGGGCTCCAAACAAATCTCTACTGCGCAGACTCTGGCTCCAAACAAATCTTTACTGCACAGATTCTGGCTCCAACGAATCTCTACTGCGCAGACTCTGGCTCCAACGAATCTCTACTGCGCAGACTCTGGCTCCAAACGAATCTCTACTGCACAGACTCGGGCTCCAAACAAATCTCTACTGCACAGACTCTGGCTCCAAACAAATCTCTACTGCACAGACTCTGGCTCCAAACAAATCTCTACTGCACAGACTCTGGCTCCAAACAAATCTCTACTGCGCAGACTCGGGCTCCAAACAAATCTCTACTGCACAGACTCGGGCTCCAAACAAATCTCTACTGCGCAGATTCTGGCTTCATTAATTTGAAATATTTTAACTAATCTAGAGCTGTAATTAATGATTATTTTGTTAATCAAGTAATCTACTGATTATTTTGACAAATTGAGTAATCTGATATGTTTAGTAACACAAACAGGCCAAAATGAAAACCATGCTTTAGTATGACTATTTAATATTTATATATATAGGGTCTTATACTGTATCGCGTATCTTGTCAGTGTCCGCTTGCTTTGGCCAGTTGTTGTGATAAAAAGGAAAGTGTGTCCAGCTGAATTCAATTAGTATTTGTTTAGACAGGTATAAAAAAGCTTAGTTTACTGCGGCAGCCCTCGTGTGAAGACCGAAGAGTGTAAAGACCATGCGACTCCACCGGGTAGGGACAAATGATAAAGGGCAAAGGATATAAAGTATATATTTTTATTTCTTCTCTTTCCTACAACTTGTTTCACTTCTGTTTCAGTTTTTATAACCATTTCTTACTACGTGTAAGTTGTTGTTTTTTTAGCGTGTGTTTGGCTCAGTGATATTTTATCAGGATTACTGTTAAACTAATGTAGTTTGATTTTTATTTATCTATTTTAATTTTAGTTAAAGTTGGAGTAATGTTTGTCATTTTATTCATTTTTATTATCAATCAATCAATCAACTTTATTTCTAAAGAACTGAATAAAACAACAATGTTGACCATAGTGCTGTACAAAGAGTAAAGCTATCAGAAGAGGAAAACACATAAACATACATATCTAATTAAGAAGTATAAAAATATAGACCTTAGATGAACAATTTAGATCTTAAATAAGGACAAAAGAAACCCATATGACCCTAGCAATCTTCACACTACTTATGTCTGTATGGGTTTTTTATTACATTTTAGTTTTTATTTAATTTAATTTTAGTAATTTAGTACTTAAACTTCGAAATGAAAGCATATTGAATTTATAAATGTGTATATATGTGTGTGGTTGTGCATACACATATAGTTGTGGTTTTGGTATTTGGCTTATTGTTATGTTAGAATCATTGTTATACTATTATACATTTGTTCTTTAATATTTTAATTGTTTTTAGATTTATTTTTTGTTTTCGTTTTAAATATTAAGTTTTGATATTTTGTTCTATGCATTTTATTTAATTTCTTATTTTTTAAATGTGTATATATATAGTATTTATAAAGTTTAAACTTTTAGTTTTGGATCTGTTTTAGTTGTTTTAATGCTACAATTGATTGCTTCTGTTGTCCTCATTTGTAAGTCGCTTTGGATAAAAGCGTCTGCTAAATGACTAAATAATAATACCATATTACTAATTGGCTCAAATAAAATATAAAAACCAAGTAACTGCATGGTTTTATTGAACAATACTGTTAAAATACATTATGTAATATACCTATAGCCTACCCTATATAATATGAACGTAACCAACTTAAGTACATTATGTATTATAACAAATACCTGCAGAGGGTGATGTGTCACTTTACAGCGTGATTAAACAATATTTAAATCCATACATTTTTTATATTTGGCCACATGCAAACTCAGAAACTTTTATTTTGAAATCGCAATGTACAATAAATTACACATTTAGAAATAGGTTGATGTATTATCCAGTGTTGGCAAAGGTTTATAAATGATTTATGCTACAGATCTAGTGAGATAATGCACACTGTTTTCCCAAATGACCGTTAAGCTATTTAAATTCACAGCATATGCAGAGGAAGAGTTTAGACACTTTCACACATACAGTCTTGCTTTACTGGTAAATTACTGGCAAGTTACCAAGAGATCGTGTGTGAACAGGACCTTTAAAAAATCCCAGTAAATATAATCTGGCAATCATGTCGTTCTTATGGAGATGTGGGGTTTTAATAATGTTAGCGTTCTGACACTTGGAATTTTAAGATGAAGAATAGTAAACACCTGTTTGTACTGAATAAACCAACGGTTTTGTGTGTAGTCTTATATATATATTTTTTTTTTTTTCGTTCGCAATGTCCACTAACATCTTCATATTAAATGATTTTGTCTTTTATCAGATGATAATATGTCTATGAAATATACAAATTGTGTAATAGTTAGTTGTATCTATTTTTTTTGACAATTTTGACCTATTTTTTTTTTTAAAGAGGACAAAGTAAGGCACAGCAGCAATACATTCAAGGTATCTTTAAGAAGAAACCATGTCAAAGACAGGTAGACGCAGTACAGTGCAGTGCAGGTCAGACCCAATCCACCAGGCAGGGGCAAGTAGGCCAGCAAATTAGCAGCCCTGAACCTGGCAGCACAGGTCAGAGCCGGCCAGAGAGAGCCAGTGAGGACTACATCAGCAGCCATCTAACTGCAGCAACAGAACATGAGCAATTTTTACAAAAGGTTCACTAGACTCTCTCTCTCTCTCACACACACACACACACACACACACACACACACACACACACACACACACACACACACACACACACACACACACACACACACACACACACACACAGAGAGAGTCTGCTCCCCCCCCCTCCCTGTGCCATTAAAAAAATCCTAGAATCGCCCTGGCTGTACTTCTCTCATACCATTGGTAGGTGAACTCATGGACTCGAAAGTGATATAAACAATTATTTTTTAAATATATATATTTTTTTTTCAGCCAAACGCTTCACGCTGGAGATCCGGTGCCGGAGAACTTTAAGCCCTGGATTTCTTATCAATGTTGAAACTGTTGTGTTTAATAAATGCTTAATAAAATGCATTCATTTGTAAAATATAAAACATATAATATATTAAAACACATACAGTTTTTTTAAGTTAAACAATCATATTATACTAAAATTTAAAATTGCAAACCCCATTCAATTAGATAACATTAATTTAGGTGATTATTTCTCCCTAGAGTTCCTAATGAATTACTATATAGAAGCGGTTCTCAACCCGTCACACGGCCCGTCACGAATCCGAATGCGGCCCACCATGCTCAATGTTACAGTCTTCTGTGTTGAACATAATTAAAAATAACTTTCAGTTTTACAATTAGTTTTAGTTTTTACATTCTTTTTAAAATGTACTAAACAAATATAAGCTAATGTTTATGTTATGTAAAAAAATGTTTTTCATATATTTTCAGACATGAGCAGACCTATGTACTCACGTAGCCTAATTAATGTTAGGTATTTAACGAACACTTACAAGCGTGCACTTTGGAAGAATTTAATTCAAATAGTCATCAGCAGCCATTAGTTCTGTAAAATTGAGCATCAGAATGGACAAATTTGTTAAGGGGGAAAACGAAATGTGGAAAAATGCCAGCGAAGAAACGCATTCAAACAAGAATAGTCTCAGCATCAGCAGTGAAGAGACTCCTGGACTTACTTTCGGTTTGCCCCGCCACTCACTTTAAGATGTTCAGGCAAAAATAAACACCCATAAACTACTACGCAGCAATCATCCTTTTTACAGAAATGTGGCAAAACATCTCTGGAGAGAACCTCAGATTATTACATTTGAAAATCCTTTCCATATTTGGATCAACATAGGCTAAATTTGTGAACGCACACTTTCTGCAGTGTCAAGTCACGCTCCCGTGTGCATCTTACCGACTGTAGTTTATAATCTCAACTTCATTGTGCTGTTACTCCATTCCAGCAGAATTTCACAAAATTGGTTCCCGACAGCATCAGGTGTTTTATTATTGGTGAGTAGAATTATTTAGTTAAATAAATGTAATCGTTTAGATATCATAATATTTAGGCTATAAATAATATTATAAATCTGGTTGGTTTGTATTGATGACGTAATATGTAAATGACATGTGTGCGGCCCGGTAGAAAAAAAAGGTTGAGAACCACTGCTTTATAGCATCAAGTTTATGGCTGAAAGTTTTTTCTGGAAGATTGATAGTGCGATAGAGAACATATGTTTTTTTATCATAAGGATAGAGGCAGATGTTTTTGTAAAGTAATTTTGATGTCTTTGAATCATCCATCTTGAATCTAGAGCTCCAGGCTTTAGGTTTAAAGAGCCGTTTAACCCCCTCAGGACCACTATCCGTTTTAATGAGCAAAATAAAGCTTTTCCTCAGCTCTTCCTGTGCGTTAAGCCCACACTTCCCTCTCCTGCTAGGACAGAATTGTTTGAGGCTCAGCAGAGGAGGTGTATTCCGCTACATATGGTGCAATGTAAACAAAGATACCATCGCAACACAATGAAGGATTCTCAGGGTGTGCATGACAATAATGCATTTTGGGTCTTTGAAGATCAATTCTGGATTCCAACTGGGATTGGCTCCAATGAATGCAATGAGTGGGATACAGACTCAAAACTGTGGAGATGTGGGGGTGTTCCAGATCAGGGACTTCAGGAACCCACAGGAAGAAGATGGAACAAACAGAGACACACATCCACACAAAAACAACACCACTACCATTTGAAAAAGTAGATGGCAATAAAACTGAGAGAGAGATAAAAAAAAATGTCCTTCTGACATTTCAGGAAGTTCCTTGTATGGGGTCACTCATTGCGTTACTCCAAACCCAGATGCTATAGTGGCCTCCGGGGAGGGCCAAGGGAGCTAGAAAGGCAGGATTTGAGAGAACTGGGAAGAAAGACACGTGTTTGAACCAAGCCAGATGCAAAACACCCACAGAAGAGCCATGTATTTTATTTCACAGAATGTACTTTAAATGCATTATTAGCTTTACTTGCAGAAAGTGATACTGTGTTTACTTTATTACACCAAGCTTTCTCCTCTGTTGCGCATGAGTATGTAGGCTTCTGTCCTGAGGAGTAGCAAACTTAACAACAACGCTTGCTCAGTTGCTTAAAAGTACCATAGATTTTCTTATTCAACAAATGGCTTTTGCCAACAATTGCACAGTGTGACAAAATACTGTCATGGCATTAAATTTTCGGTTTTGGCAGACATGATCAGTGACCGAAATAGTGGTGTTTCATAAATGTTTCTCCGATGGCACATTTTCACAGTTTTTATTTCAATCTTTATATTTAACCAATGAACCAATGAAGCATCATTATCATTAGGACATTGGTATTAAAATTGCCTAATGTGCAATTTAAATCCCAGTTTATAGGGGAAGTCGTGGCCTAATGTTTAGAGCATCAGTCTTGTAATCCAAAGGTTGCGAGTTCGAGTCTCCGGTTCGGCAGGGATTGTAGGTGGGGGAGTGAATGTACAGCGCTCTCTCCACCTTCAATACCACGACTGAGGTGCCCTTAAGCAAGGCACTGAACCCCCAACTGCTCCCCGGGTGACGCAACATAAATGACAGCCCACTGCTCCGGGTGTGTGTTCACTGCTGTGTGTGTTTGGATGGGTTAATTCTGAATATTGGTCACCATACTTGGCCGTATGTCACGTCCCTGTAAATGTTTGTATACATTTATTACATAAAATCGATTAATTAATTGATTATTAAATTACTTTATTTTCGTTTTTTCTCAGCTCAATAAAAGCTTTAATTAAGTTTAGTGTTTCATAAAATAATGTATTTTGGTGCATCGTTACAAAAACGTAATGTGCTATGCTAAACTTGTTTCTCATTTTCTCTTTCATATTTTCTTTTGGCAACCCGATCTCACAAGATGTATTTCACGAAATTGGAATTTTGTATTTGAAAACGTACTATTTGAAAAACAAAAATGAATGAGCCTGAACCCTAAACCTAACTTTCTGTTCTGGGCACAAGTAGGTTGTACGAAAATTTACAAAAGATTTTGAATTCAAAATAAATTAACAAAACGTAAAGCAGTTACGAATTGTAACGAGTCTGTGTTTGTGTTGACGATTCACTCTTCTTTCAGACTGTTCATGTAGGCCTTTACAAATATATATCACAAAAGAGATATGCAGAAATATTTAGTTAAATACTATTTATTACTGTTTTCAAATCAGTTATACAGTTTATTAAAAGAGAGCACTGTACAAATAATCTTGAATTGAATGATTTGTTAGTGTGTTTAATGTAAATGTATCTGTTTTAATCACCCTAATTGTTCTTTAATTCAAAAGCCCAAACTGTTTTGAGCCAGAAACAATTCTCATTTTAATTATTCATTGAAATATTATCTCATTAAATGGCTCCAATATAGTTTGTTATTTTGAATTAGTAGCTTTTATTGAAGCTAAATACTATACTTTTAAACGATAAGCTTAAATGGAGCTAGTAATTCCATGTAGCTTTTAGCTTAGAAAGCTAAAGTTTTAATGTAACTTGCCCAGTATTGAAGTCTCACCATGTTTTAAGTAGCAAACTGCCATGTTTCTACATTGAAAAAAAATCTTACACAGGAGATAAAAGTTATGAACCTGATGGACACTGTGTTCTTAGACATTGTTGTGTTTGGGTAATCAATTTAATCAGATGAGAGAACATCATTCATCTTGCAAAGCATCACACTTTTTTCTTCGAAAACTCCTGAGAGAGAGACAAATAAGGACCTAAACTGAGGCAAATGTTTATCTCTCTTGGAAAGCACTCCCTAACAACTCGGTGTACATCTCCAGTTACACTTTGCCAATCTTTGACTTTGTTTATCCTGAGGCCCAGGGCTGGAATGCCGGAGAAAAGGACCTTTTGAGCACCTAGTCGTAACATTAGCAAAACATTAGCACGCTAGCATTTCACATTTTCCTTTGTGGACTTGTGATCAAGTTGCGGTGAGATCACGTCTGCAGGATTTCACCCAACCAGATAATTCCTAACTTGGTGGCTTTTGTTCTATTATTTACAATAAAATTTTAAACCACTGATGCAAAATGTTTGCATGCTATGGACAAATACATAAACACCCCATTAGAAACATTATTGAACATTGTTACTTGCATTAGGAGCCTAAAAGGCTGGTGAATATTCATCTTCTGCTGAACAAAACTTGCCCATTCACGACACTCAGATCCGTTACCCATTGAGTTGCTAATGTGATCACTGGTGCCCACACAGTCATGGGCTTTATTCATCATTGGAAGAACCAGAGGGAGCCAAGAGTTGATTCATTTCAATAGATGTCTTCTTTCTGTCCACAGATGGGATTTGTGTCTTTTTTGTGATATATTCTTCTCAGAAAGTAAACACTGTGTCTATGTTTTTATTGTAACAAAGACGCACTGTTTTCATTAGTGTAAAGCTAAGATCATTGACTGACTTATGACCTCCTTTGTTTTTATATATATGGCCGGTTATGAGTTGAAAGAAAGTTCTATCCTATTCCAAATGGTATGAAACCCAACATTAGTGTTCGCAGGGGCGTAATTATGCCATCAAGCCTGTCATAACCCTATAACACCAGATGACTAGGCAAAGTTGAGAAGGACATTATATGTTAATACAGCAAGCAGCAAGCCAGGGAGGTCAGCATATTTTTGACTTCAAACTGAACTTCCAGAAAATGTGTCATGTCAAGTAAGTGAAGAAAACTGTTTTATGAGTTTGAGTCAAATCCCTGGCTAGTTTTTGTCCTTATTTCTTGGAGAGTGAGGTAATGCTCGTGAATGTGCTAACTCTTAAATATCACACGGTCACTTATTGTTCCAACTCCAAACCAGAAACATATTCTATGCAAATACACAAAAATAAGTTGAGAACTTCATGTGCAGTTCTTGCATTATTGTGGTTGTCTTGAGTACTCAAGGGGTTGAGTTAGCTTCACATATCTGTGCCATTAAACCAAATGTGCTATTACTGAAGTAGCTAACTATAAAGAAGTCGACAGTTTGACTAACTTTTACTTTTTTAGCAAGATTCTTATCAAACTGTTCTTCTGGTCTGATAGAATTTGATTGGAGATAAATAAAAAAAACTGACCATAATAGATTTTCATGGTGTTTTTTTCTTCAACGTTCCTTTGAAAACACTTAAAATACAACACATACTGAACATTTTCTAAATGCAATGTGAAATTGTATTTTTGTGTTTAATTGTTTAGAATGCTTGAGGTCGGTAAGATTTCAAATGTTTTTGAAAGAGGGTGCATTTATATGTTTAAAAATGCAGCTAAAACAGTAATATTGTGAAATATCATTACAATTGTATTTAATTGTTTTCTATTTTAATATATTTATAAATGTAATTTATTCTTGTGATTTCAAAGCTGAATTTTCAGCATCATCACCCCAGTCTTCAGTGAGAAACGATACTTTCGAAAATACTTTACAAAATATTTCTGATATGCTGATTTGGTGCTCAAGAAACATTTCTTATTATTATCAATGTTGAAAATAACATTTTACCAGACACAAACTGTAATATTTTTATGTAAACTGTAATCTAACTGCACTAGATATTTTATGCTTATTAGACCCTTTTAGGGCCGATGTCACAATTACGTCACAGCGCTAGCTAGAGGCAAAACAAATCGAAAACTGGCGGCGGCCAATTCAAACCAGCACAGATTTGGCTACACAATGAGCTTCAAATATCATCTTGTTGTGATGTTGGGTGCCAGAATTGTTGTAGCAGCGGCTCCAACTTAAATTTTTATCGCATAGCTGCTGCCACTGCCAGACGAAAAACCAACAACAGCTGTGGTTAACACGATAAAACGAGCGGACTCGACAAAAACGATCATCAAAAGTGCTCACGTTTGCCCACACTTCTTATCAGAAAAGGTTAAATAAAGTATTGACTTTTGTTGTTATGGGCACGTCTAATGATTAAGCTCAGATGAGCTTTATTTGTCACATACACAATTATACAGAGTATAACCAGCAGTGAAATGTGTTCTCTGCATTTAACCCATCCAAGTGCACACACTTGGAGCAGTGGGCAGCCGGCACTGCGGAGCCCGGGAGCAGTCGGGGGTTCGGTGCCTTGCTCAAGGGTCTCACCTCAGTCGTGGACAATTCCTGCCGGAGCCGAGATTCGAACCCACAACCTCGGATTACAAGTCCAACTCTCTATCAACTAGGCCACGACTGCCTCAAAACATCTAATGATTTCTTATGCATCTTATGAATATGTCGTAAATGAAATAATGTCTGGGTGCATGTTTGTAAAACAACAATCTGACGATTTATATGCTTAATCATTTGTAATTGTATAGACATTGTTGTGATTAGTTGTAACTGGAATAATAATGTAGCTGTAAAAATAGTTGCCTGCTGAAATTGAAATATATATACATCTTAATGACTAGATATACACGGTGAGTTTGATTAACTATACATGTTAATGTTAGATGTGAGTCACTTAACCGGAGGAAAACCTGTCAGATCGTCCATCCTTTGAGTAAAAGCATGTGTAGGTCAGCCAATCTGGTTGTGTCTGTTAAAATTAAGCTTTTCAAATAAGAATCACAGGCCTGGAAAGTGAGTGACCTTAGAAATGCAGGTTAAAAAGGAATGTATCCAGTTGCTGTTAAAAAACAAGATAACAAACTTTTAGTGAAGCGGTCAGGAAAATCTTTCTGCCTCCACTTATAGGAAAAACACAGAAAATGTCACAATGTTTACTAACAAAAAAAGTATTGCTCAAATCTTTCCCTGGAGGGCCAATCTGCTGCAGAGTTTAGCTCCAACCATGATCAAACTCACCTACCTGTTATTTTCTAATGATCTTATAAAAATACTATTTAGGCTAATATAAACTAAATCCTGATATAAACCATTGCAACATACACACACACACACACACACACACACACACACACACACACACACACACACACACACACACACACACACACACACATTTAATTTATACTTACTACAAGCAATACAGTAAGTCACAGGAGCTGAGAGAAGGTGAGCGGGCAACATGGGCAAAACCGTGGTCTCTTTCCAATTTTCCACTAATATGCAATAAAAGAGTCTACTACACATTTGCTGAATAACCCACACATTTCACACATCATTCCAGCCGGAAACAGCTTTTTGGGAATCCCCTGTTGCCCTGAACATTCCCAAATTGTTCTTTTTCCACAAACTACAGAGCAGCATACGATGAATCTCAGAGGTGACAGCTAACCACCAACTTCAGATGTTTCTTTGGGACTCAAGCATGAAACACTTATCAAGTGTTTTTGTGAACATCAATATGTATTTGTGCGAATATGTTTAATCTACGACCCTAAAAACCTAGATTTTGTATAATTTTAACAGATTTTCAGGCATACAGAACAGGCAGTGATGTTTTTGATTATGGGTATGCGAGTGACCGAGAGGATGTATCTCTGATTTAAAGAGTGCGAGTGCACTGGAGCACAGGGATGAGCTTTCTGTGTGCTGCTCTCAACCATTACTCATCATTTACTCATTGTAACATTCTGCATTTCACATTATGGCACACGTGGTTTTGTTCATGCCGATTAAGAATGACTCCCTTCCAGAGGCTTACCCACAAGATGGACTACTCACACTATCCGTAAAGATTATGTTTCGCAATAGCAAAAAGGGTCTTGGTGTATTTGGCAAGCCTTTGCTAGAACTGTGACCAATCAGATTTTTACTCTGAAATCCAAAGGGGTTTAGATGACACATTAAGGAGTCATGTTTAAAATTCAAATGATGTGCCAAAAACATGATAAATCTCAGGAAATCTATGGAAATGAGCAAGACCCAGTCAAAATACTAATGACTAGTACTTTATCATTTCACATATTGTAGCTGATATCTTCTTTTAGTACTGAAACTCATCTGGAGTTCACCAATGGCTTCGCAACAGTCATCTTTTCCGTTGAAAACAAGGCATGGGCCAAGGCAGAGCTCTCAAAACAATGGCACTATTTGTTTAAAACTACAATCACATCCTCAAGCGAGTTGTTTTAAGCCCACCCCCTCATTCTAAACTCAAAAGGGTCGAGCGGCCTGCCCTGCATCACTCAACTGGGCATTGAAATTGGCTCGGAATAAACTTCATAAACGTTCTGAGATAAATTCTAGACAAGTTGCTTTGAAACGGCCGGGCTTCCAATGGAGCAAAGAAACATGAGATGATGTGTTGGGAGATGATGAAAATACTTAAGAGTCTGAGACTGAAGAGGAATCGTATTTCCAAAATCTTTGTGGTTTGAAGAATGTTCCACTGTGTAATCTAATCTAAGACCAGGCACGATGTCGGATGATGTGAGAATACTCAGTGAGGTTTAATATTTTGATACGCAAGTATAGCGATGCCTCTTCTTTCTCTTTCAGACAAAGGCACAAAATCACTTTCCAGAGTGTTTTCCTTCACTGGTGAAATGATCTTTCCTGACCCTACCAAATCCGAAACACCAAATCCCAGACTATACTCCAGGAACAAAAAAAAAAGTCAAATAAAAATACAAATCTCTTCCATCAGCACTTAACCGCATCCTGCTGAGATTTTTTTTTCTCAATGATTTCACCGTTACTTAATCTTTCCTTGTCCTAGCTTGTACTACTCTAAACAATGTCTAAAACTTTACAATGAATTGCTTGTTGTATTCCTCATTTGTAAACCGCTTTGGATAAAAGCATCTGCTAAATGAATAAATGTAAGGTGGTTGTTAAAGGAATGTTCTGACTCGGAGTTCAATACTATTCAGCATCTGTAGTATTTAAATAAATATAAATAATAATACAATACAAATTATAATAATACAATTTTGGTACATAAGAAATAAATAAAGGATTTCAAATTTCCGAAATTTCACATCAATGCATTAAAACTCAATCAAAAAAAAAAAAGTCCTTTATTATTATGTTTTTTTAACATAGTAATAACTAAATAATTATTAGATAAATAGAAAAGTGTACAATTAAATTAATAACAATACATATACATGTTGGGTCCCATTTTATATTAGGTGGCCTTAGTTACTATGTACTTACCTCAAAAATAAGTACAACGCACTTATCGAGTTCATATTGTATTGCAATTCACTTTTGCTGCTATTAAGGTGGAGGTACTGAGGTAAGGTTAGGGACAGGTTTGGTGGGATGGTTAGGTGTAAGGGTGGGTTAAAGGGATAGTTCACCCAAAAATGAAAATGTGATGTGTATCTGCTTACCCCAAGGGCATCCACAATGTACAGTAGGTGACTTTGTTTCTTCAGTAGAACACAAATAAAGATTTAAAACTCAAACCGTTGCAGTCTGTCAGTCATATAATGACAGTCAATGGTACTCATGGCTTTGAGAGAAAATAAACACACAGACAAAACCAAACTAAGCCTTGCAGCTTGTGACAATACATTAAGCCAGGTCTAAAGACATGAAACGATCGGTCTGTGCAAGAAACGGAACAGTATTTATATCATTTTTTACCTCTCATCCACCGCACTGTCCAACTGTCCTGAGTGTGTTCACAACAGCCAGACAACAAACCATTGACACTTTGATCTACTATCTATAAATTAGGAGTGTCAATGTCACCTAATATAAAGTGGGACCAAATGTTGTTTGTAAATATTTATAATATTTTAAAATGATTAAATAGCAATAAAAAAGTGGGTCTAAGGTTTCTGTAGAACACATCTCATTTAAACATTGCTTACATATATATATTTGCCGAACCGATTATTGGTCTATAATCCGCTCAGAATGACTTTATCCCATAAACTTTCATTGTAAACACATAAATGCACACAGGGTTTTCTTGTTTGTTTTTACAAACCGAGTGATAAGTTTCTGCTGTAATCAATAGCATGCCACAGATGATGTTAATTGAATTCAAAGCATTCCTCATCTGGCTACTTTAAAAAAGTCTCCAAAATATCATTCACACTTGAAAGAGAAAACAAACTGTTTATTATTAGTTACAAAATGTTTATTATTTCTCTAAATATAATTCATCTCTTATTGAATGTCTATGTCACTCGCAACATAAAATCAATTGAATATTTGTTTTGTTTATTTACATTGATCGTTTTCAGCGGCACTAGCAAAGAATGCTCACGTGTCATAGCCGGATTACATCAGTGAAGACATCAGAACAGATGTTCATCCGGCTGCAGATGCAGTGATATTTCCTGTGAAGAATGCTCCATGTTTTCACTGCAGTTATAAGATCTCAGACACCAAATTCCAACAGTGCACCATGACCCTTCTTTCTATCCAGAACACTGATGCTGATACGCACCAACATGGACCAAAACTGGATCCACCTACACTAGATGATTTGCTTTCAGATGTGCATGAGGTGTAAATCCAGATGATAAAGCACCTTGCGGGTTTACATCAAAGAACATGATCATTTATTTTACGTTCAGACACAGCTGGTGGACACATGGCAAATCCACATGTAACAAGAAATTGAATTTATGACTAAACCTAATTTACACCTTGTATGAAAAGCTAGAAAACTCTTCAAGACTGAACAAACGGTCATTTTATGAAGGTTCTGACTGTTGTGTGAAGATTAGGCCTATTTTCAAAATGTATGGTCTAGAAAAACAAGTTAGGGGAAAGAAACTTTATGAGACATGATATTTATTGCACAGTACGGCTTAGAGTAAGGTTGAGTCTAAGAACACATTGTTAATGTGAGATTCCAAATCCACATTTTAAAATTGTCTAACATTTAAACAGAGAAAATGTGTAACAGAAAATGAAGATAAAATATGTAAATATTAAATGCAGAAATATCTTTGACATTGGAGCTTTTGTGTCATTCTCAAATCATGCTGGATAAAAAAAATCATTTTTGGAGTTCATGCAGATTGAGAATATAATATAATATTAAAGCTGCAAGCAGCGATGGAAGGGACCTCGCACCCGGCACCGCCAACCGGTGGCTTCAGAATGACAGGGAACAGTGAGCAATATGCATTTAAAAAGGTAAATATAGAGGAATACGTCAAAGTCATTTATAAGTTCCAAACCTGCTGCCAGCTGGTGGCGCTATGTCCATAACTGAACATTGGCATTTAGATGTCTTCAAACCAGTACTATTATCAAACATATGAAATTTGGGGCAGATTGAACATTGCATGTTTAAGTTAGTGTAAAACAAGCAATTTCCTGTAGCCAGCAGGTGGCGCTATGTCTATAACTAAACATTAGCACGTAGATGTCTTCAGGCCATGGCTCTTATCAACCATGTGAAGTTTGGGGCAGATCGGACATTTTATGGCTGAGTAACAACAGCTTCTATTCCCATAGCGAGATATCGAATTTTGTCACGCTGCCATGGACACGCCCATTAGCTCAAGCTCTTCGCAAATTAACATCACAAAGGCCTTTAGATTAGACTGAACTAAAAATTATGTTGATGTCATTACATTTCTAGGAGGAGTTAGTTGCAGAGTAAAACATATAACTTCCTGTTGCCAGCAGGTGGCGCTATGAAATTATATGAATGTGGTCACCTAGATCTCTTCAGGTCAGGAGTCTTATCAAACATGGGAATTTTGGTGCACATCGGACATTGCATGCCTGAGTTATAACAACTTCCTGTTTCATGGCGAAACATCGAAATTTGACAGGACGCCACGGACACGCCTCAATGAAAACTCTAGATCTTCGCAATTTAACGTCTCAAAGGGCTTTAGATTGCAATGACCAATTTGGTGTTCATGCGAATAAATCTCTGGGAGGAGTTCGTTAAAGTATGACACCTGCAAATGGCAAAAATGTCACTAAATATGACGAAAAATTCAAAATAACCGACTTCCTGTTGGGTTTCGGATTTCGTTCAGGAGACTTTTTGTAGGTATTGTTATGTTACATGAGTGTACCGATTTTCATACATGTACGTGAAACGTAGCCTGAGGGCTCTCCGCTGAATCAGTATAGGTGGCGCTGTCGAGAGCCATTTTGCCACACCTACTTCTGAAACACATATTCAGATGTGTTCAGGCCTGGATTCTTATCGAACATGTGAAGTCTGGGGCAGATCGAACATTGTATGGCTGAGTTACAACGACATTTATTCCCATGGCGAGACATCGAAATTTGACAGGGCGCCACGGACACGCCCTCCCATGAAAACTCTAGATCTTCGCAATTTAACATCACAAAGGCCTTTAGGTTAGACTGACCTAAATATTATGTTGATGTCATTAAATTTGTAGGAGGAGTTAGTTACAGAGTAAAACATGTCACTTCCTGTTGCCAGCAGGTGGCGCTATTACTATAACTGAATATGGTCATGTAGATCTCTTCATATCAGGAGTCTTATCAAACATGTGAAGTTTGGTGCAGATCGGACATAGCATGCCTGAGTTATAACAACTTCCTGACATCGAAATTTGAGAGGACGCCACAGACACGCCCTCCGATGAAAACTCTAGATCTTCGCAATTTAACGTCACAAAGGGCTTTAGATTGCAATGACCAATTTTGGTGTTCATCCGATTAAATCTCTGGGAGGAGTTCGTTAAAGTATGACACCTGCAAATGGCAAAAATGTCACTAAATATGACGAGAAAATTCAAAATAACCGACTTCCTGTTGGGTTTGGATTTCGTTCAGGAGACTTTTTGTAGGTATTGTTATGTTACATGAGTGTACCGATTTTCATACATGTGGCTCGAGGCGCACTCTGCTGAATATTTATAGGTGGCGCTGTCGAGCCATTTTGCCACACCTACTCCTGAAACCCATATCAAGCGTAAATTTTCACCAGTTCTGATGCGTGTGCAAAGTTTCCTGACTTTTCGAGCATGTTTAGGCCCTCTAAAATGCGATTAAGTTTGGAGAAGAATAATAATAATTAAAGCTGCAAGCAGCGATGGAAGGACCTCACCGGCTCACCGCCAACCGGTGGCTTCAGAAAGACAGGGAACGGTGAGCAATATGCATTTAAAATTGCAAATATAGAGGGATATGTTAAAGTCATTTAAATGTGCCAAACCTGCTTCCAGTTGGTGGCGCTATGTCCATAACTGAACATTAACATATAGATGTCTTCAGGCTAGCACCTTTATCGAACATATGAAGTTTGGTGCAGATTGAACATAGTATGTTTGAGTTAGTGTAAAGCCTGACACATCCTGTTGTCAACAGATGGCGCTATGGTTACGTCTGAATATTGGCCTATAAATGTCTTCCGGGCCAGGACTCTTACAAAATATGTGAAGTTTGGTGCAGATTGGACATTGCATATTTAAGTTACTGTAAAACAATTAATTTCCCGTAGCCAGTAGGTGGCGCTATGTCTATAACTAAACATTGGCACGTAGATGTCTTCAGGCCATTGCTCTTATCAAGCGTGAAGTTTGGGGCTGATCGGACATTTTATGGCTGGGTAACACCAGCTTCTATTCCCATGGCGAGACATCGAATTTTGTCACGCCGCCATGGACACGCCCATTAGCGAAAACTCAAGCTCTTCGCAATATAACATCACAAAGGCCTTTAGATTAGACTGACCTAAATATTATGTTGATGTCATTAAATCTCTAGGAGGAGTTAGTTACAGAGTAAAACATGTCACTTCCTGTTGCCAGCAGGTGGCGCTATGACTATAACTGAATATGGTCACTTAGATCTCTTCATGTCAGGAGTCTTACCAAATATGTGAAGTTTGGTGCAGATTGGACATTGCATGTTTAAGTTAGTGTAAATCAAGTCATTTCCTGTGGCCAGCAGGTGGCGCTCTTTATATAATGGAATATTCGTATTTAGATGTGTTCAGGCCTGGATTCTTATCGAACATGTGAAGTCTGGGGCAGATCGGACATTGTATGGCCAAGTTACAACAACTTTTATTCCCATGGCGAGACATCGAAATTTGTGATGCCGCCATGGACACGCCCATTAACGAAAACTCTAGATCTTCGCAATTTAACATCACTAAGGCCTTTAGGTTAGACTGACCTAAATATTATGTTGATGTCATTAAATCTCTCGGAGGAGTTAGTTACAGAGTAAAACATGTCACTTCCTGTTGCCAGCAGGTGGCGCTATTAATTTATATGAATGTGGTCCCCTAGATCTCTTCAAGTCAGGAGTCTTATCAAACATGGGAATTTTGGTGCACATCGGACATTGCATGGCTGAGTTATAACAACTTCCTGTTTCATGGCGAATCATCGAAATTTTGACAGGACGCCACGGACACGCCCTCCGATGAAAACTCTAGATCTTCGCAATTTAACGTCACAAAGGGCTTTAGATTACAATGACCAATTTTGGTGTTCATCTGAATAAATCTCTGGCAGGAGTTCGTTAAAGTATGACACCTGAAAATGGCAAAAATGACACAAAATATGACAAGAAAATTCAAAATAACCGACTTCCTGTTTGGTTTCTGATTTTGTACCTAGAGACTTTTTTGTAGGTATTGTTATGTTACATGAGTGTACCAATTTTCGTACATGTACGTGAAACGTAGCTCGAGGCGCACTCCGCTGAATATTTATAGGTGGCGCTGTCGAGCCATTTTGCCACACCTAGTCCTGAAACCCATATCAGACGTAAATTTTCACCAGTTCTGATGCGTGTGCAAAGTTTCCTGACTTTTCGAGCATGTTTAGGTCCTCTAAAATGCGATTAAGTTTGGAGAAGAAGAAGAATAATAATAATAATTAAAGCTGCAAGCAGCGATGGAAGGGACCTCGCACCCAGCACCGCCAACCGGTGGCTTCAGAAAGACAGGGAACGGTGAGCAATATGCATTTAAAAAGGTAAATATAGAGGAATGTGTAATAGTCATTTATATGCGTCAAACCTGCTGCCAGCTGGTGGCGCTATGTCTATAACTGAACATTAACATGTAGATGTCTTCAGTCTAGCACTTTTATCAAACATATGAAGTTTGGTGCAGATTGAACATAGTATGTTTGAGTTAGTGTAAAGCCTGACACATCCTGTTGTCAACAGGTGGCGCTATGATTACATCTGAATATTGGCCTTTAGATGTCTTCAGGCCAGGAATCTTACCAAATGTGTGAAGTTTGGTGCAGATTGGACAATGCATGTTTAAGTTGGTGTAAAACAAGTAATTTCCTGTAGCCACCAGGTGGCGCTATGTCTATAACTAAACATTGGCATGTAGATGTCTTCAGACCAATACTTTTATCAAACATATGAAGTTTGATGCAGATTGAACATGGTATGTTTGAGATAGTGTAAAGCATGATATATCCTGTTGTCAGCAGGTGGCGCTATGATTATATCTGAATTTTGGCCTTTAGATATCTTCAGGTCAGGGCTCTTACCAAATCGTGAATTTTGGTGCAGATTGGACATTGAATGCTTAAGTTAGTTTAAAAGAAGTAATTTGCTGTTGCCAGCAGGTGGCGCTATATCTTTAACTGAACATTGGCACTTAGATATCTTCAGACCAATATTTTTATTAAAAGTGTGAAGTTTGGTGCAGATTGGACATTGCATGTTTAAGATAGTGTAAAACAAGTCATTTCCTGTTGCCAGCAGGTGGCGCTCTATATATAATGAAAATATTGTATTTAGATGTGTTCAGGTCTGGATTCTTATCAGCGTGTGAAGTTTGGGGCAGATCGGACATTGTATGGCTGAGTTACAACAACTTTTATTCACATGGCGAGACATCAAAATTTGTGATGCCGCCATGGACACGCCCTTTAACGAAAACTCTAGATCTTCGCAATTTAACATCACAAAGGCCTTTAGGTTAGACTGACCTAAATATTATGTTGATGTCATTAAATCTCTAGGAAGAGTTAGTTACAGAGTAAAACATGTCACTTCCTGTTGCCAGCAGGTGGCGCTATGACTATAACTGAATATGGTCACTTAGATCTCTTCAGGTCAGGATTCTTATCAAACATATGAAGTTTGGTGTAGATCGGACATAGCATGCCTGAGATATAACAACTTCCTGTTTCATGGCGAAACATCAAAATTTGACAGGACGCCACGGACACGCCCTCCAATGAAAACTCTAGATCTTCGCAATTTAACGTCACAAAAGGCTTTAGATTACAATGACCAATTTTGGTGTTCATCCGAATAAATCTCTGGGAGGAGTTCGTTAAAGTATGACACCTGAAAATGGCAAAAATGACACAAAATATGACGAGAAAATTCAAAATAGCCGTATCCTGTTGTCAACAGGTGGCGCTATGATTACATCTGAATATTGGCCTTTAGATGTCTTCAGGCCAGGACGCCACCAAATATGTCAAGTTTGGTGCAGATTGGACATTGCATGTTTAAGTTAGTGTAAAACAAGTCATTTCCTGTAGCCAGCAGGTGGCGCTATGTATTTATATGAATATGGTCACTTAGATCTCTTCAGGTCAGGAGTCTTATCAAGCGTGTGAAGTTTGGGGCAGATCGGACATTTTATGGCTGAGTAACAACAACTTTTATTCCCATGGCGAGACATCGAAATTTGTGATGCCGCCAAGGACACGCCCATTAGCGAAAACTCAAGCTCTTCGCAATTTAACATCACAAAGGCCTTTAGATTAAACTGACCTAAATATTATGTTGATGTCATTAAATCTCTAGGAGGAGTTAGTTACAGAGTAAAACATGTCACTTCCTGTTGCCAGCAGGTGGCGCTATGACTATAACTGAATATGGTCACTTAGATCTCTTCAGGTCAGGATTCTTATCAAACATGTGAAGTTTGGTGTAGATCGGACATAGCATGCCTGAGATATAACAACTTCCTGTTTCATGGCGAAACATCAAAATTTGACAGGACGCCACGGACACGCCCTCCGATGAAAACTCTAGATCTTCGCAATTTAACGTCACAAAGGGCTTTAGATTACAATGACCAATTTTGGTGTTCATCCGAATAAATCTCTGGGAGGAGTTCGTTAAAGTATGACACCTGAAAATGGCAAAAATGACACAAAATATGACGAGAAAATTCAAAATAACCGACTTCCTGTTGGGTTTCTGATTTCGTACCTAGAGACTTTTTTGTAGGTATTGTTAAGTTACATGAGTGTACCGATTTTCGTACATGTACGTGAAACATAGCTCGAGGCGCACTCCGCTGAATATTTATAGGTGGCGCTGTCGAGCCATTTTGCCACACCTACTCCTGAAACCCATATCAGACGTAAATTTTCACCAGTTCTGATGCGTGTGCAAAGTTTCCTGACTTTTCGAGCATGTTTAGGCCCTCTAAAATGCGATTAAGTTTGGAGAAGAAGAAGAATAATAATAATAATAATAATAACGGAGCAGATTCAATAGGGTCCTCTGCACCATCGGTGCTCGGTCCCTAATTAAAGCTGCAAGCAGCGATGGAAGGACCTCGCGGCTCACCGCCGACCGGTGGCTTCAGAAAGACAGGAGCGGTGATCAATATGCATTTAAAAAGGTAAATATAGAGGAATGTGTCATAGTCATTTATACGTTTCAAACCTTCTGCCAGCTGGTGGCGCTATGTCCATAACTGAACATTAAAATGTAGATGTCTTCAGTCTAGCACTTTTATCAAACATATGAAGTTTGGTGCAGATTGAACATGGTATGTTTGAGCAGGTGGCGCTATTACTATAACTGAATATGGTCACTTAGATCTCTTCAGGTCAGGAGTCTTATCAAACGTGTGAAGTTTGGTGTAGATCGGACATAGCATGCCTGAGATATAACAACTTCCTGTTTCATGGCGAAACATCAAAATTTGACAGGACGCCACGGACACGCCCTCTGATGAAAACTCTAGATCTTCGCAATTTAACGTCACAAAGGGCTTTAGATTACACTGACCAATTTTGGTGTTCATCTGAATAAATCTCTGGGAGGAGTTCGTTAAAGTATGACACCTGAAAATGGCAAAATGACACAAAATATGACGAGAAAATTCAAAATAGCCGACTTCCTGTTGGGTTTCTGATTTCGCACCTGGAGACTTTTGTAGGTATTGTTCTCGAGGTGCACTCCGCTGAATATTTATAGGTGGCGCTGTTGAGCCATTTGCCACCCTACTTCTGAAACCCATATCAGGCGTAAATTTTCACCAGTTCTTGTGCAAAGTTTCCTGACTTTTCGAGCATGTTTAGGCCCTCTAAAATGTGATTAAGTTTGGAGAAGAAGAAGAAGAAGAAGAAGAAGAAGAAGAAGAAGAATAATAAGAATAATAAGCGGAGCAGATTCAATAGGGTCCTCGCACCATCGGTGCTCGGTCCCTAATTAAAGCTGCAAAGCGATGGAAGGGACCTCGCGGCACCGCCCCGGTGGCTTCAGAAAGACAGGGAGCGGTGAGCAATATGCATTTAAAAAGGTAAATATAGAGGCGTGTCATAGTCATTTATATGTGTCAAACCTGCTGCCAGCTGGTGGCGCTATGTCCATAACTGAACATTAACATGTAGATGTCTTCAGTCTAGCACTTTTATCAAACAAATGAAGTTTGGTGCAGATTGAACATAGTATGTTTGAGTTAGTTTAAAGCCTGACACATCCTGTTGTCAACAGGTGGCGCTATGATTACATCTGAATATTGGCCTTTAGATGTCTTCAGGCCAGGAATCTTACCAAATATGTGAAGTTTGGTGCAGATTGGACAATGCATGTTTAAGTTGGGGTAAAACAAGTAATTTCCTGTAGCCACCAGGTGGCGCTATGTCTATAACTAAACATTGGCATGTAGATGTCTTCAGACCAATACTTTTATCAAACATATGGCGTTTGGTGCAGATTGAACATGGTATGTTTGAGTTAGTTTAAAGCATGATATATCCTGTTGTCAGCAGGTGGCGCTATGATTATATCAGATTTTGGCCTTTAAGTGTTTTCAGGCCAGGACTCTTACCAAATATGTGAAGTTTGGTGCAGATTGGACATTGCATGTTTAAGATAGTGTAAAAGACATTTCCTGTTGCCAGCAGGTGGCGCTATGATTATATCTGATTCTTGGCCTTTAGGTGTTTTCAGGTCAGGACTCTTACCAAATATGTGAAGTTTGGTGCAGATTGGACATTGCATGTTTAAGATAGTGTAAAAGAAGACATTTCCTGTTGCCAGCAGGTGGCGCTATGATTATATCTGATTTTTGGCCTTTAAGTGTTTTCAGGCCATGACTCTTACCAAATATGTGAAGTTTGGTGCAGATTGGACATTGCATGTTTAAGTTAGTGTAAAACAAGTAATTTTCTGTTGCCAACAGGTGGCGCTATGTCTATAACTAAACATTGGCATGTAGATGTCTTCAGGCCATGGCCCTTATCAAGCGTGTGAAGTTTGGGGCAGATCGGACATTTTATGGCTGAGTAACAACAGCGTCTATTCCCATGGCGAGACATCGAATTTTGTCACGCCGCCATGGACACGCCCTTTAGCGAAAACTCAAGCTCTTTGCAATTTAACATCACAAAGGCCTTTAGATTAGACTGACCTAAATAATATATTGATGTCATTAAATCTCTAGGGGGAGTTAGTTATAGAGTAAAACATATCACTTCCTGTTGCCAGCAGGTGGCGCTATGAATTTATATGAATTTGGTCACTTAGATCTCTTCAGGTCAGGAGTCTTACCAAATATGTGAAGTTTGGTGCAGATTGGACATTGCATGTTTAAGTTAGTGTAAATCAAGTCATTTCCTGTTGCCAGCAGGTGGCGCTCTAATTATAATGGAATATTTGTATTTAGATGTGTTCAGGCCTGGATTCTTATCGAACGTGTGAAGTCTGGGGCAGATCGGTTATTGTATGGCTGAGTTAAAACAACTTTTATTCCCATGGCGAGACATCGAAATTTGTGATGCCGCCATGGACACGCCACTAACGAAAACTCTAGATCTTCGCAATTTAACATCACAAAGGCTTTTAGATTAAACTGACCTATATATTATGTTGATGTCATTAAAACTCTAGGAGGAGTTAGTTACAGAGTAAAACATGTCACTTCCTGTTGCCAGCAGGTGGCGCTATGACTATAACTGAATATGGTCACTTAGATCTCTTCAGGTCAGGATTCTTATCAAACATGTGAAGTTTGGTGTAGATCGGACATAGCATGCCTGAGATATAACAACTTCCTGTTTCATGGCGAAACATCAAAATTTGACAGGACGCCACGGACACGCCCTCCGATGAAAACTCTAGATTTTCGCAATTTAACGTCACAAAGGGCTTTAGATTACAATGACCAATTTTGGTGTTCATCTGAATAAATCTCTGGGAGGAGTTCGTTAAAGTATGACACCTGAAAATGGCAAAAATGACACAAAATATGACGAGAAAATTCAAAATAGCCGACTTCCTGTTGGGTTTCTGATTTCGTACCTGGAGACTTTTTTGTAGGTATTGTTAAGTTACATAAGTGTACCGATTTTCGTACATGTACGTGAAACGTAGCTCGAGGCGCACTCCGCTGAATATTTATAGGTGGCGCTGTCGAGCCATTTTGCCACACCTACTTTTGAAACCCATATCAGACGTAAATTTTCACCAGTTCTGACGCGTGTGCAAAGTTTCCTGACTTTTCGAGCATGTTTAGGCCCTCTAAAATGCGATTAAGTTTGGAGAAGAAGAATAATAATAATAATTAAAGCTGCAAGCAGCGATGGAAGGACCACCGCCAACCGGTGGCTTCAGAAAGACAGGGAGCGGTGAGCAATATGCATTTAAAATTGCAAATATAGAGGATATGTTAAAGTCATTTAAATGTGCCAAACCTGCTTCCAGTTGGTGGCGCTATGTCCATAACTGAACATTAACATATAGATGTCTTCAGGCTAGCACCTTTATCGAACATATGAAGTTTGGTGCAGATTGAACATAGTATGTTTGAGTTAGTGTAAAGCCTGACACATCCTGTTGTCAACAGATGGCGCTATGGTTACGTCATCTGAATATTGGCCTATAAATGTCTTCCGGGCCAGGACTCTTACAAAATATGTGAAGTTTGGTGCAGATTGGACATTGCATATTTAAGTTACTGTAAAACAATTAATTTCCGTAGCCAGTAGGTGGCGCTATGTCTATAACTAAACATTGGCGCGTAGATGTCTTCAGGCCATTGCTCTTATCAAGCGTGTGAAGTTTGGGGCTGATCGGACATTTTTATGGCTGGGTAACACCAGCTTCTATTCCCATGGCGAGACATCGAATTTTGTCACCGCCATGGACACGCCCATTAGCGAAAACTCAAGCTCTTCGCAATATAACATCACAAAGGCCTTTAGATTAGACTGACCTAAATATTATGTTGATGTCATTAAATCTCTAGGAGGAGTTAGTTACAGAGTAAAACATGTCACTTCCTGTTGCCAGCAGGTGGCGCTATGACTATAACTGAATATGGTCACTTAGATCTCTTCATGTCAGGAGTCTTACCAAATATGTGAAGTTTGGTGCAGATTGGACATTGCATGTTTAAGTTAGTGTAAATCAAGTCATTTCCTGTGGCCAGCAGGTGGCGCTCTTTATAATAATGGAATATTCGTATTTAGATGTGTTCAGGCCTGGATTCTTATCGAACATGTGAAGTCTGGGGCAGATCGGACATTGTATGGCTGAGTTACAACAACTTTTATTCCCATGGCGAGACATCGAAATTTGTGATGCCGCCATGGACACGCCATTAACGAAAACTCTAGATCTTCGCAATTTAACATCACAAAGGCCTTTAGGTTAGACTGACCTAAATATTATGTTGATGTCATTAAATCTCTGGAGGAGTTAGTTACAGAGTAAAACATGTCACTTCCTGTTGCCAGCAGGTGGCGCTTAATTATATATGAATGTGGTCCCTAGATCTCTTCAAGTCAGGAGTCTTATCAAACATGGGAATTTGGTGCACATCGGACATTGCATGGCCTGAGTTATAACAACTTCCTGTCATCGAAATTTGACAGGACGCCACGGACACGCCCTCCGATGAAAACTCTAGATCTTCGCAATTTAACGTCACAAAGGGCTTTAGATTACAATGACCAATTTTGGTGTTCATCTGAATAAATCTCTGGGAGGAGTTCGTTAAAGTATGACACCTGAAAATGGCAAAAATGACACAAAATATGACAAGAAAATTCAAAATAACCGACTTCCTGTTTGGTTTCTGATTTTGTACCTAGAGACTTTTTTGTAGGTATTGTTATGTTACATGAGTGTACCAATTTTCGTACATGTACGTGAAACGTAGCTCGAGGCGCACTCCGCTGAATATTTATAGGTGGCGCTGTCGAGCCATTTTGCCACACCTAGTCCTGAAACCCATATCAGACGTAAATTTTCACCAGTTCTGATGCGTGTGCAAAGTTTCCTGACTTTTCGAGCATGTTTAGGTCCTCTAAAATGCGATTAAGTTTGGAGAAGAAGAAGAATAATAATAATAATAATAATAATAAACGGAGCAGATTCAATAGGGTCCTCTGCACCATCGGTGCTCGGTCCCTAATAATAATAAACGGAGCAGATTCAATAGGGTCCTCTGCATCGGTTGCTCGGTCTAATTAAAGCTGCAAGCAGCGATGGAAGGGACCTCGCGGCACCGCCGACGGTGGCTTCAGAATGACAGGAACAGTGAGCAATATGCATTTAAAAGGCAAATATAGAGGAATACGTCAAAGTCATTTATAAGTGCCAAACCTGCTGCCAGCTGGTGGCGCTATGTCCATAACTGAACATTGGCATTTAGATGTCTTCAAACCAGTACTATTATCAAACATATGAAATTTGGTGCAGATTGAATATGGTATGTTTGAGTTAGTGTAAAGCCTGGCATATCCTGTTGTCAACAGGTGGCGCTATGATTACATCTGAATATTGCCATTTAGATGTCTTCAGGCCAGGACTCTCACCAAATATGTGAAGTTTGGTGCAGATTGGACATTGCATGTTTAAGTTAGTGTAAAACAAGCAATTTCCTTTAGCCAGCAGGTGGCGCTATGTCTATAACTAAACATTAGCACGTAGATGTCTTCAGGCCATGGCTCTTATCAACCATGTGAAGTTTGGGGCAGATCGGACATTTTATGGCTGAGTAACAACAGCTTCTATTCCCATGGCGAGATATCGAATTTTGTCACGCTGCCATGGACACGCCCATTAGCTCAAGCTCAAGCTCTTCGCAATTTAACATCACAAAGGCCTTTAGATTAGACTGAACTAAAAATTATGTTGATGTCATTACATTTCTAGGAGGAGTTAGTTGCAGAGTAAAACATGTCACTTCCTGTTGCCAGCAGGTGGCGCTATTAATTTATATGAATGTGGTCCCCTAGATCTCTTCAGGTCAGGAGTCTTATCAAACATGTGAAGTTTGGTGCAGATCGGACATTGCATGGCTGAGTTATAACAACTTCCTGTTTCATGGCGAATCATCGAAATTTGACAGGACGCCACGGACACGCCCTCCGATGAAAACTCTAGATCTTCGCAATTTAACGTCACAAAGGGCTTTAGATTACAATGACCAATTTTGGTGTTCATCTGAATAAATCTCTGGGAGGAGTTCGTTAAAGTATGACACCTGAAAATGGCAAAAATGACACAAAATATGACAAGAAAATTCAAAATAACCGACTTCCTGTTTGGTTTCTGATTTCGTACCAAGAGACTTTTTCGTAGGTATTGTTATGTTACATGAGTGTACCAATTTTCGTACATGTACGTGAAAGCGTGGCTCGAGGCGCACTCCGCTGAATATTTATAGGTGGCGCTGTCGAGCCATTTTCCACCTACTCCTGAAACCCATATCAGACGTAAATTTTCACCAGTTCTGATGCGTGTGCAAAGTTTCCTGACTTTTCGAGCATGTTTAGGTCCTCTAAAATGCGATTAAGTTTGGAGAAGAAGAAGAATAATAATAATTAAAGCTGCAAGCAGCGATGGAAGGACCTCGCCCGGCTCACACCGACCGGTGGCTTCAGAAAGACAGGGAACAGTGAGCAATATGCATTTAAAAAGGTAAATATAGAGGAATATGTCAAAGTCATTTATATGTACCAAACCTGCTGCCAGCTGGTGGCGCAACATCCATAACTGAACATTGGCATGTAGATGTCTTCATCCAGTACTTTTAAAAAACATATTAAGTTTGGTGCAGATTGGACATTGCATGTTTAAGTTAGTGTAAAACAAGAAATGTCCTGTTGCCAGCAGGTGGCGCTATATATTTAACTGAACATTGGCATGTAGATGTCTTCATCCAGTACTTTTAAAAAACATATGAAGTTTGGTGCAGATTGGACATTGCATGTTTAAGTTAGTGTAAAACAAGTAATTTCCTGTTGCCAGCAGGTGGCGCTATGTCTATAAATAAAAATTGGCACAGAGATGTCTACAGGCCATGGCTCTTATCAAAAGTGTGAAGTTTGGGACAGATCGGACGTTTTATGGCTGAGTAACGACAGCTTCTATTCCCATGGCGAGACTTCGAATTTTGTCACGCCGCCATAGACACGCCCATTAGTGAAAACTCAAGCTCTTTGCAATTCAACATCACAAAGGCCTTTAGATTAGACTGACCTATATATTATGTTGATGTCATTAAATCTCTAGGAGGAGTTAGATACAGAGTAAAACATATCACTTCCTGTTGCCAGCAGGTGGCGCTATGAATTTATATGAATATTGTCACTTAGATCTTTTCAGGTCAGGAGTCTTGTCAAACATGTGAAGTTTGGTAAAGATTGGACATTGCATGTTTAAGTTAGTGTAAAACAAGTCAATTCCTGTTGCCAGCAGGTGGCGCTCTGATTATAATGGAATATTTGTATTTAGATGTGTTCAGGCCTGGATTCTTATTGAACATGTGAAGTCTGGGGCAGATCGACATTGTATGGATGAGTTACAACAACTTTTATTCCCTTGGCGAGATATCGAAATCTGTGATGCCGCCAAGGACACGCCTTTAACGAAAACTCTAGATCTTTGCAATTTAACATCACAAGGGGCTTTAGGTTAGACTGACCAAATAATGTGTTGATGTCATTAAATCTCTAGGAGGAGTTAGTTACAGAGTAAAACATGTCACTTCCTGTTGCCAGCAGGTGGCGCTATTACTATAACTGAATATGGTCATGCAGATCTCTTCATATCAGGAGTCTTATCAAACATGTGAAGTTTGGTGCAGGTCGGACATAGCATGCCTGAGTTATAACAACTTCCTGTTTCATGGCGAAACATCGAAATTTGACAGGACGCCACGGACACGCCCTCAATGAAAACTCTAGATCTTCGCAATTTAACGTCTCAAAGGGCTTTAGATTGCAATGACCAATCTTGGTGTTCATGCGAATTAATCTCTGGGAGGAGTTCGTTAAAGTATGACACCTGCAAATGGCAAAATGTCACTAAATATGACGAGAAAATTCAAAATAACCGACTTCCTGTTGGGTTTGGGATTTCGTTCAGGAGACTTTTGTAGGTATTGTTATGTTACATGAGTGTACCGATTTTCATACATGTACGTGAAAGCGTAGCCTGAGGCTCTCCGCTGAATGAGTATAGGTGGCGCTGTCGAGCCATTTTGCCACACCTACTTCTGAAACACATATTCAGATGTGTTCAGGCCTGGATTCTTATCGAACATGTGAAGTCTGGGGCAGATCGAACATTGTATGGCTGAGTTACAACAACATTTATTCCCAGGGCGAGACATCGAAATTTGACAGGACGCCACGGACACGCCCTCTTATGAAAACTCTAGATCTTCGCAATTTAACATCACAAAGGCCTTTAGGTTAGACTGACCTAAATATTATGTTGATGTCATTAAATTTGTAGGAGGAGTTAGTTACAGAGTAAAACATGTCACTTCCTGTTGCCAGCAGGTGGCGCTATTACTATAACTGAATATGGTCATGTAGATCTCTTCATATCAGGAGTCTTATCAAACATGTGAAGTTTGGTGCAGATTGGACAATGCATGTTTAAGTTGGTGTAAAACAAGTAATTTCCTGTAGCCACCAGGTGGCGCTATGTCTATAACTAAACATTGGCATGTAGATGTCTTCAGATCAATACTTTTATCAAACATATGAAGTTTGGTGCAGATTGAACATGGTATGTTTGAGTTAGTGTAAAGCATGATATATCCTGTTGTCAGCAGGTGGCGCTATGATTATATCTGATTTTTGGCCTTTAGGTGTTTTCAGGCCAGGACTCTTACCAAATATGTGAAGTTTGGTGCAGATTGGACATTGCATGTTTAAGATAGTGTAAAGAAGTCATTTCCTGTTTCCAGCAGGTGGCGCTCTAATTATAATGAAATATTCGTATTTAGATGTGTTCAGGCCTGGATTCTTATCGAACATGTGAAGTCTGGGGCAGATCGGACATTGTATGGCTGAGTTACAACAACTTTTATTCCCATGGCGAGACATCGAAATTTGTGATGCCGCCATGGACACGCCCTTTAACGAAAACTCTAGATCTTCGCAATTTAACATCACAAAGGCCTTTAGGTTAGACTGACCTAAATATTATGTTGATGTCATTAAATCTCTAGGAGGAGTTAGTTACAGAGTAAAACATGTCACTTCCTGTTGCCAGCAGGTGGCGCTATGACTATAACTGAATATGGTCACTTAGATCTCTTCATATCAGGAGTCTTATCAAACATGTGAAGTTTGGTGCAGATCGGACATAGCATGCCTGAGATATAACAACTTCCTGTTTCATGGCGAAACATCGAAATTTGACAGGACGCCACGGACACGCCCTCCGATGAAAACTCTAGATCTTCGCAATTTAACGTCACAAAGGGCTTTAGATTACAATGACCAATTTTGGTGTTCATCTGAATAAATCTCTGGGAGGAGTTCGTTAAAGTATGACACCTGAAAATGGCAAAATGACACAAAATATGACTAGAAAATTCAAAATAGCCGACTTCCTGTTGGGTTTCTGATTTCGTACCTTGGAGACTTTTTGTAGGTATTGTTAAGTTACATAAGTGTACCAATTTTCGTACATGTATGTGAAACGTAGCTCGAGGCGCACTCCGCTGAATATTTATAGGTGGCGCTGTCGAGCCATTTTGCCACACCTACTTCTGAAACCCATATCAGACGTAAATTTTCACCAGTTCTGACGCGTGTGCAAAGTTTCCTGACTTTTCGAGCATGTTTAGGCCCTCTAAAATGCGATTAAGTTTGGAGAAGAAGAAGAAGAAGAAGAAGAAGAAGAATAATAAGAATAATAAACGGAGCAGATTCAATAGGGTCCTCGCACCATCGGTGCTCGGTCCCTAATAATAATAATAATAAACGGAGCAGATTCAATAGGGTCCTCTGCACCATCGGTGCTCGGTCCCTAATTAAAGCTGCAAGCAGCGATGGAAGGGACCTCGCACCCAGCACCGCCAACCGGTGGCTTCAGAAAGACAGGGAACGGTGAGCAATATGCATTTAAAAAGGTAAATATAGAGGAATGTGTAATAGTCATTTATATGCGTCAAACCTGCTGCCAGCTGGTGGCGCTATGTCTATAACTGAACATTAACATGTAGATGTCTTCAGTCTAGCACTTTTATCAAACATATGAAGTTTGGTGCAGATTGAACATAGTATGTTTGAGTTAGTGTAAACCTGACACATCCTGTTGTCAACAGGTGGCGCTATGATTACATCTGAATATTGGCCTTTAGATGTCTTCAGGCCAGGAATCTTACCAAATGTGTGAAGTTTGGTGCAGATTGGACAATGCATGTTTAAGTTGGTGTAAAACAAGTAATTTCCTGTAGCCACCAGGTGGCGCTATGTCTATAACTAAACATTGGCATGTAGATGTCTTCAGACCAATACTTTTATCAAACATATGAAGTTTGATGCAGATTGAACATGGTATGTTTGAGATAGTGTAAAGCATGATATATCCTGTTGTCAGCAGGTGGCGCTATGATTATATCTGAATTTTGGCCTTTAGATATCTTCAGGTCAGGGCTCTTACCAAATACGTGAATTTTGGTGCAGATTGGACATTGAATGCTTAAGTTAGTTTAAAAGAAGTAATTTGCTGTTGCCAGCAGGTGGCGCTATATCTTTAACTGAACATTGGCACTTAGATATCTTCAGACCAATATTTTTATTAAAAGTGTGAAGTTTGGTGCAGATTGGACATTGCATGTTTAAGATAGTGTAAAATAAGTCATTTCCTGTTGCCAGCAGGTGGCGCTCTATATATAATGAAAATATTCGTATTTAGATGTGTTCAGGTCTGGATTCTTATCGAACGTGTGAAGTCTGGGGCAGATCGGACATTGTATGGCTGAGTTACAACAACTTTTATTCACATGGCGAGACATCAAAATTTGTGATGCCGCCATGGACACGCCCTTTAACGAAAACTCTAGATCTTCGCAATTTAACATCACAAAGGCCTTTAGGTTAGACTGACCTAAATATTATGTTGATGTCATTAAATCTAGGAGGAGTTAGTTACAGAGTAAAACATGTCACTTCCTGTTGCCAGCAGGTGGCGCTATGACTATAACTGAATATGGTCACTTAGATCTCTTCAGGTCAGGATTCTTATCAAACATATGAAGTTTGGTGTAGATCGGACATAGCATGCCTGAGATATAACAACTTCCTGTTTCATGGCGAAACATCAAAATTTGACAGGACGCCACGGACACGCCTCAATGAAAACTCTAGATCTTCGCAATTTAACGTCACAAAGGCTTTAGATTACAATGACCAATTTTGGTGTTCATCCGAATAAATCTCTGGGAGGAGTTCGTTAAAGTATGACACCTGAAAATGGCAAAATGACACAAAATATGACGAGAAAATTCAAAATAGCCGACTTCCTGTTGGGTTTCTGATTTCGTCCGGAGACTTTTTGTAGGTATTGTTAAGTTACATAAGTGTACCGATTTTCAGACATGTACGTGAAACGTAGTTTCGAGGCGCACTCCGCTGAATATTTATAGGTGGCGCTGTCGAGCCATTTTGCCACACCTACTTCTGAATCCCATATCAGACGTAAATTTTCACCAGTTCTGACGTGTGCAAAAGTTTCCTGACTTTTCGAGCATGTTTAGGCCCTCTAAAATGCGATTAAGTTTGGAGAAGAAGAAGAAGAAGAAGAAATATAGCTGCAAGCAGCGATGGCGGGCCCAAGCCGATGCAAACGCCACCCGGTGGCATCAGGAAAGCGGTGCCCAGCGGCACATGCATTTGCAGTAACCCTCTAGCAGTCTGGTTTTAAGGGACACGGCAATTAAAGGGTTAATCCAAACCACCAACTCTGTGAAACACACACAGTTTAAACAGACGCTATCTCTCTCTCTCTCTCTCAGTCTCTCTCTCACACATGCATTTACAGTAACCCTCTGGCAGTCTGGTTTTAAGGGATACAGCAATTAAAGGGTCAATCCAAACCATTAAGTCTGCGCAATACATACACACACAGAACACCATATAAAACTTTAGTAACACTTTCAAAAAGGTTTCAGTTATTAACATTAACTATATTAATTAACATGATCAATACTTATAAAGCATCTAATAATGCCTGACTATTTTTACTAACATAAAAAAAAATGCTGTAAAAATATATTGTTCATTGTTAGTTAATGCATTAGCTACTGTCAACCTAAGATAATTTATTGTAAATTTTTACCAACTCATTTTTTGAGCAGCTATTCAGTCTGTATTCACACAGCGTGATGAGAGACGTTTTGCTGCTTCAAACACAGAATATGTAGAGAGGTGGTACTGTTATTTATTTATAACCTATATTTTTACATGACTTAACAGGCGAGTCATAATATTAGTGAATATATTATATTGTAGTTTTATCTCTCGCCCCTGGTTGAGAACACTGACCTAAAGCGCATCTTCCAGCATTGTCTTCACGATCGCTCTATTAGGCATCACTGATGTGATGTTTAAAAAACATTTGTTTCTCATTTATTTGGTTCCACAGTATTTGCTGATTTTATTTTATTTAAACACTGCTTGACGAGAATTGCCGCTGATAACAAAGTCAAAGTAAAACGCGACCGGTGCTTACAGGCTATTTAAAACCTAAGAAAAGGGAAAAGAGGGAAAACTCAAACGACCCCCACCACGGTGATACCATTATAACCGTGTGACATCAGGTCGATTAACCGTGGGAAAATTTCTCACCGACACAACCCTAGCAGGCACATGCATTACAGTGACCCTCTAGCAGTTTGGATTTAAGGGATACATTAATGGAAGGGTTAATCCGAGCCATCAAGACACACACACACACAAAACAAAATAGAAAACTTTGGTAATCCTTTTAATAAGGTTTCAGTTATTAGCATTAACTATATTAATTAACATGAACAATAATTATCCAGCATTTATTAATGTTAGTCTCTAGCTATCCTCTCTCTCTCTCTCTACACACACACACACACACACACACACACACACACACACACACACAAATAACAATATATAAAACTTTTCAATAAGGTTTTAGCTTTTAACATTAACTATATTAATTATCATGAACAATAATTATACAACATTTATTAATGTTAGTCTCTCTCTACCCTCTCTCTCTCACACATACACACACACACACACACACACACACACACACACACACACACACACAGAACAATATATGAAACTTTTGTAGCAAACTGTTTTCAATAAGGTTTTAGCTTATAACATTATATAAGTTAAAATGAACAATAGTTTGTATAGCATTTATGAATCTTAGTTAATTTTATGTTACAAATTGACTACTACATTATAAATAAAAATGTGGTACTGTACTTTTGTTACTGTACCATGACCTAAAATAAAATAAAAATACTTACACAAATACAGTAAAAATATGTTGTTAGTACTAATACTCATGTTTAAAACAATATTATTAAACTACAGTTACAGCAGGGTATAGCATATAGTTACCCTAACCCTAATTCTCAATTCCAGCAAATTCAGCAATTCTAGCAAAATCACTAGCACGTCGTCCCGGGAATATTGGTTTAATACCAGTCGGGCTACCAATATATATCACTGCCCTGCCCTTATTTTAGTTGTATCAAATTTAAGGTCGTAAAAAGTTGTAAATACGTTAAATGGTTTAAGAAAAGTCTTCATTTACAATTTCAAGAGGTCTTTCTGTTTAAATCGTGAAAGGGCTGATTAAACTTCAAAAGGCAATATTGTCATCGAATATTTATTTATTTGCTATATAAATCAAAAACAGAGCTGTCAAATCACTACATGGTCTAGTGTCTGTGATTAATAAAGCAAAAAACACTGCTATATAAAAATATAATCTGTTTGTTTTATGCGTGTCTCTCTGAGTGAGCGGTTGTCATGTAACGTTATTTACTCAAATATGCTCGCTGACGCGCTCAGTGTATAACAGCGTCTGCTGAGAGCCTCACTGACATTGAGAGAACAATTAATAATCCTTTCTTCCTTTTATTTGGGACAACCATTGTCAAATACACGCAAAGGTCTTCACTAACTTCACTTTACGTTACCGTCTTCTCCTTCTCTGATTTGCGGAAGTTTAGAGCGATTAAAATGCGTATTACTGCCCTTCACTTCTACCCGTCAAAATAAAAGTCCCCTTTTAACTTGAAGAAATTGACAGAAATTACGATTGTATTATAATGTAGACCACTTCTAAAATAATAATAACAAATAGAAAAATTTAAGGAATATGATTTCCTCATTTTAATTTACTAAATCTCTATTGTGCAGTCCTTTATGAAAGCATAAAATGATAAAAGTTATTTTCATTTGATTACATTTTAAGGCATTAATTAAATTGTTAAAGCTTTATACATTAATTTCATTACCACCATTTTTGATAGTATATTTGTATTAAGTCATAAAATACAGAATCCAGAAAAATTAAGTCAAACTAGAATTTATGAATTGTTATGAATTATATTACTGATGAATATAAGTTGTTAAACTAATATATAAATCATTGATGAAATCTACTTGAATTTTTTGATGTATTAAATTTGAATGAACATGCTTTGTAAAGCAAAAACCCTGCTCAGATTGTTTAATACCATGATACCATGAAAAAAAACACCAACCAAAAATGACTGATAATTTTTTCTGGTGATTAAAGATATGTTTAAAAGTCTCTCTCTCTCTCTCTCTCTCTCAATTTTTCAATTTAAGTGTGCTTTATTGGCATGACAAAACTATACATTTGTATTGAAAGCAATTGCAGCTGGGCTGCTCACAAGTAGTGCACATTTGAATTAACAGAAATAAAAATAAAAACAATAATAGTAATAAAACAAATATTTAAACCGTATTAAATATGTAGTGCAAAATGAATGACTATTGTAAGTATGTGATCGAAATAAAATTAAATAAGGTACAGTATAAGATTTATACAGGCAAAATATACATTTAAGTAATATAAAGGGGTAATATGTCATAATATAATCTACATGTGCTGGAAACATCAGCTCAGGGCAGACGGGTGTCTTCTCTTCTGTGGTGACAGAGACACATATTGAGCAGCAAACACACAGCAGGTCTTGTGTTCTCCGAGCAGATACGCTAGTTTCTCCTGGTCTGGAAGAGTTGTAAATGTGGGATGGATCTGCTGTATTTTGTCGTAGTACACTCTCCGTATATCTGTGTATTTGGAGCACTCTGTTAGGAAGTGCAGTTCTGTTTCCATCTGATTCAGGTCACAGTGTGAACACAATCTCTGCAAGCCATGTTTGTCTGTCTCTCCCTCTCCCTCTCCCTCCCTCAACCCTCCTCACTGTCACACTGAAAAGACAGCCCCCTCCATTCCACTTCACACACACAGGGCCGGCCCTACACACACACACATAAACACACACTCATAGAAGAGAGTAGACTGAGATGAAATGCCTGATAGTTTTTTAATTTTCTCTCATCCATAGAGTTTTGTAAAGTCATCAAACTAAACATACTTCCTCAGAATGACTTTTTCCCTGCGTGTAAAAAGTTTCAAAGTTTTTGTAAACTGCACTTTAAAGATATAAGAAAATTTCTGCTATCTTTTTTTACCCTCACTTTAATAAACCACTATTTAAACACCGTTCAAGCTATCCGCAAGCCGTTCGCAATTTAGCATCTTCAGTGTCTTGGCATCATGTTGACAAAGTTTGGTGTGAACTACTTGTTTCTTCTTGGAGGAGTATGAATTAGTTTGCAGCTTGATTATTCCAGAAATTGACATTAAAACAAAAATAGCCGGCTTCCTGTTGGTCGTAGCTAATGAGTGTAAATTAGAAAGTTGTCCGGCTTGATGAGAACAATATATGTACTGAGTTTGGTGACTGTAGCTAAAATTAACCCCCCATGTTTTGACAAAAGGTGGCGCTATAGAGTGCCTCCTCGACGCCGTTATGAGCTGTTGCCAGTGTCTATCTATAATTAATACTGATGTGTGTGTTGAGTTTTATGAAATTCTAAACATCTTAAGTGCCTCAAAATCACCAGAAGATATATTGAGGTTTGACACGTTGCCATGGCAACAATATTTTAGATATCAATATTCTCTTGACAGTTTCACATCGGCCGTTTTTTGACATTATTCTGATGAAGTTTGAAGCAAATTGGGTAAAAGTAAGATGCTGAATTCAAAGCATTTTGAAAATGACACACTTCCTGCTGCCAGTTGGTGGCGCTATAACTTTGCCTCATAATTGTCACATCGATGCGATCGGCTTCATACACCGAACAAACCACTGAATTGTGATCAAAATCAGACAATGTATGTGGACTTTATTAGACACTTCCTGTATCTCAATTCTCGCCATAACTTCATCACCTCGCCACGGGCAAACCATTCGAGATATCAAAATCCCTCCGCAATTTAGCATCCCCAATGTCTTGAGATCACGTTCACCGGGTTTGGTGCTCGTGTGTTGAAAATCCTGGGAGGAGTATTTCAAATTCCAGAGCATGTGCTTTTTAAACAGCCCTGAATAGCCGACTTCCTGTTGGGCGGAGCCATGACATGTGACACAAAAGTTGTTCAGCTCGATAAGATCTATATGTGTACCGAGTTTCATATGAATACGTGCAAGTATGTGTGAGCTACACATCAAGTTTTCTGATGGTTTTCCAGGGGGCGCCGTAGAGCCTCTGTGCCACGCCCGGGTCCCAGCCTCAGCGGCGTCCTAACTGCCACGGGTTCCAATGTGTGTGCACATTTTCAAGAGTTTTTGACCATGTTAAGCCCCCCAAAAATGCCCGGATAGTCGGTAAAAAAAAAAATAATCCTAAGGAAAACAATAGAATAGCTGACTTCCTGTTGGGCGCAGCCCATGACATGCGGTGCAAAAGTTGTTCGGCTCGATGAGATCTATATGTGTACCGAGTTTTATATTAATACGTGCAAGTATGTGTGAGCTACACATCAAGTTTTCTGATGTGTTCCAGGGGCGCCAGAGAGCCTCTGTGCCACGCCCGGGTCCCAGCCTCAGCGGCGTCCTAACTGCCGCGGGTTCCAATGTTTGTGCAAATTTTCAAGAGTTTTTGACCATGTTAAGCCCCCCAAAAATGCCCGGATAGCCTCAAAATCACCAAAAAAAGAATATTGAGGTTTGACACGTTGCCATGACAACAGTATTTTAGATATCAATAATCCCTTCACAGTTTCACATCGGCCGTGTTTTTACAGTATTCTGATGAAGTTTGAAGCAAATTGGGTAAAAGTAAGATGGTGAATTCAAAGCATTTTGAAAATGACACACTTCCTGTTGCCAGTTGGTGGCGCTATAACTTTGCCTCATAATTGTCACATCAATGCGATCGGCTTCATACACCGAACAAACCGATGAGATCTATATGTGTACCGAGTTTCATATTAATACGTGAAAGTATGTTTGAGCTACACATCAAGTTTTCTGATGGTGTTCCAGGGGCGCCAGAGCCTCTGTGCCACGCCTGGGTCCCAGCCTCAGCGGCGGCCCTAAATGCCGCGGGTTCCAATGTGTGCACATTTTCAAGAGTTTTTGACCATGTTAAGCCCCCAAAATGTCCGGATAGTCAAAAAACTAAAAAGAGTCCTAAGGAAAACAATAGAATAGCCGACTTCCTGTTGGGTGGAGCCCATGACATGCGGTGCAAAAGTTGTTCGATGAGATCTATATGTGTACCGAGTTTCATATGAATACGCAAGTATGTGTGAGCTACACATCAAGTTTTCTGATGTGTTCCAGGGGCGCCAGAGAGCCTCTGTGCCACGCCCTGGTCCCAGCCTCAGCGGCATCCTAACTGCCACGGGTTCCAATGTGTGTGCAAATTTTCAAGAGTTTTTGACTATGTTAAGCCCCCCAAAAATGCCCGGATAGCCTCAAAATCACCAAAAAAAGAATATTGAGGTTTGACACGTTGCCATGGCAACAGTATTTTAGATATCAATATTCCCTTCAGAGTTTCACATCGGCCATGTTTTTACAGTATTCTGATGAAGTTTGAAGCAAATTGGGTAAAAGTAAGATGGTGAATTCAAAGCATTTTGAAAATCACACACTTCCTGCTGCCAGTTGGTGGCGCTATAACTTTGCCTCATAATTGTCACATCGATGCGATCGGCTTCATACACCGAACAAACCACTGAATTGTGATCAAAATCAGACAATGTATGTGGACTTTATTAGACACTTCCTGTCTCTCAATTCTCGCCATAACTTCATCGCCTCGCCACGGGCAAACCGTTTGAGATATCAAAAATCCCTCCGCAATTTAGCATCCCCAATGTCTTGAGAACACGTTCACAGAGTTTGGTGCTCCTGTGTTGAAAATCCTGGGAGGAGTATTTCAAATTCCAGAGCATGTGATTTTTAAACAGCCCTGAATAGCCGACTTCCTGTTGGGCGGAGCCATGACATGCAGCGCAAAAGTTGTTCGGCTTGATGAGATCTATATGTGTACCGAGTTTCATATGAATACGCAAGTATGTGTGAGCTATTCATCAAGTTTTCTGATGGTGTTCCAGGGGGCGCTGTAGAGCCTCTGTGCCACGCCCGGGTCCCAGCCTCAGCGGCGTCCTAACTGCCGCGGGTTCCAATGTGTGTGCAAATTTTCAAGAGTTTTTGACCATGTTAAGCCCCCCAAAAATGCCCGGATAGTCGATAAAAAAAAAAAAAAAAAAAGAACTGAGGAGGAAAACAATAGGGCCCTGCGCCTTTCTGGCTTGGGCCCTAATAATAAGAATAATAAACGGAGCAGATTCAATAGGGTCCTCGCACCATCGGTGCTCGGTCCCTAATAATAAACGGAGCAGATTCAATAGGGTCCTCTGCACCATCGGTGCTCGGTCCCTAATAATATAATAGAATATAATAGAATAGAATAGAATATAACAGAATAGAAATCAATAAAAAAGGAAAAAACTAAATCATTTTCACTAGTGGTCTCAGACTTTTTGACCTTCCTATATTTTGGTCAGCTGGCTTTAAAATTGTAATACAGCTCAGTGTTCTGCTGGCGTTGTAAGGGGGCATGGAATACGGTCAAATTCCTCTCATAGCTTTGGCTAGCCACAACGAAAACAGTCTCCCTCGCATAAATGACCTCTTGACCCGTTAACCAATTGTGAATCCTCTAATCCCGGAGTTATGAGCATATGATTAGATTTGCCAATGGATAAAAATTGTAGTAAAACTGAAACAAGATCTTTAAATGAAATATTCAAAGATTTATTTTCAGAATCGTTCAGATGAGAAAAATTAAATACATAAAACATTTCCCCTGGACCAGTCAGGGAGTTAATCAGCACTTGGACCCATTCCAAACGTCTCTCTAAGGAGATTTTATCAGTGTCCCGAAGAGCCTCTACACCTATCACTTAAAATGATAGCTGGATTGCTTTGCTCTGAGGCGTGTAACATCCCTCTCAGCTGTTCTGATTTCTACATCTTTCTTAGCACTGGAAATACCCCTGAGCAGCAGGACTGGATTCATTCATTTAATCAGAAACTCTTCTGAAAGTAGTATGACAGTATGCAGCATCACTGGATGGTGACTAATCTACTCCACTCTAAAACCTAGGCTGCTCACTATCTAGACACCATTGTAAAGCCACTTAAATACAGACACTGTTACAAAAGGTAAACAATACTGAAAGTTACCATATTTCATCGATGTACATTAGTATTAGCTGTCACCTGTCTAACATCACCTAAAAACTCCAGCTGTTACTGACAATAAATGGTATTACTGCATATAAGCATGACAAGTAGAGTATATTTTGTGGAGAACACAATAATTCAACATGTAATCCAAGAAGGCATATACATTTGTGAAATTTGTTTATAAATGAATTAATTTAATTAAAGTATTGATAAAAATAGATTCAGTGGACTATTTGTATCCAATATAATACTTATGCTAATTAAATGATCACATTTTTAGTTTTCCAACATGCTAATGTCAGACTGATAGAATGCAGTCTAATCTATAACCTTGTGAAAAAGAAATATAATTTAGCACACTTTAAAAAAAAGTACCTATTACTGAAGTAATATACTGTAAAGATATAATTAAATGTGAATTGAATGTAATGTTTTTGGACACTTAATTGCATGTTATTTATTTATTAAATGAAAATGTGATATAGATTACGTGATGTAGATTATGGCTGCACTGCACCCTACATAAGGGTCTACAGTAAAATGCCATTTTCAAATTGTTAGCTTACCTAAAAGCTAACATTAAACATTACAGGAATAAACTTTGAGTCATATCTTCTGAAAAATGTACATAAGGAGAATTTATGTGCTTTTGCTACCTCTAAAGATTGCTCCAAAACAGTCTTTTAAGAGGCTTTATTTCACTTAGGCTGCACCCTTAGAAGGCAGGTGCCTATATAGGGAACAGACAGCAAGACAGTCTGGAACAGAGCTTAAGTGTGAGTGACATTGCTCTTTTTTATTATGCATTGGCTTCCTGCATTCTTTCACAGCTTACTTCAACTTCATATATCACATACAGAGTAAACATGACTTATGAGGAAATGTAGTCAAATTCCTCACCAACAGCACTGCACCTTAGGGACAGACGGTTTTGAGACACAGTCCGTGTGTTAACCTACAGTACAATCCAATGTTTCATAACTCCTTTCAACACTTAGCAAAATAAATACCACTTTCTTTTTTGTGATATTTCACAAAACGTAACTACTATTACTGCTACTGAAGTGTTGCTTTAGTTAGGATGTCAACCGTCAAGAAAAAGGCTTAATACCTTTTCAGGTCTGTTAACATGTTCTGTCTTGTCCAGGTTGGCTTGAACACCTGCAGTTTACCGGCAAGCAAATTAGACTGTATGGAATATCAAGGAGGGTCTTTTTTTTAATCGAACTACTATAAAGGCCTAGTTTATTGTCAGAAAGGAACTACACAAAAGGACCTGGCCATTCATAACTGAAATTACCGGGCCCATTTTACTTCTGAAAAGCGAACAGGATCTTTTTCTTGGCATCTTGCCACTATTCAATTGTTAACCTGCATTATTCTGAACACTCAGTCTTTGCTTCATTGTGAGCCACCTGACTTTTCTAAAGGTAAATGATAAAATACCAAGGAAGAGCAAACTAAATTACTCCCACAGCAAAAATAGAGTGAATCAATAGTAATACCATGTTATATAAAGTCTTTAGACATAAGACTTTAAATATAGTAATGTGCTAAAACCACTAAAAGCACTTTAGCAACCGCATGACAAGTCAATCTATTATCGAAGTGGACAAGTACCACTTTTTTATGTAATTGTTTTCCTCCAAATAGATAGAGCACTTGAAGGATGTCATATCTTTGTATGCCAAGACACTGAAATAAGTTAGCATTTCAGCTCCCTCTTCCCAAAGTCAATGGGTCGTTTGAATGGGTTTTTGGTTAAATGCCTGCAATTAGGACTGTGTTTAACACAAGTTTCATATTTTATTATATGACAAAAAAATACACCAGTAATACCCCTTTGAGATTTGTTTTTAAAGCTTCCACTTGTCTTGAAAAAGGTTGCTAACAAGTGGGACTATACAGAGGTGGTCGGGATGGGTTAGTTCACCCAAAAAAAGACATTTCTTTCATTATTTACTCACCGCGATGTTGTTCCAAACCCGTAAGACCTTTGTTTATCTTCGGAACAAAAATAAAGATATTTTTCAAGCTTTTTGACCCTTTTTGAGCAACGCAACTGACACATTCAAGGCCCAGAAAGTAAGCACATAATTAAAAAGTTTTTTTTTTTGTGCACAAAAAGTTTTCTCGTAGCTTCATAAAATTAAGGTTGGACCATTGATGTCACATGGACTATGTTGTCAATGTCCTTCCTTACTACCTTTCTGGGTCTTGGATGTGATAGTTCCATTGCAAGGTCAGAAAGCTCTCGGATTTCATCTAAAATACTTTAATTTGTGTTCTGAAGATGAAAAAAGTTCTTAAGGGTTTGGAAAGACATTAGTGTGAGTAATGACAGAAATTCCCTTTAAATGTCTACTTGCTAGTCAACTTTAACAGCGTCATTGTTTTTATTATTTCACCATTGAAAACAATTCTAACTCAAACTTCAGGTGTAAATTTTTTTTCAAAGATTTAAAGAGGTTTCAAAGATTGATATTTCATTTATAACCTCCGTTAGAGCTTTTTAATTTTGCTGACTATATTTAGGTTTCAAAATTCACAATAGTTGTGTTCTTTTGTAATTACTATCATTATGAAAAAAAGTCATAAACTTTTTATGGTCAAAGAGCTTATTTTCAACAAAAAATCCAAAATATAAATTTTTTAGTCATCACTGCAGTGCTCTCTTGAAGAACCCAAAAATATCAAAACAAACTATCAGAAGAAGATCACCATATGTCCACAGATGTGACCATTATCAATGGTACGCTGCCAGTGTGAAATTAAATTATCTCGGTTAATTAAACTAATGATGAAGAATTGCACAAACTCGCTAGAGCTTCCAAACAGGACGTTTGCTATCATAATCACTGTATGTGCTTCAGTAAAATACAGAAAATCCACAGAATGATTCAACTTCCTTCTCTCGTCAACACAGCATTAGGTGACTTACTCTGACTCTGTGCATGACTCTTATTGCTTAACTCTAGGGTTTCTTAATTTAGTGAATTATAGTGTTTCAAAGGGGATAGTGAAACAGGATAATAACCTTCCTTTACCGCAGCATTTACTGTAAAAGAGAGTAGTACTGTAAGAAAAGTCATGTGTATACAAAGCATTATGCTGCCAACAATGGCGGTAAAGCCTGTTTCAAAGTAAACGCTAAATCATCGAATAAAGGTTCTTTTGTGCTACCTGCGCACATGTCACTATGGAAACGACAATGTACTCAAACTTGTTCCAGGCCTCACTGGTGAGAGCAAATGCTTCTCTTTCTGCACTTTCTTTTTCACTTTCTGCATTTGTCACGTCTCATATTCAGAAGAAGTACATTTCTGGATTCCACAATCATGTCTTCAGTATTCAGGGCAAGCCTCTGTACACACATCTCAAGAAGGAAATGTATTAATTTGCCACTAAAAATAATTTGAACACACAATATTCTAACTTTTTCAGCCCTGAAGTGGTACTTCACAAGAATCTCATCTCATGTAATGGTTATATAATTACATTTGCAGGCACTAACATTTCCCCGCACACTGGCATGTATTGTCTAAGAAGTCATTACGAAGGGTTTCTGTTCTGCTTGGAGGATATCATCCAAATTAACTGACGAATTACCTAAAAGAGTAAAAGTGGGGCGTCTGGAATTAGATCCACTTTGCAAATCAACACATGCTATGAGGCCTTGTAGGCGAGACATGCAGTCTCGCTTTGGCACTACCATAACGCACCTCTAGACCAAACAAACACGGTCTGACTAAAAAACCACTTGTCCTCATGATATAAAAGATAAGGTCTGCACATACCAAATCATCAAGGTATCATAATATAAGGCGAGAATGTCCAAGAGTAGGGTGGATATGGAGCAACATGACAGAGCCTAGTAAACACTAAAGAGCCATACACTTGTTTTGTTTTTTGCAATAATACCTGAATTTTGTTCTTTTCAAGAGCATTCGTGTGAAAACATGCCTGTGGAGGTTTCCATGTCAAGTTTTGTCGGAGCTTCTAACATCCACACATTTGAGGAGGTTTAACCAAAAAGCCTTGGCAAAGTGAGCTAACAACACCGCAATCGCATATATTATGGATATGTCAAGATGGAGATGTGCTGCGCAGTGATGAATTAGTTACGTTGTACTGAACAGTAGGACACTTCAGTGAATTAAAAGAGAGTAAATAGGAAAGAATGAAAGAGAGGAAAAAGTTCAGCTGTTCTCACAAGCCTCAGATGCAAAAAGCCTAGGGCTGGGAAAACCACATCCAGCAGGGCTTGCACCCTAGATGCATATCACTGCAGTTCCTATGAGACATGCAGTTTCAGCAAGTTAACTGAAATAGGATGCATTTGTGTCAAACTATTTCTTGATGTTTGAGATACATGAAAATCAATATATTTGTGCTGTCGATCGATTAATCCCACCTAACATTAAAGTTTTTAAATATACTTTTATATTGCACTAATTTCACATTCAATCTTCAAATGTACAATGTACAAACAACGAAGACAGTATATATTGTTTATCTTTCTTACAGAATAAACTTTCTTTTTTATACTTTCTATATATATTAGTGCTGTCAATCAATTAATTTATTTCATTAAAAGCACGCCTGAAACGTCTCTAGTTTGGTGTGCTCGTAAAGACTTCCTGCAACTGAATAAATTCACTCATTATCAATAAAAAACAGACCCTAGCCCCGCCCCTGCGTTAACTAATATTAGTGCTGTCAAAATTAGCGCATTAACTGCAAGTGATTAATATTTTCAGTTTAACGCATTAAAATGATTTAACATTAAAAATATATATATATATATATATATGTATTTTATGATTTAAGGCAAGCATCACTGATATGTGATATCAATACTACTGATCTCTCTATAAATATTTTTCTCCTTAATATTTGTACATTAATACTGTAGCCATTCAGCATTACAGTATAATTAAAATGTATTAGACTTAACGTCTAACTTAATGAACTTAAATCAAACTTCACACGAACCCATTATAATAAATGACATATTTAGCTACCTGTGCCCTTCAGCAGAAATATACTGAAAATGAATAGTTACCAAACACTAAATTATATGTAGGTGAACCCATTAAAGCAATAAAAGTAGTTGATTTCCTATTTTTTCTTTTGTTCTTGGATTAATAGACATCACAGCAGCTGGTTATTTGCTTATTTGCCTGCTATTGTTTTAAAAGCTGCTGCTGCTGCGTGACGCGGATCTGACACGCATCGTATTTTCAAACTCTCTTTACCTTTTCTCCCACTTCAGGTCTTAAAGTCTACTAATGAGCGGACGAGTTGAATGTGCACATACTTTTTTATGCGTGTTTTTATAATTTATGCGCATCTTGGTGTTTCCATCCAGCTTTTATTATGCAATATTCCAAAATGCGCTTAAAAATAGGAGGATGTAAATGCAGCTAGTGCTGGGGTGCCTCAGGACAGTTTTTAAAACCATTTAAGAGACATGTTCTTAAATGTGACGCATATATAACATGCATGCACACGGTATTAAGGCGGCTTTAATCGCCTTTTTGATAACTTCATGCCTGACGCCATAACTACGACATTGCATGCACGTAGATTCTTTCGCTGTTTGATTGGAAATGATACAGGCTACAGTGTGCACCGGCACCTTTTTGTGTGTGTTTGAAGAGCTCGCACTACGAGCACATTATCTTTTCCGCGCTCTTTTGACTAGCGCCTGGCGCGGAGGTGAAGTTAGAGCACATGTCTGAAACGTCTCACGTTTAATGTGGTTATAAAGATGTTCTGCATCTAAATAAATGCAATCCTTTTCAAGAAAAAAGAGACCGAGGCAGCAGTTGTGAATTAGGTGGCCAATCCTAGCCCAGTCCATGTGTTAATTGTGTTAAATATTTTTGCGTTAATCGGAAAAAATTAATCGCCTACGTTAACGCGCTAATTTTGATATATATGATATATATATATTAGCACAGAATTTTTACCATTGTGTGTTGGGAATGCATTGATTATACTTTTCTGGGCCTTGACAGTGTTAATTGTTTGGCAATCAATGGAACAGTCACAAGCCTCCCGGTTTTCATCCAAAATATCTTAAATTGTGTTCCGAAGTCGAACGAAGCTTTTACGGGTTTGGAACGACAAGACAACATTTTCATTTTGGGGTGGAGCAACCCTTTAAAGAAAATATTTAGGAGCTATGAAGAATAAAGCGAGAAAATAAACAAATTTGATGCTGCAAAAGGAGCTGTCAAAATAAAATCACAAGGAGTAGTCTTTTAAAAGACATTAAAACAGACTTTGTCTTAAAAAGACTTATCACAGTGGGGTCCTGAGTTTAAATTTAGCCAGGGGTCATGGTCTGACCTTATTGCCTTTTGTACTCCCTCCACTTTCCTGTTAGTTTTCCACTGACCTATATTTAACAAAGACAAACTGACAATAAATAAAATAAAACAATTGTTTTGTCTCTGAATGTGTTTGTATTCTGCCTCGGTAGCCATTCACCTGAGAGCAACAATACACTAAACAAAGCATGCAAACAAAGATATCCATTACAATTCACTTCACACATGTCTATATTTTCACATCATGTCCTATACTGTGTTCCCACAATAGGCGTGTGTAGAGGGAGTGTTACTGATAGCTGTATCACCTATACCAGGGCATCTGTGGCCTGTTCGGATCAAGTGCTATTTTGAAACACGATCATCCAAGAAGACGCAGAAGGTTATTAAGAGCTGAATGTTTCACTTTGGCTGAGGAAGATTTCCTTACTAGCTCTGCCTTAAATGGAATGTTTTATGAACACAAGTTATAAATTATGGTTTGAAAAGTCAGTTAGATGTGGTGGGGTTTGGAAGAGTGGAGTCAAAATGGTTCCCATTGCTTAAAAGGCAAAAAACATCTTATTTGACATCTACAAGTTTAGTCAGCAATACACTCACTACATGCAGTACAGCAGACATGATGAGATTTCAATTGGATATTTTGAGGAAATACTATTTCGTAATCTAGGACAAAAGATCATTCCAGACTCAAAATGGGCCACTGTCAACCACAATATGTGGTACAGATTCAATAAACGATGCTTTGTTTGCGCATGCTTCTGTTAGTGTGCATTTTAGCGTATGTGCGTCAGGAACTGCTGGCCTAGAACTGTCATCCTGTTTCTCAATGTTTTCCTTTACGGTTTTCTTTTTTTTTTCCTTTTAAAGTTTGCTAAATATACACTCCATGGAATAATAAATGGAAACAGCACTTTCCAATTCAAAGGGTCTGAGAACAAGCACCTGAACATCTAAGCAAAATTAAAATAAAAACTATTCCACATCCTCCCAGATCATCTGTCTAATATACATGCAGTAGTCACTAGATACCAGATATGAGGGGGTCCATCCTCAGAAGCATTATATAGCGATCGGACAACTGGCACTGTTTGATCAAATAGTAAAGTTAAATATTTGAGTAAATCTTTGATGCTTTAGACAGGACAGACTCTGTTTGCAGTGTTTTTGCATCAGTCAAAATCATGTACAATGTGTTACCTGCTATATTAAACCTCAGTGATTTCCAATAGCGAACGAAAATATAGCCACCAATAAATTTCCGTGTGACGCACCAAACAGTCAATATAGTCATACTGTTTCTTTGTCTGGCTCTATCACTTTATTAAAAACTACCTTTATGCATACAAGGACTTACACCTTTTCCATGATGAGCATGTTTTGAATTTTTATATCAAATTTCAACATATTACATTTGTATATTTTGGTGGCATTAAGTAAAAAAAATGTCAGGGTGATACAATTGTACTTATATTCAAATAAAAAAGGAAACTAAATAATTAAATCATATCAAAGAGGGGACTTCCATAGACCCCAATTCTGTGTGTCAAGGTTAATGTCTTCTAAAAGATTAGAAAAGTCGGTCGTTGTATGTTAGCTCAGGTTGTAAAATGTCTAATTAATGAATAATTCTTGATATTTGTTAAATATATATCTTAGAATAAATACACTTCAAAAATTGTATGAAGCACAAAGAATTTGATGTGTGCGCTCATGTATTTAATGTGAATGTTATATATATGTAATCGTAAAAATAAATAAATATGTGTGAGTGTGTGTGTGTGTGTGTGTGTGTGTGTGTGTGTGTGTGTGTGTGTGTGTGGTCTTTGTGGACAATTAAATGTGAATGAAATCCTGTGGGATTTGCACAAACTGCATCTTCTCATATGAAGCCACACCCTAATGAGATGTCAGGAATGATAAGGTAAGCTTATTTTTCCAGCCTGAATTCCAAGGTCTCTTTCCACCATAGATAATGGAACTTGATAATGGAAATGCTATAAACTCCATGACGTCCAGGTGCAATGCACCATTTCCGGGCACACTCATGAGTTTCCAAACGTAGTCTTCCCATGATCTGGCAAACGTCACAGAACTAGCTTGAGAATTAGCATGCATGATTACATGCAGACGTAGATTCTTATTAAGAGTTAATAATTTTTATTAGAAAGAAAGAAAGAAAGAAAGAAAGAAAGAAAGAAAGAAAGAAAGAAAGAAAGAAAGAACTTTTGTCACAGGTAATCACAGTGCATAGATCTAAACAGATTATGGCTCTTTCAAGCTCAATCCCTGTCACTGCAATCAGCATACAATTGAACTGACAGGAATGACAAAGGAACTGGAAGAACATGACACTTCTGTCACATAGCTCTTTCCTTTATAGCAGTCGTATGGAGAAACAATCAAAAACTGTAGTCTGCCTGAAGAAAACCCTTATTGTTCTCTGCCAAAGAGAGAGAGAGAGCCACTCCAGCAAATGAGGCACTGACTTCTTCGCCAGTTTTAGGTAACTGCTCAACAGTTTATCAAAGCAGGAGGTCTGTCTTTTCCGACAAACTCGTTTGACTTTCTCAGCAGCTCTTGAAACTCCAACCGCTTCAGCAGATGTGATTCTGGCAAAGACAATCACCGGGGAGAGGCATAAAGACCCAGAAACAACCAGCCTTCACATGCTGCAGGCCCCTTAGTAACGGACAATTTTTTTACAATTGCCCTCCCGAGAACTCAATATGGAGCCATGAGTGGGCTCTGGTAACTCATCTTGAAAGAGCGCTCAGAACGGATGATGAAAGCTTAGTAGAGGTGGAGGAGGAAGTATGCAGGTATTAAAGGCAGGAAATTGATGCCGGGCATTAGGTTGTGCTGAGAGAATTCACAGCCGGCCGTCTGCAAAACCAATCACGAGGTCATGCAAAGCGCGTGCAAACCGTGTGGGAGCTCGATGACAGATGAGGACAATGAGACAGCAAATCAGGATGGTGAAGAAATCGTGAGGTTTCAAGGTGTTTTGCATATATTACCTCACTTTATAGTGTAAACAATGATGTTGAAATCGAAGAAATGTAAGCAAGATTGAAACAAAAACTCATGGTGTCAAGCATGTTTATTTAGTGGGTAGAGACTTGTGTCAATGGGATTTGCAAAAATAATCATTTGTAGGCAGCAAGCAAAGCTCTTGCAAATAAATCAAGAAATCACTATTGCCACAGAGAAGATTGTGGAAAGTACATCATATGGAAAGTAGAACAATAGCTACTTGTGTGCTAACAAATCCTGTTTTCTAACAGTCACTTGGCTAAGAGTGAGTGCTCAATTGACCTATCGGTAAGCCCCTCCCCTCGAACGCAGACTAGCCAATGGCAGTTGAGTATCAGTTGCATGGAGAGCGGAACTCGGACATCTTTAGATTCGCGCCGAAGATGATCAGTAAAATTAAGCGTATGATTAGCTCTTTTTTTAATGAATGGAATTTAACTAATTTCTCTCATACAGAATACGCTTTGTTATTTATGTGACGACTTTACAGGCTATCTGCACAAACTGCCCCGAGTGCACAAGGGAACGTGTCTGCGTGGCTCTGAATGAACTCCTTTTGTGGATGTGTTCTTCATGCAACAATGTGCAGAAACATGGCAGCTAAACTCAAAATTAACAGAGTTTTACTGTAATAGTGTTCTCATTATAATGTTATGTATATGACAGTCTGAGTCATTAATATTATTATTGTTTGTCCTGCTCGCGAGGCGTGCTGAAGAGATAATCACCATACTACTACAATGAATCGCTTTTACTGCAGCACAACACAACCAAATGCATCTCATACGAGATAAATAATAGCAGGCCTATATACACTATATATAAAGTGGTGAAAATATTTTGAAATAACTTGTACCCTACCTGACTGAAAACAAAATCGTATCTTTAACTCCTCTGTCAATCACAGATTATGAAAAGTGAAACTTAAAACTATTGGGCTGGTTGGATTTATTCATGCATGTTAAAATATTTATTTATAGCTTCTTTCTTTCCATATTCTTATTTACAGCATTATCATAACAGGCTGTGTTAACTTATTGGGATAAAACTGGTAGTTCTCTGTGAAATCAGACATTTGAGCACCCCCATATAGCCAAAATTGCATGATCATAACACATTTTTTTATTACATTTTCTGAATCCAAACAAAACAGAGCAAAAATGTCACTAGCAAACCAGTGCCAAAAACGGTTCCCATGTCAATTAACTGACCAAGATGTTCCAGTTAATCCAACTGCATATGTTATTAACTTGTATTCTTATTTGGCAGAAGACGCGATGAAATGATGCCTGACAGTTTAACGTAATGGTCCTCCATCTTGGACCATTCCGAGGCGGGGAGGAAGATAATGAGAAAGAAACGCAGTATCACATCTCAAATTGAACTCACAATTAGGGGAAAACAGGGTTGATGTATTTCCCAAGATCACTGGCTAAACAATTCAAAATCCCAATGGAGAACATTGATGGTCTCCATCCATTACTGGAAGAACTGATAATGATATAATGATAGCTTTTTGAAGGAGGATTTGTGACTGCAATAGAGGACAATCGGATTATGGTGCACAGTTTATCTGCAGTATGACAAATCAAAAAGACATAAAAATAATTTGAATTGGCAGACCTGGGGAACATGGAGTTATGTGCACCCTGTGTTTTTCACAATTAGGTGAGCCTGTAATTATGAAAATGGTCTGTCTTTGTATAAGGTATCAGTGTATAATTAAGGTATCAGTGTTGGCAAGGATGTCAGGGTGTTTTCAAGGCAAAATCTAAATGGTGTGATGAACAGGCAAAACACTCAAAAGAGTGCAAAACAAATCCATCTATGACCTCCATCGTTAACAAGAAACAAATCAGAATTCCTGTAAATAAATGACAGAGAGACTTGAGATAAACAGGATTCCCAACTGGAGAATTGATCCTGGATAAACATAAAGAAATTAATGAAATGAAAGAAAAAAAATATTCTGCCATCATATACTCTCCCTCATATTGCTTCAAACCAGTATGACGTTATTTCTTCAGTGGAACCCAAAATAATATATTTTGAAAAATTGTCAACATAATGAAAATCAACATAACTCAACATTGGACGTTGGACCCCAGTAGCTGACTCTTGTATGGCCTAAATAATTCTTCAGAATATCTTCTTTTGTGTTCTATTAATAGAAATAGTGTTCTATCATATAAAATAGTACAATATGAGGCTAAGTGAATTATGGCATAATTTTTATTTTTGGATAAACTGTTAAGACTTCCTACACTAGCCTTTGACTTGTACAGTATATAATAATAATATTGGCTATAACTACAATATGACATGCATGTATATAATATGAATACTGGGTCTGTCAATCTTTTTGTGTATTTTCCTTTTCAAGCGCTCTGAAACATGAATCGAGTTGATTCATTCAAAAGCCAGTCTAACTGATTCATTCATGACTTACGTTGTTCACAATGATTGTGAACAACCGCAGTGCTTCACGTCTCACTGGATGGGAAAAGTTTTTGTGAATAATTTCTTAAATGTCAGTCTGTAATTTTCTATATTTTTAAGGTGCTTTTGCATTTTGTTGACTTTTGAAAGCACCAGTTCCCTATTCGTTGTAACGCTGTAAGTGAATGTAAAGAATGCCCATTGCAATTGTTTTAAATTCCTCCTTTGACATCCACAAAAGAAAGAAATGGGTCATATGGGTTTGGAACAACCTACGGACGAGTAGATAATGACAGAAGATTCATACTTGTGAACTATCCCTTTAAAGGAAACTCTTTAAGATCATGCTCTTACTCACTGTCTCGAAGCTCCTACGCATGCCAGCGATTCGATAAGGATTGGTACAGCACGTGATGACTGGATTATTTAGCGGTTTTGAAAAATGTGAGATCTGTCTTTGGCTCACAAACACAAGCAAGTTGTAAATGATTAGAAGAAGCCTGACTCAACAAGCAGACTCGTGTATGAGACACACCATCTAGTACAAGAAAGTTGTGAATATATATATTTTTTTTAGTAAATGACAGCAGTTTTACATTTTGAGGTGATCCTATCCTTTTAAAGTATCTTGGTTATATGCAGCAGTTCTGCTGACATTTTAGATTTTCTGATTAAAATAATTTGGCTGCAAAAAGAATCTATTGAGGTGAAGAATGAGGGTGAAATTCTAGTGTAACTTGTTCCTCTGAACTGTTAAAGAGTTGAACCAACTAAAAATGTTGTAGACTTTTGATAAAAGGTCAACCTCACAAAAGACTGTGACTTCACTTTGTGAAACAAAACAGCTATTTACTCTCTAAAAAGCATTGGACTTTTCTAGACATAATGTACACAGATATGCTGGAAATCCCCATTCCAACACCTTTACTACTCCAAACAGTCAAAGCCCCAGACCCAGCGAACACAACCAAAGCTCATCTCACACGTATTTGTATGCTTTAACTCTGAGTCACCTCTGAGCCATCCGGATGAGAGTTAAGAGTCTGTAGAAGACCTGTGAGCACAACTCTCTCAGATGGACTGGATTAAATCCCCCTCCCTTTAGACAAAACTCATTTAAACATACAATGGGGGACTTCTTTCATTTTGGACTGAGTGAAGTCTAATAAACTAGGAATAACACACAAGAAACTTGAGTTTAAAGAACATGATCTTATTCGCTTTCGAACAAGCTTTGATTTACAGCCCATCCCTTTATCGGAAGAAAAGAGGAGTTTTTTCTGTTCTGCTCTGGTAATGTCTGTTTTGAAGCTATACTTTTACTTAGGTGGCAAAGTAAATATATATCTATACATTTCAAGAATGTAGATTTTTTTTTAAGTAATTATTTAATGCTCACCAAGGCTTAATTTATTTGATAAAAAAATACAGTAAATCAGTGGTATTGTGACATATTATTTTATTGTAGGTTATATTAAGCTGAATATTCAGCTTAAATATTAAGCAGCAAAACAGATTTAAACATTAATAACAATACAAATTGGCACCAAATCAGCAAATAAGAATGATTTCTGAGGATGATGTGACACTGAAGACCAGCTGATAAAAAACAGCTGAAAAAAGTTTTATACATTTAATTAATTCCATTTAATAATATTAAAAAAAGTTCATTTAAAGTGTAATAATATTTGACAATATTACAGTTTTACTATATTTTTGATTAAATAAATGCAGCCTTAGTGAGCAACAGAGATGTCTTTCAACAACATTAATATTGCATTTATTATTTTGACCTGTAGTGTATGTACCGTTTCCAGCATCCATACACACATATGTCTCTCACTGCACTGGTGATTTAGGTGACCGCCTGAGAGACATTGTTCTCGGTCACAATGAGGCTGGACGCTATCCAGAGGTCAGTGCCACACTAATGAAAGAAAAGACACACTTGAAAGTCTGTCAGGTGGCTGGACGGATGACCAAATGTGGGACGTTTTACTGAAAATTCAAATATAGCTCAACACGGTGCACCTTTGAAACAGCTATTTGGAATCTGGGCCAGCAAACGCATTTATCTAGTATTTAACCTGGACAGTCTATGAAGACTAAACAGCTGTTTCAGTCTAAAATATAACAGATAGCTGCAGCATTTCTCTGACCTTGAGTGAGGCACAACAGGGAGGCAGAAGACATTCTAGGACGTCATGACTGTCCTCACTGATACTGTAATAACTGTCCTCTAAAATACCAAGGGTTTGAAAACCAGCAATAAGTGCAATGAACAATGACAATGAGTGACTAAAACACCAGCTAAAACCAATCTGTTGAATATTCTTGATACTTCAGACCCTTTCTCTATATAATTCCCATATGTATTAGAAAGAAAAAAGGTATCCAACTGTAAGAAACATCAGCATGAAAATGTAACATCATTGATGATTGTCAAAACAGATCGTGCAGCATATTAAATGAAAGTAGTTCCTCTCTTGGCAACGTGACTGTAAACCTGAATGAGTCCAAATGAGGAAGCAGACTGTAATAAAGTGATTTGTTTGTGCCCCATCTGTCAGTATTGGCACAGTTATGTGTTTACACACAGGACACCTCTGAGATTTTCTTAATATGCAGAGTGGCATATAAACACTTTAACTAATCTAATAAATGTGACAAACTCTAAAATCATAGATTAAATAAATGGCTTTAGTTCACTGAATTCATTTCAAAGAAAATGTTCATTACAATGAGCACTGGATCTACATATTAAAATATAATTGAGATAACCTAGAGAAAAAAAAAGTTATTTGTGTGATAAAAATTGGTTAAAATAAAAAAGAAGTTAAAATGATTGAATAAACCTGACTACATTTGGTTAAACCAACAAAATCAAGGTCAGATCAAATAAGGCATACATTATTTTCACTTAAAAAAAAAAATGTTACAAGCTAAAAGTCGAAAACTAAAATTCTAATTAAAGTTATTCAAGTTTCATAACCATGCGTTAACTGCACTTTTCCAAACACTTTTGATTTGATTATTCATTAAAAATGTTGAAGTCAAAAGTTATCATGTTGAAACATAAATCCAAAACTTATTGTGAAATGTTAAATGACATAAACAAGCAAAATTATTTTAGATATGCTGCTATGGTGTCCATAGCAGTTAAATTGACAAAAAAGTTTATGTCAAACTGTGAAATTAATTTGAAAACAATGTGAGGAAGCTATTTCTACCTGATCTGACAAATATAACAATGTAATAACTGTAACCTTATGTTAGGTTGTAATAAAATATATTAATATTTTGACTTGGAATGAAACCAGCCAACTGCAATGTTACCACATGAAAAAAGTTTTAGGTTGCCTGATAAAACATTGTTATAATGCCAGAATCTTCCTCTTCTCTCAGCTTCTGCTATGCAATTTGAATCATGGCAGTGCCACGCAGTATTGCACTCTAAAGCTAAACAATCACAACCTTATTAAAAGTATGGGGTGGGGTCATATACTAAAATCTGGTCTGAGAAGTGAAAGGTTGAAAGTTCAAACCCAAGGATTGATTGAACTACAACCTCGGGTTGTTCCAGAAGGAGCATTATCTGTGTCAAGTCAACTTCAATAAAAGCCTCAGTTAAAACCCATGTAGTATCCCAGTGGAAGTTCTCTGTGGGACTGTGAGCTCAAACTTCCACTGTTCACACGCTGACCGAGGTTCCTCAAAGCGCACATCTCTGAAGGTATGTGCGTCGTTCACATCAAGCTCGGACTGCTCTGTAGGAGCTCATTAGTTTCATTAGGTTTAACCGTATACAATAAGCCGTTTCACAATACTCCTACCTTTCTTTTCCGGCGTCGCGCAGAAGCTCCATGAGAGCAGTAAGGTAAAAAACAATCCGATCTCAGTTGGTCCTGCCATTTCTTATGTGTAAAACCTCTTCGACTTCACTCAATAGTTAGAAGGGCTCTTCTTTCACTGGTTTCTAAATGTTCAGGGATCTTGCCTTCTCGTCTTCTTGAGAAAACTCGCTCGGCTTGGCAGTAAACTTTGACAGCTCCTCCTCCGCGCAAGCGAACCTCAGCAGTGATAGAGGCGCGTTCTGCTGGAACTCGTCTGCGCTCGTGACGTCAGCAGCAGGGGCAGGGAGGAGGTTCGCGCGCGTGCTGTTCAACTTCAGGTAGCTACTAATTGATCTCGAGGTTTGTGACATCATTCCGATGCCAAATTAAATATTTAACCTGCTGTCAATCAACAATGAGTACCCGCAGGGAACGAATGAACACGGGAACACATTGTTTCTGTGTCTGTTTTTGTCGCAAACTTGTCTGCAACAAATTAGATCTACAATGTCTAGCACTCAAAGGTAAACAGAGTGCTGTTGTTACAGTTTAATGCACTGGTGAACTGTAAAATAATAGAAATAGGCCTATATGTGGTAATAAGATTGACATGTTCAAAACGACTCCCTCCATTTTAATGAAAAATACTAGGCTATATTAGTAAACCAAACTAACTAAAATAATATATATATGCACACTAACATTTTAAAGTTTGGGGTAAGACCTTTATTTTTAATTTTTTTAAATACAAAATAAAATATTGTGAAATACCATTACAATTTAAAATGACTGTTTTTAATTATTATTATAATTATGATTTTAACATCTTAATATGTAAATTATTTATTTTATGGCAAAGCTCCAGTCTTCAGTGTCACGCGGTCCTTAGAAACATTTATTATCATCAACCTTGGAAACAATTATTCTGCTCAGTTTTAATATGTCAAACAACTTATGTCAATCTTCATCTGCCCAGTAGAATAATTACATAAGTTTACAAACTTCACCATCTGAATTAACTTTTGTTTATTCATCCATTAATTTCTTTATTTAATGCCAAAAAGCTTGTAACATTTTATAACTATAACAAGAAGAACTGCTCATTCAAACCAGATCTGTTATTTAACATCCATAAACAACATCATCAAAAGTTGTTTTTTTTCTTTCTTTTGCGACTTTACTGTCATCGATGGTAATGGCCATCATGTATGATTTCACCCATTTAGGTCTTTTCTATTTGGTTAAAGTGAAAGTGTTACAACTCCCCTGAGTTGCAACACTCCCAGTCTCAACTGTTTTTCATAATGATAAAACAAAATGCAATTGTTTCTCAGATTTTTCTCTAGAGAAAAAGAACCCAGTAAACTCGAGTGTCTCAGTTTCAGAAGAGATCTCTACAGTTTCACAAAGCATGCTTAGATTTCCCAAGATAAGTCTGTAACCAAAAGTTGTTGATTTGTCAAATACATCCAAAAACCAAATTATCTGAAGTGTTATCTATAAATAGTTTTGTTATTTTGATTTTAAGGGAATAGTTCACCCAAAATTAAAATTCATAATTTACTCACCCTTAAGATTTTCCAAACCTGTGTATGTTTCTTTCTTTTGTTGAACAATCAGGTAAAAGACGATAGATTGAAGAATGTGGGTAACCACAGTTGATGGTCCCTACTGACTTCAGTAGTACAGAAAAATGCTGTTTGGCTATCAACATTCTTCTTTTGTGTTCAGCATAAGAAAGGTTTGGACCAACCTAAGGATGAGTAAATGAACTATCAAATACCTTACATCCGTACATCGTGCATCCTTTCAAATAACATCTGAATCATCATTTATTTTGAGATACAGCATTGTCTCAAATCTGTTAGTAGTTAGGCTGCAGGGAGGGTCATAACACTAGTTTCCTCATTTAATTGGGTGAACTATCCCTTTAACAATTGTCTATTTTGTTTCTATGTTTATTGTTCCTAGGAATACAATGAAAAACAGCAGAAAGTATGTTAATTGATAAACTGAAAAAAATATATCTGAGAATTATTCTGATCGGATCTGTGAAAAAGCATCATCCGAGCAATAAAATGTGTAGATGTGCCAAATATTTTAATACAACATTCATTCATTCAAGACTATTTACACATAAGGATGACAGAGAATAAGAATTTGCAAGTCATGATAACCTTACAGGTTAGCATGGTGTCATTTAGAAATTGTCCTTTGACGTAATTCTTGGGGTCTCTTTATCTGTCCGGAAACCTCCCTTGTCTGTTGTGAATCGTCCTTTAAGAAATGACAAAAGACATGGCTGTATTCATTTGGGTTGCCACAGTAGCCAGACAGTGGTTTGGAAATGGAAAGCATCCAGGAAGTTTGTGTTCGCAAAGGTCACCAAAGATCAACTGACCACAAAGAATCCTGTGTTTCCCACTCAAACTCTTGAGTAAACTGACCTTTTGCCTCTATTTATTTAATTTTGTGTCTGATGTAATAAAACAAAATAAAAGAGTCCTGGCAAACAAAAACATTGTTAGATTTAACTGAATGTCACGTTTAATTCATGTAATTGAATAGTTTGGTTTGTGTATTTGCTTCCTTAGAATGGTGATATAGAGTATCACTGGAAATACGGATTCCAAATGATATAGTTAGATCAGCAGTTAACAGTCTCTTTAAACTGTTTCAGAGGTTTATTTGAATGTACGTATTTCAGATTTCTTTGAAGGGGTTTATTTGCAACACCTTATTCATTTCAAAAGTTGAATACTTGTGTCCTGATTTCTAAACAGAGTAACACATGCAATTCAGCTGACAAGCAGTAGAGAACATTTATTCAGAACCTAACATGTGAATTATTCAAAATATTTAACATTTATAACAACTTAATCTTACATTTTACATCTATAACCTGAATGTCTGTTGGAACGGATAAGTTGTTTTAAAACTAAATGTAATTTGTTCAGGTCATGTCACAACAACATTACCTGGGAAACAATTATGGATGACATTAATAAGAGTTTCAAAATGGTAATTTCAGCAAACCGAGAAGGCCACAAATCTTAATAATATCCTAGCTAGACTGCATGGGGACATATGTGAAAGACCTCATATGTCTCCAGTCATTTTTATGAGCCAATATTGCATTATAGTAAGCTAATGCCTCGTTAAGTGGTTTTCACACAGGATGTAATGGGTGTGGTTGAGTTTTGATTGATTACTGATGACAAGTACAGGTCATCAAAATAAAAAAGAAACCCAGTATTAGCATCAGGTGGGCTGGGGGCGGTTTAAGATTCTGAGTTAGCAAAGCTGTAGTGATCGCCACCAAACTGTTGCTGGAAAGTTCCAGTGTTTTCATCAGCCAACACAGCCAATGGAATAAAATGTAAACATCAGGTAAAGTAAGACTTAAAGTCAAGATAGTCAAGAATATCAGCCACGTGCAGAAAGTGGGGCTGTGGTGGCTCGAGCCCCTGCCCTTTTTCAAAATTATTCAATACCCCTCTCGGACAAATAGCAATGATATTGGGGTCAATAAAACAAAATGCATTTGAATTCTAATTAACATGACAATTTGTACAAAACTGCAGTAACTAATTGCTCAAAAGTCGGAAAATTGCTGTTTATTTTTACATATCTATCAATCTGAGGTTATATGGGTTTCGTGCGTTTTGCTTGACTGACTGATATTGCACAGTCTGTTCGGAAACCGAGGCTCTCGAGTCATATAGCCTATGGTTCTTTCAGTGAGTGCTTATGGGTTGATGGAAGGAAAAAATAAAGCAAACAATATTTAAAAAAATTCTCATCAATAATCAAAGCTAGTGTGTCGATTTAATTAAAAACCCACATATATTTTAGATTATAACCATTCATCAATGCCCGTTTGTCATGTATAAAACACCAACCAATCATGATCTGGCACAAAAAGTGTAAATTTCATTGGACAACATGTGAAGTGAAGTGGTTATTTTCCGTTCTTATTCATAAATCAGTTGAAAATGACATGAGACAGACAAGCTAATTTGTGGAGCGATCTGGATCTGCGGTTTGTCTCATTTTATAAATCAAATTAAGTGAAAGTGACATGACATGCAGCCAAGTATTGTGACCCATGCTCAGAATTCGTGCTCTGCATTTACCCATCCAAGCGCGCACACACACACACACACACACACACACACACACACACACACACACACACGTGGGCAGCCATTTATGCTGTGGCGCTCGGAGAGCAATTAAGGGTTCGGTGCCATGCTCAAGGGCACCTCAATCGTGGTAATGAAGGTGGAGAGAGCGCTATACATTCACTCCGCAGGGATTGCCCACCGACAATCCCTGGCGGACCGAGACTCGAACTCGATTACGAGTCCGACTCTCTTCCATTAGGCCACAACTTCCCATACACGGTTGCATGGGAAAATGGATGCTAAACGACTACAAAAGCACTGTCAAACATAGCACACACACGATGTAAAACAACGGATCAGCACAGGACTTCAGACACCAGGAGGATAAATAGGGAGACAAATGAGGGTAAGGAGAGAGACACAGGTGGAGCAACTGAAACAATAATTAGGTAACAAGATGGGAGGGGACAGACAATAGACAGGAGAGCACATTGCACCAACAACAAACAACAAGCCATGTGCTCAACTTGCTCAACATACAGAGACAACTGGTGGCCGGCCTGGGCACACCAGCAGGACCGTGACAGCAAAATATTACAATTTAAAATAATGTTTTTCTATTTTAATATACATTTATACTATTTTAATAAAATATAATTTATTTCTGCGATCAAAGTATAATTTATTATTATACCCTGTATAATTTATTATGTGACAAATAAAGAAACCTTGAACCTTGAAAGGTGAATTTTCAGCATCATTACTCCATTCTTCAATGCAGGTTCATTCAGAAATAATTCTAATGTGTTTATTTATTATCAATGTTGGAAGCAGTTGTGCTGCTTTTTTTTATTTTATTTATTGGAACCTGTGATATTGTTTGGGGGTTCATTGATAAATACTAAAAGTTAAAAAGAACAGCATTTATTAAAAAAAATCCTAACTATCAATATTTACTATCACTGTTTCTATCAATTTAACAAATCCTTGCTGAATAAAAACTAATTTCTTTAAAAAGAATAAAATACTGACCTCAAGCTTTTGAACGGTAGTGTAGGCTACTGTCACACACTGGATGGAGAGGCATACGAGGATGAGTAGGGTAAGAGCTTCTTTATTAAACAAACTGAAGGCAACCTCAGGTACGTGCAATAACTCAGATTTCAATGAAGCTCAATAAACTGAGAAACTAATCGTCCTTATCTTTCCCTTGAGTGGAGTGGAGTGGAGTGGAGTGGAGTGGAGTGGAGGAAGACATTCACAGAGCCACAGGGATCCGGCAGGTAAGTGAGAAGACAGACAAAGAGTTTGTAACCTTGAGACCAGATGATAAGCGTATGGGTTGAGTGTTGTTTTATAGGGAGCATGATTGGCATAACAGGTGAGGAGGGAGCATAATTGGCATAACAGGTGAGGAGGATTCTCTGATAGAGGTCAGGTGTGAGTGATTTATGACAGCGTGCAGGTGAGTGGCAAGAGGGATGCTGGGAAAGGCAGTGCAGTTCAACTGGTAACTGTGACAGTTACCCCCTCGAAGGAGCGGCTTCCATACGCTCCAACAACAGACAGACAACAACAGCAGTGGAGGAACCAGGAGGGATGGAGTGCCCGGTACATGCAATGGAGATCCATGGATGAAGACAGCAGAAAACCAGCCAGGGTGGAGCAGACGAAGCCAAAGCCCACCAGGGCGGAGCAGGCACAGCTGAAACATATGACACAGACAGATTACCCCTGACTACTATGACTGTGCCAGGGTAGGCCGTAGGTCCACAGGCGGCCTCTCTGGCTATGGCAGGACATTCTGGGGGTTCTTGAATGGCCTCATTGGCCTTTAGAACAAAAAACAACATTAGTATGACCTCCAGAACTGGAACTGGTTCTTGAGTAAAGATCTTGGGATACGAGGCCCTCCCTGGACCAGTCGTGGAAACAGCAGCCTTCCAGGGCTTAACTTGACAACCGGATGCCGCTTTGGGGGAGCGGGAACTTGCACGCGCGCTGGAGGAGCGGCGCTGGCCATACGCTCCTGAGCTGGCTGAAGACGAAGGAGGATTGGAATTAGGAGGATCAGTGCTCCTCCCTGGGCTTAACAGGGAACTGGATTAACAGACGCTCCTGGCCGTGTCTTGAGAACTGGATTTTATGGGACCTGGATCGGCACTCCTGGTCGTGGCTTGATCATTGGATTCTCTGGGCTCGGGAACGGCACTCCTGGTCGTGGATTGAGAATCGCATTCTCTGGGACTGGGAACGGCACTCTTGGCCATGACTTGAGAATTGGATTCTCTGGGCTCGGGAACGGCACTCCTGGCCGTGGCTTGAGAATTGGATTCTCTGGGCTCGGGAACGGCACTCTTGGCCATGACTTGAGAATTGGATTCTCTGGGCTCGGGAACGGCACTCCTGGTCGTGGCTTGAGAATCAGATTCTCTGGGACTGGGAACGGCACTCCTGGTCGTGACTTGAGAACTGAATTCTTTGGGACTGGGATCTGCAGCTCTCTTGGCGGTAAACTTAAAAACTGGAATCTCCTCGGGGCTAAACTGAGGGACTGGAACCCTCCATTGGCTGAACTTGTAAATGGGGTTGCGCTTACGTGGAGCAGGCACTGAAAGGTGCTTGCGAGGAGCTGGCACTGGGGGGGCACTCTGGGTTTGAGTCAGTGGCGGCCAGCGGGCTTGAGTCAGCGGTGGCCGGCAACGTTAATTTCCCCGCAGACGACGGCAGGCTTGAGATAGAGAGTTACTCTGTGATGCCACTGTACCAGAGGTCTGAGAACCTTGTGACCACCTAAATGAAGATTGCCATTGAGACAAATGGCTTGGAGACAATGATCCACTTGGGACAATACTGGGAAGAGGTATCTTGGAGGTGAAGAAAATAGCCATCAGAACAGCCTACTTACTGACTGAATAGGCACATGGAGACTAGAGCCTGTCAGCTGAGGGCCAGCCCTGCTCTGGGAACTTAATGTGTTCTGGCTGTAGGAGCTCTGACCGCTGGCAGATTGGCTAGAAACATCAAACAGGGGCACAGGTGTGGCGGACGGCGGGCTCGAGTGAGCCGAGGATGTCGGGTTTGAGCGAGATGTGGCCGCGGTTTCTGAGCTGAGGACCGGATTGGTTCGGGAGCTGAAAACGGAGGGTGGAAGGCAGATTTCAATGCTATGCTATGCAGATTTCAGATGCTATGGCATGGTCTGCCACCTTAGCTCCCCAGGTCAGCGCTGTATGACAGCGTGCAGGTTAGTGGCAAGAGGGACTGTGACAGCTACATTGTTACAAAAGTTATATTTTAAATAAATTATTTTCTTATTCAACTTTTTATTAATCAAATAATCCTGAAATCACAAATCACTGGTTTTCAACATTGCTAATAATTCAGCATAAAGAAAATGTATAAAGTATATTATAATTTTGATCAAATAAATGCAGGCTTGATGGCTATAAGTGACTTCTTGAAAAAATATAAAATAGTAATGTATCCAATCGTTTGACCCATAATTTCTCCCCCTCAAATTGCCCCTTTTTTACATTTGAGCCCCTGCCCCTAAAGGAACTCTCTGCACGTCCCTGGTCAAGATAGACTAAGAACATTCTGTCCTGTGTGGAAATTTGCAGGAGTACTAGTATATAGAGTTTAAAAAGGCTTAATCTAATATCTATTATGAGGTGTTTAAAAAGAGTGTTATTTTTAGCAGTGATGGATATGTTTGACTATGGAAGGATAATCAAAACCATTCCAATACAAGCAATAAAAGTTTCCAGTGATATGATATATCAGTACTCTACTCAAGCAAGAACGCTGCTTGTCCAAAAATTTGAATGGACTGGAATTAACTCTTGCACAACACAGCAATCTATATAAAACTGCAAGACAATAAAATAAAGAAGTAAAAATAATCATTATTTGTGTATGTTGATTACCACAAAACATTTTACATGAATTTCCCTTAAATGTTAACGTACTGGCATTGTGTTGTCATAACTTTACACAAAAGGTTTATAATTTTTTCGCACTAAAAACCTATTAAAATACATATTTTTTATATATTGTGGCTATGCAATTAAGCATTTTAACATTTTTCCAGTTTTTTTTTAAGAAAATTAGAGATAAAGGGAACATAATTTTATGTTAATCAACAGTCATTAAATGCTGTTGCCTGATTCAGATGATATCAACTCAGAGTACCATACATCCCTGGTATCATGTGAATCAGAAATTATTTTGAGATACAGCATTTGCTCAATTCTGTTACATCTGATTTAAGCAGGGAGAGTTTTCACACTAATTTCCTCATTTACTTAATGTTTCCAAAAAGATGAACAAAATGTGTGAAAGCTAGTATTTGACATGACTGTAAACATGACTAACATCAACAGACACATTATTACTTTTTTAATTGTTTTATTTTTTTATGAATTTTACCAACTTTAAAAAATCTGTTTGATTAATTAATATGGGTGAGTTGAGAGAAGGGTTTTTTGGAGATTTTTTGGAAAGTTTATTTGATCAACAAATTAAATACATTTAAGAAATTTGAGCTGATGTCTTATAATAGTGTTACAAGCCTCAACTTAGTGTTAACTCACCCTAGTAACAAAAGCACTCTTTGTACTTGACATTAACTTAAAAAAGCTTAAGGACAAATTGTGAGATAAAAAAAATCTGTTACAGGTTTTTAAGCAAACCACTGGTTTACCCATATCTTTTTTGATGAACTAAGTAAAAAGACACAAAAAACAAAGAGCAGCGTTTTTCTTTTTTTTTGCATGAAAAAGAGCAGCGTTAATATGGTAATAAAAAGTCATTTAGTCTTATTTGGGGAAAAAAGTTAAATAGGTTTCAACAGAAAGTCAATATCAAATGTATTGTCTCTTTTAGCACATCGTGGCAATGGCAACAAAGACAACAGTGTGTATATATATCAACAATTTGCAGACAATAGAACAGGTAAGAGTAAACAGAATTAGATGACTAGGAAATGTATGGTTAGGTATAGGTACCTGTAACTGGGGCAGCACTGTTTCAAAAGGCACTCCATTGTACCATATTTACCTCTAATAGGTGCATTTTGGTGCCTTAAAGGTACACATTAGTGCCTTTTAAAAAGATAACGCCCTAGTGACAGGTTTTGTACCTTTTTTCTGAGAGTGTATTATAATAAAGTGTAGCAGCAGTGGGATGATTGACTATTAGTACTAGTGAAAAAATATAAATGTATTATTACTATTGCTATGTGAAAATAATATATATATATATATATAGTATATATATATATATACATATGGATTATTATATAATATGGACTGGCTAAATTTACACCGATTTCTGCAACAGCATTTTATAGACAAACATATAGCAGACATTACAAAACAAATACATTTTACCTCCAATTGTGCAACTTTAAATATGAAACATACAAATGAGTAACGCATGACACTTCTGATACTCATCCAAAATAGCACATGTGTTTAAATTAAAAACAATCTTCACAAATAGCCGTGTAATATAATGCCTGCTAGGCTACTGCCAATAACTGGAAGAACAACATTTAGACAATCTTTGTTTTTGTCTAATAATTAATGCTCAAAAAGTCAAATATTTATAGTTCTCTGTAATCACATAATCAAGGAACTGTTTTTCATTATATAGTGAGAGTCAAACAGATATTGGAAAAGCAAATTTAATCAGAGACATAAGTCCGTTCTTCTTTATTTGAAAAGATTAAAATAGTAAAAGCTTATTTCAATCCCTCGTGTACAGAATGATTGACTCCAGAAAAGACCCTCCCCATGATACACCACATGATCCTTGAAAAAGCCCCCAAAACATATGCAGGGCTAAATTTAAGATTTATGTATTTGAACTGCATATTTCCATTCATCTGGATTACACAGTTTTACAATAAACTAAATGTGATGCATATTCGTCAGTCACACATAAATGAAAGAGGTAAGAATTCTGTAATAGTGCTCATAAACTAAATGTATTGTAAATACACAAAAACAAATATTAACATTAATTTGCTTCAACTGAATAAAGCTTGGGCAGCTATAAAGGCATATTTTAACCATGTTCATATTTTTAACAGTTCATTGTTTTCACAAGGAACTGATTTGAAGCAATATTAATAAATATATTTGAAAACATTATGATTTAAGTAAAATAAAATAGATGCAAATAGTTAATAATAAACTATGATTTTCTAAATGTAGAAATCTGACCTGTTTGGTTTATGTGACAAATATGCATCATGTTGAGTTTATTCATTTATTTATGTTAAAACTGTGTAATCCAATAATTTAATTTAATATTTAAATGGCATGTTATGGGCCTTATTAACAGCAAAAGTCTACTGAATGAATGGGTAGATGCACTGGCACATATACAAAGTTGTGGACAGAAGGTGATTTACATACATTTGCACAGCACAATGCACTTATTTACCCCCCCCCCGGGGGTCAAGACTGAGTTCAAGGATGCCATCTGGGTGCACACAAATTATTAACAGCCCCATTCTGTTGATGTTATTTTATTCTTTAATTGATTCAGAAAGGCAAAGCAGGACTAAACAATACATCTTAAGGTGTAAAGTGTTTTTGAGCTGGTTTGCACTCTTCTTTCAATCCTGCTTGCAGAGTCTGTCATCAGACAATGAGACAAGGAAGCAATTAAGTTGTTTATTGATGCAGAAGAGTGAATGTGTGATTCCACCGAGCGGGAGGGTCTCGCAAGCATTGTTTTCCAGCTTTGATCTTGCATGAGGACATCCAGCTGGACAGTGAAGGAGCCGTCCAAATCACAACGGAAAACGGCCCGGACGGACAGATGAACAACAACAGACAACACTGTACTGAGGTCAATTAGAAGGTTATTTAAGGATACGGTTCTTTTCTTTTCTTAAGAATCTTGCTCAACAAAGCATTATTTTAGGGGACACAGTCTACTGCAAAAACCCAACAGTGAAAATGACTAAGTTCAACAAGATAGTTGAGATGATATTTCTAATTTGAATGGTTTTACTTTAATCCGTCCTTCGGATGAGATGTTTAACCGAGGTCCTGACTCTCTGTGGTCATTAAAAATCCCTTGATGTCATTCGAAAAAGAGTAGGGGTGTAACCCTGGTGTCCTGGCCAAATTGTCCCATTGGCCTCTAACCATCATGGCCTCCTAATAATCTCCATACACCGATTGGCTGCATCACTCTCCTCTCCACCAGTACGCTGGTGTGTAGGGGGGGTGTTCTGGCGCTCTATGTCTGCCGTCGTATCATCCAGGTGGATGCTGCACACTGGTGGTGGATGAGGACACATTGTAAAGCGATTTGAGTGTCTAGAAAAGCGCTATATAAATGCAACAAATTATTATTATTATTAAAGGGACAGTTTACCCAAAAATGATAATTCAGTGATCATTTACTCAACCTCATGTTGTTTTAAACCTGTATGAATTTATTTTTGCTGCTAAACAACTGTGTACCATGATTCTTTAAAATATCTTATTTTATGTTATGTAACATAATAAAGAAACTAATACAGGTTTAGAGCAACAGAGTGAGTAAATGATGACAGAAGTTTCAATTTGGGGCGAACTATCCCTGTAACTTATGGTTTTATGTATGCAATGAATTTGAGTTTATAATTCTTTAAGGAAATATAGTTTTATATTAGGAAATATCGTTTTTTTCTTTCACAAGAACACGTTAAATAAGTTCGTAGTGCATAAATATAGTTTTTAAAACGTTTTTGGTTCAACACACTGTTTTCTCAGATGAAATGAGTTAGGCTAGTTAAATTGTTGAGTTTTACAGTGAGTTAAGTTGGTTAAGTTGTCACAAATATTTTTTCCACCCCAACCGTGAGTTAGGTAGAGTATGTTGATTTCAATCACAACCCTCTTAAATTCATTTATTTATTTATTTCAATTGTTCCATAGCATAGAATATGCTATTTATTAGTAGCTATGTAATTTCTATTTAATAAATATATGCAGTTGCACAAATGTGATACCTTACACTACAACAAATAGTGTGATTACATTCCCCAGGTTTGTAAAACATTGTTAAATGTGTGTTATATAAACTGTAACTTATTTTCTGAGCAATACAAATGTACAGTAGCTTTTAGCACATCTTAGTTCTGTTTGCTGTATCATATCTAAAGTTTGTGCACTTTGTTTGACTGATTTTTGCCCTATAAATATTTGAAAATGACTCCAGCACCTGCCATGACAAATGTTTAACTCATTAATCCCAACCACAATAACTCTACCACAGTTCATTCAACCATTCACTTCACAGTCACAGTCCTCTAACAAATCAAGCAGTTCTGCTCTAATTATTAAGTAGCCATTGTGATTTGAAGAGCTGCGACCACAACGCTCTGTTGAGAAAGCTGGAATCTGCTGCAGGCCATACAAACACAGAAGAGAAGTAATTAGACTTAATTAAAGAGGGGAGTAAGTCTATAACATTCCATAGCAGCTGTTCTCCTTAAGGCTGTCTGCACTCGACCTGCCAATCATACAGAGCATTATTACATTTACATTCAACATTAAAGCAAAACTGACCCAATTTAAAGTGCATTCCAGCTCTCATTATGAACAATTCATCAGTGTATGTTATTCCAAAGAAAGAAATGATCTTTAATTAAAAAGTAATAAGTTATTCTTCCTTTCAAACGTGCAGTGTGAAAAGCAAGTACACTAGCTCACTTTTTGAAGTACATTTTATGGAAATAATATACTAAACTTTAAAAGAATATACATAAGTGTGAACTGAATGTAATATTTCCAGACACTGAACCATAGTTTATTTACAATTAAATTCAAATTTAGTTCACATTTACAATAAATGCAATCACTGTTTTTAACCCACTTACTGTAAGTAGGACTTAAGTATATTTTATATGCAATTTTATAATTACTATTGTCTCTGAAATATTGATAAAGTGTACAGTCAAATGTACTGACACACAAACATTATATGTCAATTTAATTTTATTGGAACGTCTATGTTATGTATTTAAATATATTTGTAATTACACATTTATACATAAAATATATTTAAAATATATTAACAATTAGGTCTGGTTACACAGAATGGACTTAGCTTCAGCCTTAGTTAAATTAAGACATGTAAAAAGCTTTTATAAAAATGCCTTAGAAGAAAACATTACAGGTGTTCATCTTGAGACAGAACAATGTCACAAACGTATTTTAAGATATGTCAGAGCAAGATATTTTAGTTGAGACAGCTCAAACATGCATTTTAGTCTAGGATTATCCCAAAGCCTTGTCTCTGAAACCGGGGGTATATGTAATATTAAATAACACTTTGGTTTAAATTATAATAAATACTTGTGCTTTAGTATGTTAGTCAACACATCAAAAAGTGTGCTTCTTTAAAGCAGGACAAAAGATTATACAAAAATAATGATTAAAGTTGTACTTAAAAGTAAAAAAAAAGAAACTTAAGTGTTTACTTAAGTGTGTTACATGAACTTGGTATGCACTCTAAGTACAATTAAGTGGCCTTTTATTTCATTGGTATTATATTATCTAAATTTTTTATATGCTATACTTTTAAGATTTTAATACACTACTAGTGCATATTCAATAATTAACCAAACGTCGTTTTCACAAGGGATGTCATTTCTGCTGATAATATCAAAACAGCTGTTATGGCTAACTTGCATTTGATACACTTTTAGAATCTAACAGAATCAAACATTCTACCTGCATTTATGTTTCATTTTGAAGATATTCTTTCACTCTGCTACATTAAAGTATATTCTAAAAATTATAAGTAGATTATACGTAAATGCTTTGTATACGACAAAAATTTAAAAGATGAAATAATTATAGAAAGGTCAGATATATTTTCTCTTGTATCCACAATAATGTCAGTGGATCATTTAAAACGAAGACAGGTGTACATAGAGCTACATATATCAAGTTAACCACTGGTAAATGGTAAATGAATTTAACGCACATTCTCTTACTCAACACAAGCATTCTTTCTTCAGTTTGCTCTTTGTTGCGAATGGTGTTGTGCAAGGCCACATCAGACCGTTGCCAAGGCACACTTGTCATAGCATGCATGTCACCATGGCTCCTCTCCTGGTTAAACAATACATATCTGCAACTCATGTAACTGAGTAAAGCTTTTTAAATACTACGTGGATCAGCTTCACGAGTTCACTTTAAAGCGACGTTTAGTTTAAAGCAATAATGAAGGTTCAATACAAGTAAAGCCAGTTGACAGGATTTTAAAAACCATCTTCATTTCTGACTCGTCACTCTTTTTCATTACAAAATAAATAAATCTGGGTTACAGGCATTTACAATGAAATAGGGCCAATCTGTAAAAGTTAAAATACTTACTCTTTCAGAAGTAGCCTTTAGACACAAGATGTGAACAATATTAACGTGAATTTAGAGTGATAAAACCTATTTTTTTCTGTGTAAAGTGACTGTATATCCGAAAGTTACAGGAAAAATGTTATAGGTAAAATAATACCTACGTTTTAACAGAATAATAAATGCAAATGTTTTATTAAAAAATATACAAGATTCACATTTCTGCTTTTAAATTGTCCAAATAGGCCATATTTATTTTCATTTTCCATTACATCTTTTATTCCTTTTTATATTGACTTTATTTACAGATAAGTAGCTTATTCAAATTCCAGCACGCATTGCATTATTATGTTTTACATGATTTTTCAGTGGAGCTAAAATACTTAAAAATACTGTGAAATGTATCAGTACTGTTTTTAACACCAAATATAATTTGTGTAAACTGATTTCACCTAACTGTGAATCTAAAGTACAGCACTGGGCAGATGATTAGACCTGCCTTTGTTATAAATTATCCAGAATACCTTTAAATCAGATTATACAACAAACATTATACAACAAAACGGTTTTGGCTTGTAGACATGACTTGAACAGCTTCTAATGATGATTGTGTTCATAATTAATAGTTAAAAACAGTCAGAAACAATAGTTGTTAAGTTTAGGATACAAACATTATTCATAAATGTGTGGTGGAAGGATCTTGTGCATGTTATTTAGATGCCTACAATTCAGATGTCTGTTTGTATCTTTTTTTTTCGGTTGAAAAGCAAAGCGATGACACAGAGGCAATTTGAATAATGATACACACACAGTGTGTGTCTTTTGAGTCAAGACTTCTTCTTGAGTTATTGCCATTCAGTTCACAGCACATGTTAAGTGGCTGAGTGCAACAGAGAGCAATATCAATGTAATTGGTTTGTTTTTCGGATCAGCTGATAAGACTAAATTGCAGTGTTCATCACCGGTTCTTCACCAGCACAACCTCTGTGTGAAAATTAAAACCCTGGTCTTATTTTTAATTGAGCGCTATTAATACCCACAAAACCAGAGGCCATTGAAGATGCCTCTTTATCTTCTTTCTTTAATGTGTGAAGAAGATGAATTCATTTTCCCATGACTGAGCTTTCAAAGACCTCGCCACCATTATTGGTCTCTGCTCTAATGCAGTAATTTGTCTTGCTGTTATAGTGTATTAAATACACAACATTTCCAACAGTTTTACCGCTTTATATTGTTGAGAAATCTGTATAAGTTTTTATCAGATTTATGTTGTAACTTATTATTTGTAATAACTTTTTAAAACTTTTTTAAATGTGTCTTGTTCTTGCTCTCTCACCACACACACACACACACACACACACACACACACACACACACACACACACACACGCACACACACACATTGGTTTTTATGGTTAACGGGGACTCTCCATAAGCGTAATGGTTTTAATACTGTACAAAGCGTATTTTCTGTTGCCCTACAACAACCCTACACCTAAACCTACCCATTACAGGAAACTTTGTGCATTTTTACTTTCTCAAAAAACTCATTCTGTATGATTTATAAGCCTTTCGAATTATGTGGACACTGAAAATGTCCTCGTAAATCACCTTCTCCTTGTAAAACCTATGTCATACCTATGTCAATATACAAATGTGTGTCCTCATAAACCACATAAACATGCACACACACACATTCTTTTAAAATAATAATTGTTTCTTATTAATAAAATTAAATACAATGACCAAACAGTAACTTTCTTGTTGGGTATTAAAAAATGGAGAAATTACATGATTCATTAATTTAGTTGTGTAACACAGAATTGTAAATGCTTCCTATATTCCTCTTTGTATCACAATTACTGTGAAAAAAAGGAAATGAAAAGAAAAGAAAAGTAAATGGGTGAAAAAAAAATGAAAATGTAAGATTTGAAAGGTGCATATTGGATTGGACAGTGGACATTTCATGCCCACCACAAGATGGGGGTGGTTCACTATATTAGGAAATGTACAAATTTCTTTTCAGTTTGTTATGAATACATCAAAAAGAAAGAAAGTAAGTGTGTGTGTGTGTGTGTGTGTGTGTGTGTGTGTGTGTGTGTGTGTGTGTGTGTGTGTGTGTGTGTGAGAGAGAGAGAGAGAGAGAGAGAGAGAGAGAGAGAGAGAGAGAAGACAGCATGTAGCCTAGAATGTTCTCTAATTGTTATTTTTAGGTTTTATTTTATAATCAAAGACCAACTTTACCAGTATGTATATTTATACAAAGTATCTAATTAATTATTCTTGTATTTAAGGATTGTAAACCATACTGAATAAATGAAATTTATTCAGGTGCTAAATGAAAGGTTGCACCCAGACATAGAAAATAAATATTGAACAGATTAATCAATAATTCCTTGGACCATAAACACACTTATTGCTTATTCTGGCTAGTACTCTGCAATCAGTGGTCTAATGTTATTATTATGATATTATTAAACAAAAGGATGCTTGACCGCTGGAAATGCTGGCGCTGACCCAATATAACAGCTGTTTGCCAGAAGCTACCGTCAGTGTCAGCCGTTTCAGCGTCTCGCCAACCTAAGACCCATTTTTACACCTTCATTGATCTGTGATTGACAGGAGAGAAAGAAGAATGAAGACAGAATGAATGGTGCCTACTAGTCAACAAGCATCACTGGCGAGTGAGTCAGAGCGCATGCGCAGTGCTTACGCTCTGGATGCTGCTCAATATAGAAAAGCAACCTGCCTGTTCGCCAAGGTAACGTTTCAAAGCAGAAGAAATGCCTCGAAATAGTGCATTCGATGTGCAAGATGGAATGTGTATTGCCAGCCAAATGACAAAATGTGCGGACGCCGATGCTTCTCCGCGCTCCGATGGTTTCGTCTTTGGTCAAAAATGTCACTTGCTTAACTGACATACGAAGACAGAGACATACATAGTCGTTGATAAAGGAAAATCAAGCGAATCTACAAATATGAACGGTACGCTGCTTAAAAGGCGAAGGCTGGACTGTGTGTATGCGCTGCTGTTGTGGCTCCATCACGCTGTGTGGATGTGCTGTTCAGCGGCCGAAGACCATCACTTCAGCGTTGAGGTAAGACTGGCCCAACATCAGCAGCAGCATCTTCAGCTCGAGTCATGAACACAAAAGCGTATGTTGAGAAACCGCGTCCTGCTTTTACTGAGACCTGCGAGAAGTGGGTCATAAATAAATCAGAACAGCACATGCACATTGAATCACCTGGTAGTAGATCTGAATGTGTGCTATGATATATACAGCTATTCTGTTCCAGGCTAGTCTAGTTTTAGTCTGTATTTCGGTATTGTAAACAGAAATGTTATAGTGCAGTCTGGTTTAGCCTATTCACAATTCTGTGCAATGAGTAGAGAAGAAAGCAATTACTGTTATATTCTGTAATTCTGTATACAGAATAAAATTAATAGAATGGAAGAGAATATATGTTCTGTTTACTTAACAGAGCAGAACAGAATAGCAGGCTTTGTAATCCATGTTTACCTTCTTTAAAAAAGAATGAAGTTGAATATCATTCTTGTCTACCGTGAATTCTGAATTACAGAATAGAAATGTATAGACTTTAATTCCTGTCTACTTATCACACCAAGTTACAAAATAGAATAAAGTAGACTCGGCTACACTTGCTCATGGAATGGAATGCTAATACAAAGTAAAAAGGAACTATTCTATTCTGTAATTCAAGGAAAACTGAAATTCTACTCTAGTCTGTGATTTGGCATACTGAACAAAGTTCCTTCCTATTCTGTAATACAAAGCAAATTGAAATGTTATTCTATTCCATATAGCCAATTATGCTATTCAGTGTACTGAACAAATGAGAAGAGCTATTCTGTTATTAATAAATTCAATTAGAAGGCTATTCTTAACCAGAATAGAATAGAAAGTAAACAGAAATATAATTTTATTCTGCCATTCTCAGTAATAAGTAGACATAAATGATATTCAATTCTAGTTTTTCACCCTATTCTCTAAATGTGCACTGAGTAGCCTAAACATGAATTCTATTCTATTCTATTCTCTTTTCGTATACTGATGGACACAAATGCTAACTGAAATATAGCTACTTTTAAACATGCTTCATACTTAATTGTGCACTGTTACGCAATATAATTCACAAGCTCATAACAGCGCAGACCTGAGGCAGGATTGAGAGAGAGATCAGCAACAATCAGAGATATTGCTCCTTCCTCCGGTCCAAATCCATTCACTCAGAGATGACAATCATGCGACGATCAATGGGGTGATAGGAGGAAGCAAGACCTCGATTCACTCAGTGCTACTCAACCACAGACTCTTAATCAACATAAAGATTATGTAAGTTGCTTAGCTACTCTCCCCCAAACTCCTTTGGGCTGGAATGGGCGCAAATGTGATGTTTAGTGCTGCTGGCAGCGTTGGGTGACATTGAGAGAATTTGTCACCCGCTCGGTTCTGTTTGGCTGGAAGGCAAGAGTTGTAGAGGGTGCTGTGCCCGTGGATCAGCTCATGGTGGACATGGTATTGTCATGATAATATTGATGCTCTCTTAGAGCAAGCTGTATTGATGAAACTGTCCTTCACCAAATTACAATAAGACCAGCGGGACAGAACAATGAATGCTAAATTAGTGGTCTTCACTTTCTTGGAAACTAGAACCTCTTTCTTCTTTTCAGCGATCTGCCACCCATGTAGCTCCTGTGTGGGTTTGTTTTGCTGGCAGCGCTGCAGTGGTTGGCAGCAGTTGTGAGTTGAGTGCACAGGTCAGTGGTCTTTGGGGAAGAAAGAGAATGTGTGTGTGTGTGTGTGTGAGATGAGTAATGACTGCTCAGAGGGGACCTCTGATCCTGATCTAGGAATAGACTAGAGCGCAATGTTCATGGATTCAGCGGTGAAATCAAGATTGGGCCCCCAAGGCTTTAATTATGCACGTCTTTCATATACAGGTGCATTTTCCATTTCATGTTGCTCTGGTTCTATATGCGATTAATAGGGAGTCAGGGGTTGTTGCTATGTTCTATTGATCACTGAGCTACTGTAAACAGTCATGCATCTTATTAATGGTTCGGATAAGAGGTGTGGGTTTTGTGGATGATAGGAGTGGACATAAAAGTACAGACCCTTCATCAATTTCAATTAAATTTTAAATGCATTTAAGTCATTTTGATGTCATAAAATGATTAAAGCAGTTTATGAAAATTATCTTGTCGCTTGCTAAACATTTGTGCTATGGATATGAATATTGATTTGTCCCTCGTTTTCTTTAAAAAAGGTTTTAAATCACTAAATGTATGTTAAAATTTTTTTTTTTTTGGTTAATTGGTATACTGTATAGCCACATAAACATTGTGTTTTTGTAAAAACAAAACCTTCCACTAACTAACCTTCACTGTGTAAAATTTCAAAATGTTGATGATTGAGCTCAACTTGTATTGATACACGAAATACACTTTTAGATTGAAGAAGAGCCTTAGAACCGGAACACCTTAGCAATGACCTAGAAACACCTTGCATGAGTTCACAGCCAAAAACATCAAGCTAAAAAAAACACTTAGCAACTACATAGCAACCTCTTAGTGCAACCATCCACAATAACCAACATTGTAACTGTAAGCTCTGCATAGGGAAGCACCAAAAATCAGTTTGAATGTTGTGAGTAGAGAGTGAAAATAAACACATTTTCACAATATCATTGACTCACGTTGACCTGAAACCCGTTTCAGCTCCAAATGCACACGTACACACACTCATGTGCGTACAGCTGATTAAAGGCATAGACAGTGGATAAAAGGGGTTGTTTGGCTCAGTAGGAAGTTGCAGAAAGAAAAAGGGAAGGAGGGAGAGATGGAGATGAGCAAGAGAGAAGTAGAGGAGATTGGTATAGTCCTGGCTGCTGGTTAGTGAGCAGACTATGTATGTAGAGTAGCAGTGCTTGAGGTTAGTTCTGCCGCTGACCCCTAAGAAACTGATGGCGTTGCACTCAGGGGAAAACATGGCAGCTTATTTGCATGGAGAATTGTTTGCCTGGAAACAGTAGCACATTTTAGGATGCAACCACATTCCGGCATACTGACTGTAATTGACTTCATTGATTGGCTTTTGCTGCAAGATGCAAATGAGAGAAGTGAGAGAGAAAGTGAGAATGAGCCACAGAGAAAGAACAAGTGAGAAAATTCTGCAATGGAAAGAGAAGAAAGATATGCAGTTGTATCCTGACCAGTTTATGTTCATGCAAACATATAGAGTAACATGTTAGTAATTTAAAGGGAAATTATTGTTTTAAAAAGGCAACAGTAAAAACAATTTATGTAAGTTTGTATAGTTTTATTAATCTGTATTTCAGTTTTAGGTTTAGTTATTTCAGTACATCAAGTTCATTTAACACTTATTTAATTTAAAGCAATGTTGAAAACATGCTTTGTTTAATGGTTTCAATTTTTGTTTCAGTTTTAGTTATATAATAACTGGTATAAATAACTAAATATTAACTGCTGTTAAAACACAGACACTATTAAACACACTGCAATTAAACCACAGCACTGTTACTGTACTTATAGAATATATAAAAGCAGTAAAGCACACATCTCTGTCTTTGAAACTGCAGCCTCTCGTCAGATGTAACAGCTCAAGACATTATGTATTTATGATGGATTTTTCATCTTGGTGGATACACACAAGGGTCTCCATAAGGAACACGGTTGTGCCAACGTCCTCCAGAAGGATGTTTTCATCATCATCTTGTCATGCCCTTTTTCTGTCTGTCTCTGCCATCTGGTATCAATGTGGCAGCAGCTTCTGGGTAATGATCATTTTCATGTTGTCATGGTAGGGTGAGATTGTGACAGGAGGCAAACCACCACCTAATGACTAAGCTCTTTGAACATCAAGAAAACCTGTCTTAGCCTGGCTCACTTTTGAAATCAAACCCCATGTTTTAAGGTACTTCTTGCATGTGTATTATGGAGATACGTATAGTCAGCTTTAGCCCTTCACAAAAAAAATAGAATCATCCTTTTGTTTTGCATCACGTATTTCTGTGGGTAATATCCACTCTCGGCATATTCTGCAAACAGAAATAAGTCAGGTCTTTTTAAAATGTAATCATGTAATTAATAAAGCCTGTATTACTGCAAATACTATAGACACATTTTGGAGAGATTATTTGGCTAGTTAGGATGACATTTGTATTTCTTCTAGAAATATACACCACGATTTATACATGATTCAAAGACACCTGGTTTTACCAGTACGATATGACTTTATTAGAAGTCATGAAACTTATTAGAAAAATTTAAGTTATTAGAAATGTTATTAAGCATTAATACATATAAGCAGCTTTTGTATAACAAATTGGGTCACACTTTATTTGAAGGTCCAATTCTTGCTATTAACATACCATTAACTATGACTTTTTCATCAGTAAACTTCTAATTTACTGCTTATTAATAGTTATTATGTTAGTTATTAAGTTTAGGTATGGGTAGGATTAGGGATGTAGAATATGCTCATGCAGAATATGTGCTTCATAAACATGAACAAACAGCCAACATGTTATTAATAGGCATGCTAATAAGCAACTAATTAATAGTGAGAATCGGTCCCTAAACTAAAGTGTTACCAAAAATTGTAAAGCAAAATCATACATTCACCCAGAATAAATAATGTATTTCATAATAGATTTGTACAACCAGAGACATTTAGTAAATTAATCAAATCAAACATTAAGCTAAATATGGTTATATAAAGTGATGTTACGTTACGTTATGTTATGTTATGTTTAAGAAGTTATAGACTGTCATTCAAAACTTTTGGGTCTGTAAGATCAACACTGATAATAATAAGAAATGTTTCTTAAGCAGTAAATTAGATTTCTGAACAAACATATGACACTAAAACTGAAATAATGGCTGCTTAAAAACCAGCGCAGGAAACTACATTTAAATTATATTAAAACAGAAAACTATTATTTTAAATTTGTAATAATATTTCACAATAATATTGTATTTTTGATCAAATAAACGCATCCTTGGTGAGCATAAAAAAAACTCTTTTTTAAAACATTAAAGAACACAAATTTTCTGATTGGTAGAATACATTGTATTTTATACAATTGGAACTAGACTGTAATTTTGTGCATTTCTTTCTTTTTTTCTCTCTTTTGTTCTTTCTTTGCTTGGTTGGGTCAATAACTAATTACACTTGAGAAAAGACTAAAAACAAAAGCAAATCTTGGCTCATTGGGATGAAATGTCTTTGGTTGGGGATTCTGGAACACTGCTGGTCCACTGAGAAGATGTTAATTATACTATCATGTTTGCTAGATGCTCCATTTTTCACATATTAAGCCTGTTTTCATCGCATTGCTCTATTTATGCATAAACATGAGTGTGAGAGCGCCTGTGTGTTTACCGCAGAGTTTTATTCGACACACATTGAGTATATTAATGATGGCAGAGTTTTTCTTTTTTCTTTCATTGACATTTTAATGCGCATCAGTTTGGCTGAGCTCTGTATTTATAGCTTCACAAGAGAGTGTGATTACAACACCCGGAGGATGACAAAGTTGCTTCTATCCATGACTCTTTATCACCATGGTTACATCCTGCCAAACCAGACCCCTGTGGCTCTATAGCACATCTGTGTTTTCTTCATATAAATTGGTAATCAGCCCTTGTGTTGGTTAGAGACGCAGGGCATGATTAGTGCTAGAGAATCAATTTGGCTCTCAACCGATTTTGCTTTCTCATAAGGAAAACTAAGTTTGCATAGATATACTACATAATATAACCTATGTCCTTTTACAAGATACATGTACGACACTAATATTGAAATAAATGTTTTTTTTTTATTTTATATATGCATGTATATTTATATATCATACATGTACATATAAGCTACATTCATATAGAATTATTGATTTATGTGGTGGCAGAGCACTAAAATTGTTATTTTGCTTTTTATTTATGAATTCTTTCAAAGTATGTTTGACCTCAAGTACATTATCTTAAAAGCTCTTTCAGCATAATGTTGTTTGAAATGAAATGATCTTAACATGCACCTTGCAGAATACCACTCTTCTCAAATCACAGCTCTCATAGGATGCATTACAACAGGCCATTACAGTTCACTGCAACAACAGTGAGAGTTCATCAAGTGTTCTAGATGCTCACATTTAGTGCTCTCTATGTATGCCTTTTGCTGAATTCAGGACTGTGTACTAACATGCTACCCTTACTATTCCTGCAATATAAAGTAGCACGCTAAATTTATTAAGCCATTTAAATCCTGAGGCTAGTAAAAGTAGCATCTCTGGAAGGTCAGTGGGATACATGTTAAAATTGGTTATGAAAAAAATTCCATCCATTAATAAACGTGACTCATTTTGATGGGGACGACACTTAATATAAATATTGTTGATGTCAAATATCATCCCTGCTAAAAAAAAAAACCCAATAGAACCCTGCCCAAAATACAATATATAATGTAATGGATTTAATGGTTATAATATGAATTGTATTGGTTTTATTGGAAACTATAATGGTGTGGTATGTGATGGATTCTATTGGTGGGATGTTAAATGCTATTGGAAAAATGCCCAAAATACACTGCAAAAGGAATTTTGTAATGGTTTTACTGGTAAAAGCTAATGGTTTATAATGGTATTTTAATGGAAACCATTGGAATTTCTGTGATGGTTTCTATTGGGCTTCTATAGTTTTTTTTAGCAGAGATGCAACATCCCTTACGAAAATTGTCCATGGTTTTGTTGTAGTTAAAGAGTAGTTACCATGGTTTGTTGGCGTATTAGCATATCATGCATAATCACAGTTACCTACAAACTACAGATACCATGCTTAAACTATGGTTAGTTTATTAAAACTGTGGTTCCCCTCCATGGGAACTCGAACTGCGTCCCCTAGGGGTCGCTACGGGGAACGCCTCAGCGTGACTCGTGTCTGAAGATACATATGTAAAAACACCACCTGTTGGCCGGCGACAGCCCATGACGTCACTACCGGCGTGCCACAATATAAGTGCTGCCGGGAGGATACATCATCAGCTTTTTCGTCTTCACTGACTGGTCTGTTTGAAGCGTGCAATCTGGTAAGAGTACAGTTTTCTCTCTATCAAATGGCGAGCACTAGCAAGGCGTTTAAGATTGTGTGTGGAAAAATCGGGACCCACCGCGATGATACACACAATCTTTGCGTCTTTTGTTTGGGCAAAAGCACGCGCCGATGTCCTTGAGGGAAATCTGCGTGCACTGTGAGCTTTTCTATGTAAAAGCTCCGCTCTCGTCCTGTCCCTCTGTCCGAGGAAAGAGGGCAGCCGTCTGCTTCCGCGATTCGGGACCCACCGCTGCCGAGGCACGGAGGTAATGAAATTAGCAGTTGGATGTGGCGATGAGTGAGAAAGAAAGAGGACCGCCCCTTTTTCGCGCGTCGGCGAGCGAGAGTGAGCTGCTGGATTGTGACGATGCGATCTTTCTGATATAATCAGATTCAGCGGCTAGTGCTTTTCTCTGCATATGAACGAGTGAGCCTTCCTTTCTTCATAAAATCTCGATGTGGAGAGTGAGAAGGAGTGGAAAAAGCTATTTTTTCTCGTATTCATAGGTTTCAGCATACTAGTTATGCTGACACTGTGTGAAAATGGCTATGAGGGGATGTTCCCTGTGCAAGAGATGATAAACAGCTTATCTCTCTGTGGCAGACATCCTCTCTCAAGGCTACCTGGCCACCTAAGCCCCTGAATCTCGCTTAAATGGCAGAGTATATGCAGCAGCAGGTCAGACCGTCGCTTCGTTGCACACTAAGGCGTACCAGACTGATCTGCTGAAAGACCTGGATAAGGTTCTATATAATCCAGGTCTGAGCCCGAACAACCAGGGGTCCTAGCCCATCTCGGTCTGAGGGTCAGAGATGGGCTCAGAAGGCTAGTCTCGCGACTCATGCCCCTCCCCCTCCTGCGGCTAGGGTGAGAGAGAGGCGCGGGTCAGAGAGAGGCAAGCCCTCTCATTCTTCTCTAATTCCCCTGTAACCATCGTAAATTTCACCTGACCGAGGTTAGGTGCAAATTTCCTGCTAAGCTAAGGCAAAAAAAAAAAAAAAAAAGGGAGTTCCCTCTCATTCTGAGGAATGAGTTTTCCGGGGTCACCTATGCCCTCCGGGCGTCTGAGTTCCTCTCATTCTGAGGAATGAGTTCTCCGCTCCTCAGAGCTCTGTGATAAGTCGCTCTCCTTGCTGGTCGAGCTAGCATTGCTCCCCTCACTATAGAGGGTTATCTATGAGCATGCCGCTCCCTGCGGAGCGTCTGAGTTTCCCTCTCATTCTGAGGAATGAGTTCTCCGCTCTCCAGAGCTCGTTATAGGTAGAGCTAGCATTGCTCCCCTCACTATAGAGGGTTATCTATGAGCATGCCGCTCCCTGCTGGCGTCTGAGTTCCTTCTCATTCTGAGGAATGAGTTCTCCGCCTCCAGAGCTTGTTATAGGTAGAGCTAGCATTGCTCCCCTCGTTAGAGGGTTATCTATGAGCATGCCGCTCCCTGCTGAGCGTCTGAGTTCCTTCTCATTCTGAGGAATGAGTTCTCCGCCTCCAGAGCTCTCGTTATAGGTAGAGCTAGCACTGCTCCCTCATTAGAGGGTTATCTATGAGCATGCCGCTCCTGCTGAGCGTCTGAGTTCCTTTTCATTCTGAGGAGTGAGTTCTCCGCTCTAGAGCTCCTTATTGGTAGCTGAGGTCCTCTCATTCGAGGAATGAATTCTCCGCCTCCAGAGCTCGTTATAGGTAGAGCTAGCATTGCTCCCCTCATTAGAGGGTCATCTTTGAGCATGCCGCTCCCTCTCATTCTGAGGAATGAGTTCTCCGCTCCTCCCAGCTCTGTGATCTCTCTTGCTGGTCGAGCTAGCATTGCTCCCCTCACTATAGAGGGTTATCTATGAGCATGCCGCCCCTGCTGAGCGGAGAATCATGGTTGGGAGGTCTCACTCTGAGGAGTGAGTTTCTCCGCCTAGAGCTCCTCTTTGGTAGCTGAGTTCCTCTCATTCCGAGGAATGAGTTCTCCGCCTCCAGGGCTCGCCCGTCGGTAGAGCTAACACTGCTCCCTCAACCAGAGGGTCACCTATGAGCATGCCGCTCCCGTGCCTGAGCGTCCGAGCCCGCCCCCAGAGCTCTGTGATAGGTCGCCGCCCTGTTGGTCGAGCCAGCATTGCTCCCCTCAACCAGAGGGTCATCTATGAGCGTGCGCTCCCTTCTGGGCGTCTGAGTTCCCTCTCACTCCGAGGAATGAGTAGTTCTCCGCTCCAGGGCATAGAACGTTCTTCTAATAAGTGCACACGCGAGACTTTGGGCACTTTCTAAAATCCACTCAGTGGTAAGTCCGCACATCAAGGTTCTGCGTTCTTTCTAAAAATCCCGTAAGGGTAGGGTTACGCGCACAGCTTCGTGCCCTTTTTTGAGTTGGTTAAAAAATAATATAATATATAATATATGCTCAAAAATAAATTACAATGTTTTATAGCTAAAGCTAAGAGCAATTCTGCAAAAAAGGACTAAAAAATAATTAGTGCGATAATTTACTTGCTGAGATAAGTGTTTTAAACTCTGCTGTTTGAAGCTTTGTAAATACTAATGGGATAATTCACTAAACCGCTGCAACACCTGTTTGTGGTATTTAACTCAATTAATAAACTCAACAACGTATTCATTAACCAGTTAAACAGCCACTAAATGTGCTGGAGCCATTAGTACTACTGTACAGGTGCATCTCAATAAATTAGAATGTCATTTATTTCAGTAATTCAACTCGTGTATTAAATAAATTCAATGCACACAGACTGAAGTAGTTTAAGTCTTTGGTTCTTTTAATTGTGACTATTTTGGCTCATATATAACAAAAACCCACCAATTCACTTAAATTCGATTCAATTCTCAACAAATTAGAATACTTCCTATTTTATCTAGTCCGCCAAGACCAAATTAACATTTTCATATTCATTACTAAAGTATTCAACTATTCAAAGAGTCATTGAAAAAAATGATTAAAAATGAAATAAATAAATAAAATGATTGAAATATACTGAAATGTTAAATTCGGTCAAAGCTGTTCTAACAGGATATCTGTAAAAACGTTTTCTTCGCCCTGTTTTCATTCATTGCACTACAGACATGTCACACTTCTATCAATTAAAGAGCCCATTCTAGATTGTGTTGGTGAAATTGCATACTCCCAATAAAGATGTCATCTTCTGCATCTTCCACAAATGACTGCTGAAATACATCAGTGTGGTATTTAAATGCATACGCAACACCGTATTCCTTAGCAGCCACTAAAAGTATGCCATTTGTTGTTAACACTCTACAATGAAGTTCTGTTTGTTAACACATTAGGTATTGTGAACAATACTTTACAGCCAGTTATTACAGTGACGTAATACTGCCATCCATATAATATTTTTTCCACTCAATTATGTCGTTATAACGAGATCTTTTCTCGTTATAACGACATATTTTTCTCGTAATGTCGTTATAATAGATATATGGTAGAGCTGAGGTGAGCGAGTGTCCGCGCTGCTCAGTCTGACATAAACGAGGATCTGCACGCTGCTAAATTGAAATACACTGTTTTAAATGTATTTAATGTAATGGTTTTAATTATAGCAGCATGTTTTTTAGGATTAATTTCCAATACAACATTATCCAATAACAGCACTCAGACCCATGACTTGTTTATATGATCAGATCAAAACAGTTATTTTTGAATAATTGACTCTGGGCTTGGAATATTTATTTATTTGAATGACTGAAGTTTGATTGAACAACAAATGTATAAATAAATGTATTGTAATACTGTAATAATAGTTTTTTTTAAAGAAAATTAGAGATAAATGGAACATAATTTTATGTTAATCAACAGTCATTAAATGCTGTTGCCTGATTCAGATGATATCAACTCAGAGTACCATACATCCCTGGTATCATGTGAATCAGAAATTATTTTGAGATACAGCATTTGCTCAAATCTGTTACATCTGAGTTTGGCAGGGAGAGTTTTCACACTAATTTCCTCATTTACTTAATGTTTCCAAAAAGATGAACAAAATGTGTGAAAGCTAGTATTTGACATGACTGTAAACATGACTAACATCAACAGACACATTATTACTTTTTTAATTGTTTTATTTTTTTAAGAATTTTACCAACTTTTAAAAAAAATCTGTTTGATTAATTAATATGGGTGAGTTGAGAGAAGGGTTTTTTGGAGATTGGAATAAAAAAGTTTATTTGATCAACAAATTAAATACATTTAAGAAATTTGAGCTGATGTCTTATAAGTCTTACAAGCCTCAACTTAGTGTTAACTCACCCTAGTAACAAAAGCACTCTTTGTACTTGACATTAACTTAAAAAAGCTTAAGGACAAATTGTGAGATAAAAAAATCTGTTACAGGTTTTCAAGTCACTTTTATTGTCACATCACCACAGCACAAGTGCCTTGGTGAGTGAAATTCTTATATGAAATTCTTACATTCTTGTAAATGTATTTTAAGCAAACCGCTGGTTTACCCATATCTTTTTTGATGAACTAAGTAAAAAGACACAAAAAACAAAGAGCAGCGTTTTTCTTTTTTTTTGCATGAAAAAGAGCAGCGTTAACATGGTAATAAAAAGTCATTTAGTCTTATTTGGGGAAAAAAGTTAAATAGGTTTAAACAGAAAGTCAATATCAAATGTATTGTCTCTTTTAGCACATCGTGGCAATGGCAACAAAGACAACAGTGTGTATATATATCAACAATTTGCAGACAATAGAACAGGTAAGAGTAAACAGAATTAGATGACTAGGAAATGTATGGTTAGGTATAGGTACCTGTAACTGGGGCAGCACTGTTTCAAAAGGCACTCCATTGTACCATATTTACCTCTAATAGGTGCATTTTGGTGCCTTAAAGGTACACATTAGTGCCTTTTAAAAAGATAACGCCCTAGTGACAGGTTTTGTACCTTTTTTTCTGAGAGTGTATTATAATAAAGTGTAGCAGCAGTGGGATGATTGACTATTAGTACTAGTGAAAAAATATAAATGTATTATTACTATTTCTATGTGAAAATAATATATATATATATATATATATATATATATATATATAGCAAACATTTAGCAGACATTACAAAACAAATACATTTTACCTCCAATTGTGCAACTTTAAATATGAAACATACAAATGAGTAACGCATGACACTTCTGATACTCATCCAAAATAGCACGTGTTTAAATTAAAAACAATCTTCACAAATAGCCGTAATATAATGCCTGCTAGGCTACTGCCAATAACTGGAAGAACAACATTTAGACAATCTTTGTTTTTGCCTAATAATTAATGCTCAAAAAGTCAAATATTTATAGTTCTCTGTAATCACATAATCAAGAAACTGTTTTTCATTATATAGTGAGAGTCAAACAGATATTGTAAAAGCAAATTTAATCAGAGACATAAGTCCGTTCTTTTTTATTTGAAAAGATTAAAATAGTAAAAGCTTATGTAACACAATGTCGACCTGAAAACACACACAGAGAATTCCAACCCAGCAACAGAAATGAATTATTACCCAAAAGTCCTCCCTTCCATGCAAAAGTGGAGAGGGTCAACTGACCCCATCACTAAACGCTCTCGTGCAAAGGTAATGGACGGCTCCGGGAATGGTTCTGGACACCGTCAAGCCTACATTCAGAGCATAGTTCAAAACCCCCATTTAAAACAAAGCAGGACTTTTCTCCGTCGGACGGACCAAGGAAAACCAAACTCCTTGCCTTTTTTGACACGTATAACTATTGCAACTACACAAAATAAATATATGGATATTTAATGTGTACTTGTTCCCTCATAGGCATGATGTGATGATTTCGAGTGCCAATTATTTAGGACAATGTGGGAATTTTAATCATGCTTTAAAATGGTATAAACTGTAATGTGTGTATTATTATGCGGTGTTTGATCTCTAAAGAAAGCTAGACTCAGATGTGATAGACTGTGTGATGACCGTTAAATTTTAATACCCTGCCTAATTATACACGTATAAAGATCCATAAAGTTTATCCTTCCCAAAAGTGATGAGACATCACAGAACTGTTGGTCCACCCAGCAAGCCTGGACATGGGCGGGCTCCGCCCATCTGAACCATCGGATTCGACAAGCCGCCCGTGGGGAGGAGCAAGTTGGACTGTTGAAAAACAACGCGCCAGTTGCAAATCGCTCTCTGAACATCTCTCTCGAAACATGGCGTGGCTCTTGGCACATCTCTCTTTAACATCGCTGGAGCTGCGCTCGTAACTTCTCTGCCTGCTCGCGCTCTTACCTGAACTTTGTCTCGACACCGACTAAACCAACCATCTATTCGAAGGCTAGAAGGCACAACATCAAAGAACAACGAGCTGAACGCCTCACGGACGAAGGAAAGCTTTCTGTGGCGTCACGCAGCGCAGCATCCACATCTCTCGTGTTTCCACCCGAGAGCACCCGAGACGCATAACCAACCCACGTGGTTCCGAGCACAAAGACCAGAGCAACGCATTTGAAGGAAACAAACAACTTCCAACCTGCTTCTTGTCAACAAGCAAGTACATTCTAACTAAATCTATATTGCTGATTGAACTGGTAGAATCTGATCTGAATGCAGTAACAGAGCAATAAGGCATCTGTCGTGATCTGTCCGGTCAAGTCAAGCGTTTAAATAGCTAAAAGGGCTAACTTTAATTTTAGGAATTACTTACCAAAATCCCTTATGCATGTCTTTGTATGTATGTATGTTTTGTGTGTTATCAGTTAATCCATTTATGTTAGAATAGCAGTATTACGAATAAACCATTTTTCATTTCATAAAGAATTGTCTCTGGAATGTGATTTGAAGTTTTATCCTTATTTGCCATAAAGAGAAAGCTACCTAAGCTCGAAGTTGATATGCTGAGGCTAGTGTTCGGTGGACGTCACTTAATACAGTATAACTAAGTTAAATATTAATATTACTTTTAACCAAGCAATATTTAATATTTAATAACTAATTCGGAGCTGAAATAATAGCTCTATATTAAACTGGTATTTTTACTACAAATGGTGGAGGAAAAAGCTGGCATTATTAAGAATTAATCTGAAAATCAAACCAGAGACAAAGTCTATTTCTCAATTTTATCCGGAAAAACTGAGTAAATACAGGAAAAGCGGTTATTTGTGGTATTGCATTCTTGGTTTGTGAAACACAGTGTGTTTGAATGAAAGAGAGGTATTTGTTTAACTCGAGTTGTGAGAAGAAACTGCAGTAAATAAGTAAAAGTCGCTCTAAAGCGCATAAAAGAGACAAATGAGCGTGTCCCTCGTTTGAGCTCTGAGTGAAGGCCTGTATAGTTTGATTTGTAAGTGCGTGTCCCACTTTCAAACTCCGCTATATTTTCAAATCCCCCGGGTGTGGAATGTTTAAAATAGCTATTTAAATCATTCTCAGCCATTTGATTTCACGAGTGAATTCAAACGCACGGCGCTCAAAGGAAGTGGCCAGTCGTTTTGAGAAAGGGGGAGATTGCGCAATCGATTGTTTGTGTTTATGAGTGCGGTCTAAACAGACAAATATTCGCATAATAGCCCGCCGAGGCTTTGATGGGTTATAAGTAACCCGTAGATAAATTTATCTCGCCCTAAACGAGTGAGATTATGTGTTGTAAAGATTCAAATCTGACCAATGCTTGACTAATCTGAAGGGTTAGTCTGGAGCACAGTTTTTTTCTCTCTCTCTCCTACAGGCACTGAGTCGTCATAGCGACCAGTTCAGCCACGTGGAGATTTAGCATATAAGCTAAACTGAAACAAAGAAGTTTAGCAGCGTAGCAAATGCAATGCGGTAGCATTACGGCTAGTGATTAGCACATAGCATTTAAAGCTTGAATGCAGTGTGTTGGTGGAAATGTGGTTCACAGCTAACACTAATTCCTCTCTCTCTAGTCTAGTCTCATTTAAAAGACTAACACGTTTTAAGTTGGCTGTGTTAATGTTTCCCAATCATCAGTGTTAACAAGTTCACAGGTTGGTTTAATATAACAGCTGATTAAAGTCTTTTTACCTTTTGTGGGACCAGCTTAATAACTGGTGGGTTATTAGAAAATGGTTTAATATACTGTTGATTATATGGTGAGTTTGACCTCATTCAATTATAATGGCTTTTATGATTTTAAAACACATCAATGGATAAGCGCTATTGTTAGGAATTTTTAATTGTTAGTTGAATGTCACAATTGATTACAAATTAATTTTGAATTAATTTCATTTAATAGAATTTTCAATTCCTGCTTCCAGCAACAATAGCATCCATTTATGAACCATAAAACGCCCTTATAATTTGACCACCTACAATAGAGAACCTTAAGTTATCAAGAGGGAAATTTTTAATTTCGTTTACAAGTAGGATACAGATTAGTTATTAATTATTTTATTGTTAATCTTTTTTGGTGTTAATGACAATGAGGAATGCTTAAGTTTGGAAATTATTTGAATTACTATTATGGGAATCCAAAACTAGTGATTTAGAAGCTGTAAATTAATTTAATAATTAATTATGAATTCGAAAATTCTAATTACATTTAATAATTAATTACACTTCCTGTTTACATTTTGCAACAATATTGGTTTGTCAACTCAATTGCAGATTGCATTTGTAAATTCTAATCCTAAGTGAATCCTATTAATTTTAATTATAACATCATAAATTTTAATTAGAAACCAAATTCTAATTTTAATTCCAAATTTCAAACTTAAATACAAGTCTGGCTCTATCTGTAGGCCATACTTCATTTCTTAGGTGAGCTGATTGACTCAAGTAAAGTTAATAATAATTTAATTAAAACAATTTTATTAAATTAAAATTAGTCCTCTTACTTAGGCCTGAGAGTAGATAGTGCTCCCCCTAGTGTTGTGTTGGAGAAGTGACAGTGAAACCACACAGTCAAAATCACTTTTCACCAATCTGGAGCATAAAACGTAACCTTCTAATTAGAAAACCCCAAAAGGGAGTTAAGGTTTCCTCAACTAGGTCAGTTGGTTTATCCTGTAAACAGCCAAACCAACCTAAGCATATAGACTCAACAGCACCACCTTGTGCCAACGTATTAGTTTTAAATCTTGGGAATAAATCTTAATCTCTTTTCTTTTCCCTGTTACTAACTTCCAATTTGACTTGTTTGCTTAAGACTTGGCGGGAAGATCACGAATAGGCGAAATGTCACAATTGAACAGATATGTGTGAAACTTGAGAACTACATTCAAAACTGTTTACCCTTTTACCCTCTATTGTGAAATCCTATTCCCCAGGTTAAAGCAGGTGCAATGAGAAGATAGACATCGGCAAAAGTTTTAACACGCGTGACATACGCTGACCAGCGTCGCGGTATAAAATCCTGCCATTAAGGGACAAGTACTGTCATTGCTGTTATTTTCCTCCAAGGAGAAAATTGGAATAGCAATACCAGTCTTATTACAAAGAGAAAATCTAGCCTACAATCCTCTGATTAGAAGCGCCTTCTAAATCAGACTTAACAAAGCGAAAGAAGAAAATCTGCTATTAAAAGAGACCTGTTTAGTGCTATTGTCCTTGTGTACCCATTCTGTGTGTGTGTGTTTTCTTTCTCTGCTTCACAGCTGGGCTGCCCTTGTGTGTGCCCAATAATTTATCTGCAGAGACTACAATTAGAAGCACCTGCCAGAGGACCACAAACACAGAGACACAATCAACACTAGCATACACTACACTCTGCACATTTACACCCCTGTTTGTTTTGTTTGTGTTTTGTTTTTGCTTTGTTTCCTATTCAAGGTCTGTGTCAGTTCGGTCCAAGATCCCCCTGACCCGCCAGAACATGTCTCACGAAACAGAACATGTCGGTCACTGGGAAGGACTGGAAATGTGGCTAAGTGTTACAACGGCAGCATACTCCCTAAAGCTGCTGAAACACTCCAACATCAGACACAGAATCAACTAGATGACAGCATCGCAAGCATTATGGGACAAGACCCAAGTCAAAACTACAGTCCCAGAGAATTAGCCAAGATCACCGGTTCTTTAAGCCACATACTCATCGCCACCCTCAAACTGAGCGACAAGCACGCCGCTGCGCCAGCAGGAGCTGACAAGCGCACAACGACGCATAGAGCAGCTGGAACGTGAAGCTCAGGTACGACAGGAAGGGACCGATGAGGTGGAGCAGGACACCGAGGAGGAGACCAACAGGCTAAAAGAGACTCTAGAAGCTACCAGCCACGAAATGCAGCAGCTCAAAGAGGACTTCGCTGATTGTGCAGACAAGCTACAGTATGCAGAGAAGCTACTGGAGAAGGCAAAGACTGACTTCAGGGACAAAAACAGCAGAATCAAGGCCCTCGAAGTTCATTTGCTGAGTCAAGGAATGAGATCAGCCGCCTAACACGACAGCTCGACTACGTCACAGAGGAGTCTGAAAGTCTCCAAGAGGAACTCAGGCATGCTTATGAACTACGCCGTGAGCCGTCAAGTACAGAGCGTGCACCAACGGCACCCCCGTCAAGCAGGACTGGATCACCTGTTCATAGACCGACACGTGAACCGAAGATAGGGGATGGTGTTAAAACATTCACCAGCGCCGCCGGAAGAACGCTATATCACGACGGAACCAAAAGAATCTGCTGCAGCCAGCCGCAGGTCAGTGCACGGCTTGGACCTTAAAGATCTTGACAAGCTCGCCCGAAACATCGGAAAATTCAACCCCAGCTTGCCAAACAGCCAAAATGTCCACGCTTATCTGCAAGATATTGATTTCCATCTGGAAATGCGACCTAACGTTACGGACAAAGATAAACTATACTTACTCCGAACGACATCCAGTCCTGAAGTGCGCAGCTTCCTTGACCGCAGCCTGTTAACACAAAGACTGACTATCAACGGCTTCAAAAGGCCCTCATTAAAGAGTTTGCTGACCCTGAGTCCGATCAAGGCTTAGTGGCTGCCCTGGAGACGAGACAAGGACGTCACGACACTCCTCAAGCTTACTACAGTCGACTCAGACAAGCATATTTTGGAACTCGAAAATCTGACATGGAAGAGGAACTGAACTTTAAAACTCTCTTCCTGAGGAACCTTCATCCTGGCATAAGCCACCATCTTGGCGTTCTCGCATGCCCACGAACAATGAACATTCAGCAGTTGCGAGACTTGGTGCAAAAAGCCTACGGCAAACAAAAGATGGCCTCAGAAAAGAGCGAAAACCCCAGCAGTTCTTGATTTCAACACTCAACACCAAGAACTGGCGCTGGAGGCACCCAACGCCAAGACAGTGCTAAGCCACCACACAGGAGTGGAATGCACCCCGTCCAACAGAGAACGAGACTCACACGCTGGAACCCGACCTAAACAGAGGTATGACCGATGGGATGGACCACGTGGACGTCCAACGCTCACCTGGACGACACTGGGATAAGTCATGGGACCAAGCAAGGCCTCAGGAAAGGCAATGGGAGAGATCGGAACCCAAGAGAGCAACGCTCATGGGAATCCAATGGAAACTCCAACGGAAAGCGACAGACTCACCCTAAGGCGACCAGCCCAAGGAATCGACGAAGGAATTCACCAAGGTTCCAAAGTGACCAAGCTCCAACTGAGTCCATACAAGAACAAAAACACCACCGCACGACTCACAGAAGATGATGGAAATGATGATGAAGGAATTCTTTCAACGAAAAGAGGAAGATAAGAAGTGGGAAAAGAAAGGAAACCCGGATTCAGCCTGACTAGCTGACGGACGAGAAAGCAGCGACAAGACAAACGAACCAGCCACAGAAAACAGCACCGCCTCACCTCAGTCTCAGAGTACAATAAACACGTTAACTTCAGATGGACATGAAGCCCCACCTGAAAATCCAGCAACAAAGTTAAACACTAACTCAGCACCCAATACTCCAAACTCCAGCAGCATTCAGCAGACACCTGCTGTTGAAAATCCTCAAGTTCCTGAAAGCGCTGTCTTAGTCATCTGCCACTCTCCGAAGAACGCCAGGTCAGCCCTGACATCCTAAATATTTCCTCCCAAACTCCAGTTCCTCAACTCCTAGGCGATCTCATTGAAAAGGGTATAGCAAGAAAGTTCTACCTCTCCATCATCATCGAACGACACATCAGAGTCGAAGCCCTTCTGGACACAGGAGCCGACATCACTCTAATGTCTACAGAACTTCTCAAAGAAGTCCAAGAATTAACGAAGAGGACTAATGGCACCTCAAGCTCCAAAGGTGCGAACTAAAGCATACAAGCATACTCTCACACGGGCTTACAACTAAAACATGTAGCCCCAATCCATCTAACAGTGGGACCCATGGACTTCGTCCATCCCGTATACGTGTCAACACTCAACACGTACCCGCTCCTCATTGGAAAAGATTTGCTTAATCGTTTTGAACCCCTAATAGACTTCAAGCACCTAAAGATTTGGACACAAGTCCGTGAGCCTCTGCCTTACAAGTCATTAGACTCCAATGAGTCACAGTGTCAAGTCACAGACACTACCCCTAAGTCAATGACCGATGAAGCAGTAACAGAGCCCAGGTCTGGGCCGAGCACAAACGCCAACGACCCTCTCCTCTGCTCGCTGCACGAGCCTGAACCAAACACAGGCCTCCTTCAAATCATGACTGAGATAGAGGTTCATGGCACATCAGTGTCCGAGGCAGCACTAGCCCTATGGGCAGAGAACTCAGCCATCAGCCTGAAACTATTCAAAACATTGAAGCAGAGCTGTCAAAGTCTACCACATGTCACTAAGCACAGCCGTTACCCTCTCAGTCCCTGGTCGACAACCATGGCCACCTCCAAGATCATCTGCGCTCTGGACATACGATGGAACAACAGACAGCTGAGTCACTACTTCCTCGTCATTCCAGACCTGCCGCATGACATCTACATTGGAGCGGATATCATGGTTCGACTCAATGCTCACATTGACACTGTAAACAACATCATATGGGCTCCCCTGTCACACCAACTGACAACTTCAGTCAATCTCAAGAACCTCCAATCCGGTCAAACCATGCCGGACGCATGCGCTATGATTACGGAACAAGGAGCCACAATACCTGCCTACAGCAAAAGCGTCAGTGTCCGCCTCAACATGCGACCTGGCCAAACTCTCAACAGTAAGCTGAGTTTCTTCCAACCTTCCAGAACCTGCCTAAAACTCGGACTGACTCTGGAAGCTACACCTCTCATTGAAGTGTCATCTCGCGATATATGTGTTGTTCAATAACTGTATGGCCCAAGACATCCACGTCCCCAAAAGCCAGCCACCTGGGATGGCTCATCAACCAGGCATTCCATGACTTTGAACTGATGGTACCTGTCATAGGCCCCATACCAGCCCAACTAATGTCAGATGGATACAATGACACTATAACATTCACAAAACCTCATGAAGTCATTGCCATCACCTCAATCCTGCCAGTGTCCAGAGAAAGCGTCTGCCGGTCAGAACTAATGGATGACACTCACCTCACTGTCTATGCTGTCTCAACCCAGCCTGCGACAGAACCACCTACACGGGTGACCAGCGAGGCCCAAAGCCCCTTTATGACTTAACGGCAGAAGAACCCTACGCCGGGTTCAATACTCAAATTCAACAGATCTTGAGTGACGCGGATGCCCTCCACAACGAAGTGGAGCGCCAAGGACTCAAAGAAGTTCTGCTGAAGTACAAGGACTCTTTCGCAAAGGACTCTCTAGATTGTGGATTGACAAACATCCACACGGTGCGCATACCGACAAACCCAAATGCACCACCCACCTTTGTGCGACAGTACAAGATTCCGATAGCGTCATATGAGCCAGTGCAAGAAATTGTTGACTCCATGCTGGAAAAGGGGTCATCCGCCCTGTAACAGTACATATTCTGCCCCGATATGGCCAGTCCTAAACCCAACGGCAAATGGCGGCCCACTATCGACTCACCGCAAGTTGAATCAGCAAGTACCATTGTCACGATGGCCTATGACCCAGTTGGACCAAGAAATACCAAAATCAAAGGCTCGACGATCCTGTCCACATTGGACGTCGCCTCCGGGTTTTGGACGATCCCTGTCCACCCCGACGACCAACATAAGCTGGCATTCACTGCAACCGACAGTACACCTTCACACGGTGTCCCTTTGGCTATGCCAATTCCACCGCAGAATTTAACATTTTCCTTAACAAAGCATGCCCTGACGCCAGAGTCCGAGGCAACCTCGCTCACGAGACGACGCCTTAATGAAAAGTTCAAGTGTGGAAGACCACCTCAAAGAAATCGACCATGTCCTAAACCAGCTGACAACAGCGGAGCTAAAATCGCCCTTCACAAAGGACAATGGTGCAAAACCAAGGTGAATTATGTTGGACTGCTCGTCGGAAGAAACGGCATTGAGCCACAATCTAACCGTGCCCAAGCAATCCAAAGCATAAAAACACCAACTAACGCCTCTGAGTTGCGAAGCTTTCTGGGAGTGTGCAATTACTCACGACAGTTCATCGAAAACTACGCTGACATCGCACGACCACTAACTTCCCTCCTGAAAAAGGACGAACCTTTTGTTTGGACAAAGGCCCAGGACACAGCTATGAGCCAGCTCAAACAGTGCCTGCGCTCTGCTCCATGCCTCGCCTACCCAGACCCAGGGAAGGAATTCTATCTGGACGCTGATTCTCTGACCAGTGCCTCAGTGCGGTCTATACCAGCTCCATGATAAGGACAAGCGAGTGGTCGCTATGCCAGCAAAACGCTGCTTCCCCAGAATGCAAATATTCACACTGCGAAAAGCTTTACTTTGCACTGTGTGGGGCATTCAGCGTTTCTAATTACATCGGTGCACAGAAAGTCATCATCGAAACTTGCCACCAGCCAGTTACCTTCCTCAACAGTCAACGAATCAGAGATGGCGTGGTAACCAACGCACGCATAGCTACCTGGCTAATGACACTCCAAGGACGGGATGTGGAGGCAAGATATGCCCAGAACTACAAATCCTCACTGGGAACGGGCGCGGCATGCCAAAACTGTTCAACGGACACGCTGGACACCTCAGCAGAGCCAAAAGAACTGCCACGACCGCAAGCGACAAATCATCGGTACTTCGAGGAGAATGTGTACAGGAATGCCCACAGCATATGTCGATGGCTGCTCATACAATCGCGAGGGCAAGTTACAAGCGGGAGCGGGTGTGGTCTGGCTCAACAATGACCCGTGCCCACCGCAGCAACTCAAACTTGGCCCACAATCATCACAATATGCAGAAATAGCAGCCATCCTCATCACACTACAAGTGGCTGCAACCCACAAAATCAGAGAACTCCTCATCTGTACCGATTCGAACTATGCCCGTCTAAGTTTCATATGCCATCTAACTGGATGGAAGAGGAATGGATTCAAGACAGCTAACAACAAGCCTGTCAAGCACCAGGAACTCTTCCAAGCAAGCGACGCCATCGTCACTAAACACGACATGGTCGTTTATTGAAAAGGTCAGAGGTCATTCACGTCAACCAGGACAAGACAAAGACTTAAATGACCAAACCGATGCCCTCGCCAAAGCAGGGGCATTACAGGGAGAGTCCTGGACATTTCATGCCCACCCACCCCACCCAACAGTGGCAGCGGTGACCGCCGCCAAAGGTGCCACGAGTGGGCACACACCTGCCTCCTCCCACATCTCCCTGTCGCCTCAGTTCGCTGCTGAAGACCTCCTCACCCTCCAACATACGGACTCAGCCATACAGTCCATTGTAGCGCACCTGTCCGACCCCTTGGAAAATCCCATTTCCACCTCGGACCTACGAACATCATCCGACCTCCGCACACTCCATTCGATCAAGCACATGCTGCATCTACGAGACGGTGTCCTCACGTATGTCCCTGAGCCATCCACTGCTCCAAGGCTCGTAGTCCCTCATGGCCAAAGGGGGATGATGTTGACACACGCACACGATGCACCATGCGCAGGACACCACGGAGTCAAGGCCACCTATGAAACACTCAAGCAAGTAGCATACTGGCCTGGCATGCAGCAAGACGTAGCAGAATACGTTAAAGGATGCCTGGTGTGTTGCCAGTTCCAACCGCAAATCCAAACCACCGAGCACCACTGCAAAGGAAAGGAATGACCTTCCCATGGTCGGACCTCCAAATAGACTGGTAGGACCCCTACCACGGTCGACGCTGGGCAACAAATACTTCTCACCGTGGTCTGCGAATTCACAAAATGGATAGAGTGCCTCCCAGCTCCCAACGATACAGCAGAAACAACAGCCTGTCTGTTATTGAACCATATCTTCTCAAGATTCGGATTGCCTTTAAGGGTCAACTCTGACCGCTGGAACCCACTTCACCGCTGAAATTATGCAAGACGTGGAAACTCCTGGGCATACAGGCCAAACTCCACATAAGCCATCACCCAATTTCTTCCGGTCAAGTGGAACGGGCTAACAGAACAGTGGTCAGCATGTTAAAAAATACGTAGCCACCAATCAAAAGGATTGGGACATTAAACTCCCTCTGGTACTGATGGCCGCTCGAGCCACACCCCATCAATCTACCGGAATACCCCGTTCACAATGATGACAGGGAGAAACATGACGCTACCACTACACCTGCTGTACCAACCTGGTGACCTGAACTCGTCACCGCCTCACAACACTCACCAGTACCTGGAAGAGTTACATCAGCACCTGAGAACAACTTTCGCCAAGCAACAGCAGCTACAACGGCGCGGAAGGCCGAAAAGCCTACTACGACCAAAAGGCCTCTCACCATGAGCTCAATGTCGGAGATCAAGTGTGGTACTACAGTTTCGCCCGACCAAGGCCGAATGCTCCCCATCACCTGTCAAAGAAGTTCCTACCTCACTGGACGGGACCCCATGAGATTGTAGACAAGCTCTCACCTGTTGCCTATCGAATCAAAATCAGACAAGGGCGCAGCGAGCCAGTCCTTCGATGGGTCCATCGAAACCAGATAAAGAGGCCCCTGGGCTCCAGCCGACATGGAAAGGGGGAAGATCAGACCCACTGACACAGACCGATATGCACCACACGCACTATATGCACCACACAAGCATTAGTATTGATATGTTAGGAAAACATATAGCAACCATGCTTAGACACAACCCATATTCTCTCCTCCACAGCACTGCTAGGACCAATCTAGTAGCGAGGAGTTACCCTCAATTTTGTTTTAATTTTTTTGCTTGATTTTGATTTTGAATTTTGTCTTAATTTTTTTTGGTTTTTCCTCGTGTCTCACTTTGTGTTTTCCTTTCCTCTCTCACTTTGAACCCCTTAACCAATCCGTGAATACAGGTCCTGAAATTGAGATCGACTGCCGTCAGTAAAATCGTTGTAATTGCCAGAGAACCGTTGTCAACCGATCGAGGCCACCCGCCAAAATCATGAACGACATGATACGCGATGTAAGTTCCTTGATCGACAACTTAGCCATGAATAGGATTCCGTGCTACGTGATACCTCTTAGCCTTGTTCAAACATCGTAATCTCGCCACTGCGGGCCCCTTAGTCTCATCCAAACCCATCTCACCCCTTTCCCGCAGCGTTATTCCCATATCGCAAACCCGGAAACAGGTGACTTTGTTTTCTTTTCAGTTTGCCCATTATTGACGTTAATAATGTTTATCGGCTTAAAGATGTTGTGAATGTTGGATTTTGGCAAGGGAACACCTATGTCAAAATCCACACTCCCGAGGTCGTCGCGTATCACGATAGCAACGAACAGTTGTACTTGGCTCCAAACCTAAAGATGTGTACGCTCACTAAAGACATTCACTTCCTCTGCCCGAGTAAACCCTTCGTACGCGATAATACAGAGGGCATCTGTGGCTTAGAAGCCATGAGACCCGACGCTAGCTGCCCCGCCGACGCAACACCACGCTTCTCAGGTTGAGGTAACACAAGCGAAATTGTCGGAAACCGATGGTTGGTGAACACCCCAGCCCGAACGGCTACCCTCACATATGATCAACACGACACCGCCACGCGCATTAGTCTGCCTAACCAAACGTTATGGATCACAGTCCCTAAGGGCTCGATCCTCCATATTGACGAACTAGCATTGTATCACCTCACCGGCCATGACGAGTATCAGGTCAAATCGAAATCTCACCCTTTTTCAAGCAGCATTCCTTTGTCCTCGATCCAGAATTGGAAGAAAGGATCAAGGAGGAAGGAACGCAGCTTATTGATCTGACACCGGTTGACACAGCTTTAGAAGCTATCGCCGCCTTTCCGCTGGCGCGCCAATTATTCGGTCCTGGTCTGCCGCTGACACGGCGCTTTGTATCTCTACTATAGTAGGATATGTTGTGACTTTGACACTGGCCTTCCTCCTACACAAGCGAGTGAACGCTGCTCAAGAGTCTCTCAACAAATGCACGCCAGGCATCCCTCGCCTTTTTCGACGTGGTAATCTCGACCTAGAATCCGAACCCGAGAATGTGACCAACCTGATTGAGATCATGCCTATACCGCTCGTGAAAACCCGACAATTAAACCAGTCAAAATGACCCAATTGTCAACGATGCTAAACAAACTAGCCCTATGTCTTCTCAAGTTTCTCACCTGTTCCTTTCCAAATTACCCTGCACCAGTTTTCAGTCAGTGATAGAGATCTCGTTGGTGTCTTGTGTGTGTCCATTCTCTCTGCCTCTTGTTCCAGTGCCTGAAGATGTTCCATCGGGTACATCTCCACACAAAAGGGGATGTGTAACACAATGTCGACCTGAAAACACACACAGAGAATTCCAACCCAGCAACAGAAATGAATTATTACCCAAAAGTCCTCCCTTCCATGCAAAAGTGGAGAGGGTCAACTGACCCCATCACTAAACGCCTCGCAAAGGTACGGACGGCCCGGGAATGGTTCTGGACACCGTCTGCCTACATTCCAGAGCATAGTTCAAAACCCCCATTTAAAACAAAGCAGGACTTTTTCTCCGTCGGACGGACCAAGGAAAACCAAACTCCTTGCCTTTTGACACGTATAACTATTGCAACTACACAAAATAAATATATGGATATTTAATGTGTACTTGTTCCCTCATAGGCATGATGTGATGATTTCGAGTGCCAATTATTTAGGACAATGTGGGAATTTTAATCATGCTTTAAATGGTATAAACTGTAATGTGTGTATTATTATGGTGTTTGATCTCTAAAGAAAGCTAGACTCAGATGTGATAGACTGTGTTGATGACCGTTAAATTTAATACCCTGCATAATTATACACGTATAAAGATCCATAAAGTTTATCCTTCCCAAAAGTGATGAGACATCACAGAACTGTTGGTCCACCCAGCAAGCCTGGATATGGGCGGCTCACCCATACGAACCATCGGATTCGACAAGCCGCCCGTGGGGAGGAGCAAGTTGGACTGTTGAAAACAACGCCCAGTTGAAATGGCTCTCTGGAACATCTCTCTTAACATCGCTGAGCTGCATCGCCAGCTTCTCTGCCTGCTCGCTCTTACCTGAACTTTGTCTCGACACCGGACTAAACCAACCATCTATTCGAAGGCTAGAAGGCACAACATCAAAGAACAACGAGCTGAACGCCTACGGACGAAAGGAAAGCTTTCTGTGACGTCACGCGGCAGCAGCCACATCTCTCGTGTTTCCACCCGAGAGCACCCGGAGACGCACGAACCAACCCACGTGGTTCCCGAGCACAAAGACCAGAGCAACGCATTTGAAGGAAACAAACAACTTCCAACCTGCTTCTTGTCAACAAGCAAGTACATTCTAACTAAATCTATATTGCTGATTGAACTGGTAGAATCTGATCTGAATGCAGTAACAGAGCAATAAGGCATCTGTCGTGATCTGTCCGGTCAAGTCAAGCGTTTAAATAGCTAAAAGGGCTAACTTTAATTTTAGGAATTACTTACCAAAATCCCTTATGCATGTCTTTGTATGTATGTATGTTTTGTGTCTTATCAGTTAATCCATTTATGTTAGAATAGCAGTATTACGAATAAACCATTTTTCATTTCATAAAGAATTGTCTCTGGAATGTGATTTGAAGTTTTATCCTTATTTGCCATAAAGAGAAAGCTACCTAAGCTCGAAGTTGATATGCTGAGGCTAGTGTTCGTGGACGGTCACTTAATACAGTATAACTAAGTTAAATATTAATATTACTTTTAACCAAGCAATATTTAATATTTAATAACTAATTCCGGAGCTGAAATAATAGCTCTATATTAAACTGGTATTTTACTACAGCTTATTTCAATTTGTACAGAATGATTGACTCCAGAAAAGACCCTCCCATGATACACCACATGACCCTTGAAAAGAAAACATATGCAGGGCTAAATTTAAGATTTATGTATTCGAACTGCATATTTCCATTCATCTGATTACAGTTTACAATAAACTAAATGTGATGCATATTCGTGGTCACACATAAATGAAAGAGATACATGTCCCAGTCGACGCCATCAAGAGACGCCTGTATAGCTTCAGAGTGGAGGACAGCATCTCCAGTGTTCGTGAGCGATCCTTTGTTTGTATTCCAGTGTGAGGAAGATGGCGATGATCTGATTTGCCAAAAGCCGCAGTGAGTGGGCTTTGTAGTTTTGAGCAGTGTGATCGAGTGTATTCAGTCCTCTGGTTGGACAGGATATATGCTGATGAAAGTTCGCAAGACTTTCTTGAGGTTGGATTTGTTAAAGTCGGCGGCGATGGAAGGATGCTTGTTGTTATATCCGCTGAGCTCGTCAGTTTGGACAAAGCCAAGATAGTGTCTGCTTGTGGTGGTATATAAACGCAGTTACGGATCGATGTAAACTCCGGGCAGATAGAATGGGCGGCAGATAATGGAGAGATGCTCCAGATGAGGCGAACAGGAACGCGACAGAATGGAGATATTCCTGAGTCACACCATTTCTTGTTAATAAGAAACACACTCACCACCTTTGTTTTTTCCGCCTCGCTGTTCTGTCCATCCGTAAACAGAAAAGTTATCAGACGCACAGCTGTCCAGGACCGTCGGCGTGAGCCATGTTTCGTCAAACAAAGATGGTACAGTCTCTAATGTCCCGTTGGAAACTTATCCTGGCTCTAAGATCGTCCATCTTATTCTCCAAGGATTGACATGAGCATAATAGGTAGAGGAGGGCTGTGAGCCCTTCCTCAGTCTGTTGTGTATTCCAGTTATCCCGCGATGTTTCCTTCGCCTCCCGGCTTGTTCAGGTGGTTGTTGTTCAACTGTTCCAGTATCTCCAATGGCCATGGATCCGCGGATAAAGTGTTCTGAATCAGGTTAGTGTAGCGTTGTCCAATGTCCAAAAGTGTTCTTCTGTCGTACATAATCATTGCAGACGATACACGTATCAAAAAGAGAAGTAAAAACAAAAATAGGTAAAACCCATAAAAGCACAATTGAGCGGAGCTAATTCACAGGCGACTGAACTCAGCAGCGCCACCGGATTTCTTGAACTCTGTCTCTTTGAGGATGTGCAGCAAGGCCTGGTGGGGCTTGCTGGGGTCAGAGGCTCCACTAGCTGTAGAGACAAATAGAGTCAAATACATAAACACATCCCGTTTTGAATGAGTATGGGATGACACAGATCTGTCTGTATTCACGGAAGCTATTGTCTCAATGTCTGATTTCCATCAGCATTCACTGTTGGCACTAAACAGTAAACTGGCTTCACTGCTTTGATATAACATGGTTTCACCAAGCTCTGGCAGCTCAGCTTCCTTTAAGTGTTTGGTTTAACAGTAGATACTCAGAATATTCGGATTATGGTTGTCTTGTGATCTGACCTCTCTCTTGCAGGAGTCGAAGGTTCTCTTTCTCTTGATGTGCCGCCTCGCAGAAAACAGCAACTCCTAGACCCAGGATAACAAACGCCAGCAGACCTCCAACCACACCAGCGGCAATCATGGACAAACCCGAACTACAGACAAAGGAACATTACTGAGTTGAACTTTCTGCAGTGGAAGATGGTCCTCTGAGATGTCACCACATCTCAGAAATGACAGAGAGGCTATGCTCTTATTACTTAGATGTATGTGAAGATTTTGAGTTTAAAATATAGATTTTTAGGATTTCTATTTAGAATTTTGATTTAGGGTAAAATAGTATTTATTTATATATATATGTATGTATGTATGTATTTGTTTGTTTGTTAATTGTATTTTTATTAATTTGTATTTATTTTATTTTTATGCCTCTTAGAATTGGTAAGAAGGTTTTCAGCATGTTGTTTTTATTGTGTAATTTAATAATGCATTTATCAATTATAAAAATTATTAATTTATAATAATTTATGAAAGTTAATATTCAATTATTCCATAAATACATTTTAAATGTTTTCTTTATTTATCATAGCTTATAAGGATAATCGAAAGGAATCATGTGTGAATTTATGTGAATTTTGCTATTAGACCTATGCATGATTTATAGACTTATATAACATAATATTGATGATGCATCATCGTTACAAGATCAAATTATTTCTAGATCTCTTACACTTCAAATAAAGGTACATTGCTCTCAAGAAGGAAATGTTCATTTATTTCTCACCATATGCATAATTTTAATTTATTCCATCTACTTTGATGAGGGCTTGAGTAATTTGTTAAAAATATGCAATTCACAGCCTCTTTATTACATTTCGATAGAAACTATGATGATATATGAGGATGAACACTCTAATTCTTGGAATATTCTGGAAAAGGGATGTATACAACAAAGCATTATGGGACAGATTCTCTTCTTACCCTTTTAAATCTTTGCAGTCTTTCAGATCAGGCCCAGTACATCTGCAAAGCAAAACAGAAATTCCATCAATCACAATTAGTGCACACTGCATAGTCCATGATGAACCCAGTTAAATAACATAAATGACTGTCATGTAATTGCACTCAAATGAAAGTATCGTATTGATGCCTCTCTCACCCTGGGTACAGTTCTCATGACAGGAAGGCACACTCATCGCCAGCATTTCAAATGAGTACGCCCCAGGTACGTCCTCCTGAATGCCTTGTGGCAGCGTGTTACACAGAGGCCCATCTTTGTAGTTTGTACAAACTGTACATTTGTCGGTCCCTGGACAAAAGTTGGCTATTAGATGGCAACAAGCTACTTTTTAGAGTCTTCAAGGATATGAATTTAATGATGTCTCCAGGACACAACTGGGGCTGAAAACATTGGTTTGAGAGACCGACCATCAGCTGGAATAAACACTGTTTACTGACTAAAGAACATGTGGTATTGTTGAATGAGTTTGATACTTCCGGTGCAGGTTAGGGTTTCATTCATGAGCAGACATTCAGGGTCACATTCGACACACGTTTTATTGACCTCATATTCACGTGGCTCACTGTATGGACAAAAAAATTAATTCTGGTCAATATAGTCGGAATCATAATTGAACAAAGAAATGGTAACACTTTAGTTTAGGGACCAATTCTCACTATTAACAAGTTACTTACTAGCATGCATATTACTAGCATATGTGCTGTTTATTATTACTTATAAAGCACATATTAATGCCTTATCATATTCTAAATTCCTTAATGTAGAATGTTAAGAGTTATTAGGGACAATTGGTCCCAAAACTAAAGTGTGACCAAATAAACAATAAAAAAGATTTTTTCCAGACATTTCCATGACATAATTCTATGTTTCTTTCATTAAAAGCAGGCCAAAATAGTAAGGGATAATGTGTAGTCAGCTGGCCATGATCAAATAAACTAAGTGGTTTAATAAAAATAAACACATTTAAGGATTTAAATGATTGCATTCAGAGACATGGCCTGTTGTAGAGCTGTTATTTAGCGTTTACACATGAATAAACTGAGAAGGCATAATAGAGCCCTCACTCACCCAGCCAGCAGGTTGCAGGAAGCCACACAGTGTTTTTTACGGGTGTAATGCTTACAAGTGAAGCACATAGTGGAACCAGGACCCCAGAAGCCCTCATTTGTGCACATTTCATCACACGTGCTGTTCTGATTTGCTGTAAAAGGTATTCAGATGAGACATCAACACAAAAGTTATGGCTAACACTTTATTTTGATGGTATCTTTTGAGCATTCGGTTGACTATAATTAACTTTGCACCTACACGTCAACTAACTCTCATTACAGTAGTAAACCGTCTGCTTAATATCTGCTAACTCTTCATTGTGATGATGTCCCAACAGACATTGCAAGTATGTCAACTTATCCTAACCCTACCAGTCTACTAATGCTCTACTAACACTCTAGTGAGAGTTAATAGATATATAGGTGCAATGTTAAAATGTTATAGTCAACAGAATGTGTTAAAGGGACCATTAAAATAAAGTGAAACCAAGATATGTGTTTAAAGTCAAATATCAAAAGGAACATGTAAAACATTCCATTACAAATGGATGCTTGTCTTTGAATGAATAGCTCACCCGAAGAGATAATTCTGGTACTATTTACTCACCAAACATGTAATGTTACTTTCTGCTGAATGTATAAAATGCATTTTGAAAAATATTCGTTACCACTTTAGATTTGGTAACACTATTAACTATAGTAGCTTATTGGCTGTTTATTACCAGTGTTGGGTATTAACTAGTTACTAGTAATGCATTACAGTAAAGATATTACTTGCTTCCTGGTAACTAGTGCAACTAATTACTAATACAATTTAAGCAATAATATTACAGTTATCAATCAATCAATTACATAAATTACAATCAACCAAATTCAATCATCCCAATTAATTTTCATAATTGTTGTCATCGTATGCACAACACAGCAAGCTAGCTTCATCAGTAAGATGGAGAAGACCACATCATATAGAAGCTGGAAATACATTATTTTAATTTTGTAGGAGAAAAGGATGACAAAAGCACCAATGTCACATTGTGTAGTACTAAGACTTTATCTACTGCGAATCCCAACATGTTTGTTTGGTTCTACCTGCTTGAGCCCTGTTGCAGATTTTACTATGTTGTTGCTCTATAAAAATAACAGTTGTTTAAATAAAATGTGTCTTGTCATCAGTTTGAGTCAGTTGTACACTTCATACATCTGTAAATTGCATGGATTGAGAAGCTGCCAAAAATATGTAATTACCAAGTTTTTAGGATGTGATGGAAAAGTAATGTCATAAGTAATTACTGTTGGCGAGTAAATGTAATGTAAAAAATATTACTTTTGAAAGGAGTAACTAGTAATGAGTAATATATATATATATATACAGTGGGGCAAAAAAGTATTTAGTCAGCCACCAATTGTGCAAGTTCTCCCACTTAAAAAGATGAGAGAGGCCTGTAATTTCATCATAGGTATACCTCAACTATGAGACAAAATAAAAACAATCCAGAAAATCACATTGTAGGATTTTAAAGAATTTATTTGCAAATTATGGTGGAAAATAAGTATTTGGTCAATAACAAAATTTCATCTCAATACTTTGTTATATACCCTTTGTTGGCAATGACAGAGGTCAAACGTTTTCTGTAAGTCTTCACATGGTTTTCACACACTGTTGCTGGTATTTTGGCCCATTCCTCCATGCAGATCTCTTCTAGAGCAGTGATGTTTTGGGGCTGTCGCACAACATGGACTTTCAACTCCTCCAAAGATTTTCTATGGGGTTGAGATCTGAGACTGGCTAGGCCACTCCAGGACCTTGAAATGCTTCACGGGCCACTCCTTCGCTGTTCGGGCGGTGTGTTTGGGATCATTGTCATGCTGAAAGACCCAGCCACGTTTCATCTTCAATGCCCTTGCTGATGGAAGGAGGTTTTCACCAAAATCTCACACATGGCCCCATTCATTCTTTCCTTTACACAGATCAGTCGTCCTGGTCCCTTTGCAGAAACAGCCCCAAAGCATGATGTTTCCACCCCCATGCTTCACAGTAGGTATGGTGTTCTTTGGATGCAACTCAGCATTCTTTCTCCTCCAAACATGACAAGTTGAGTTTTACCAAAAAGTTCTATTTTGGTTTCATCTGACCATATGACATTCTCTCAATCCTCTTCTGGATCATCCAAATGCTCTCTAGCAAACTTCAGACGGGCCTGGACATGTACTGGCTTAAGCAGGGGACACGTCTGGCACTGCAGGATTTGAGTCCTGGCACAGTGTGTTACTGATGGTAGCCTTTGTTACTTTGGTCCCAGCTCTCTGCAGGTCATTCACTAGGTCCCCTGTGGTTCTGGGATTTTGCTCACAGTTCTTGTGATCATTTTGACCCACGGGTGAGATCTATGGAGCCCCAGATCGATGGAGATTATCAGTGGTCTTGTGTCTTCCATTTTCTAATAATTGCTCCCACAGTTGATTTCTTCACACCAAGCTGCTTACCTATTGCAGATTCAGTCTTCCCAGCCTGGTGCAGGTCTACAATTTTGTTTCTGGTGTCCTTTGACAGCTCTTTGGTCTTCGCCATAGTGGAGTTTGGAGTGTGACTGTTTGAGGTTGGACAGGTGTCTTTTATACTGATAACGAGTTCAAACAGATGCCATTAATACAGGTAACAGTGGAGGACAGAGGCCTCTTAAAGAAGAAGTTACAGGTCTGTGAGAGCCAGCAATCTTGCTTGTTTGTAGGTGACCAAATACTTATTTTCCACCATAATTTGCAATAAATTCTTAAAAATCCTACAATGTGATTTTCTGGATTTTTTTTTCTTATTTTGTCTCTCATAGTTGAGGTATACCTATGATGAAAATTACAGGCCTCTCTCATCTTTTTAAGAGGGAGAACTTACACAATTGGTGGCTGACTAAATACTTTTTGCCCACTGTATATATATATATATATATATTTTTTTTTTTGTTATTAGGCCAACACTGTTTATTACTTACAAAGTACATATGAATGTCTTATTTTGCATGATTATATTCTACATCCCTTAACACTACCAATACCTAAACATAACTACTACAACAACTATCTTACTATAATTAAGCAACACATTTGAGTTTATTAAGGAAAACTATTAGTTAATAGTTAATATGTGTTCTAATTCTCTAATAAGTATTATGAACAACATTTATGGAGCTTCCATTATGTTTTCTGTGCTTTTTTAAGTTTGACAGATGTGGTCACTGTGAACTGGATTTGTAAAAGGACAGCATGAATATAGTAAAAATTCTCATTTTGTGCTTTACAGAAAGAAAACACAACAGACACACACAGTACAGGGTTGGAATGACTTAAAGGGGAGTAACATACAACAGAATTGTCATTTTTGGGTGAACCAAACTGAAATGATTTGACAGGTGTTTTTTTGTGATAATTCATTACCACAGGTGGCAGCATCAGCATTTTGTAACATTCTGACAGTCTGTTGTTCAGATTTGAAGAGGCGTTTCCAGTGTTCAGGGCTGGAGTAGCAGAGATGCATATTCTTTGTGATGATCACATGGCCGTCACTGATCAGCACTACACTACAGACATGTCACACTTCTATCAATTAAAGAGCCCATTCTAGATTGTGTTGGTGAAATTGCACACTCCCAATAAAGATGTCATCTTCTGCATCTTCCACAAATGACTGCTGAAATACATCAGTGTGGTATTTAAATGCATACGCAACACTGTATTCCTTAGCAGCCACTAAAAGTATGCCATTTGTTGTTAACACTCTACAATGAAGTTCTGTTTGTTAACACATTAGGTATTGTGAACAATACTTTACAGCCAGTTATTACAGTGACGTAATACTGCCATCCATATAATATTTTTCCACTAATTATGTCGTATAATGATCTTTCTCGTTATAATGACATATTTTCTGTAATGTCGTATAATAGATATATGGTAGAGCTGAGGTGAGCGGTGTCCATGCTCCTGACATAAACGAGGATCTGCAGCTCAAATTGAAATACACTGTTTTAAATGTATTTAATGTAATGGTTTTAATTATAGCAGCATGTTTTTAGGATTAATTTCAATACAACATTATCCAACAGCACTCAGACCCATGACTTGTTTATATGATCAGATCAAAACAGTTATTTTTGAATAATTGACTCTGGGCTTGGAATATTTATTTATTTGAATGACTGAAGTTTGATTGAACAACAAATGTATAAATAAATGTATTGTAATACTGTAATAATAGTTTTTTTTAAAGAAAATTAGAGATAAATGGAACATAATTTTATGTTAATCAACAGTCATTAAATGCTGTTGCCTGATTCAGATGATATCAACTCAGAGTACCATACATCCCTGGTATTATGTGAATCAGAAATTATTTTGAGATACAGCATTTGCTCAATTCTGTTACATCTGAGTTTGGCAGGGAGAGTTTTCACACTAATTTCCTCATTTACTTAATGTTTCCAAAAAGATGAACAAAATGTGTGAAAGCTAGTATTTGACATGACTGTAAACATGACTAACATCAACAGACACATTATTACTTTTTTAATTGTTTTATTTTTTTAAGAATTTTACCAACTTTTAAAAAAAATCTGTTTGATTAATTAATATGGGTGAGTTGAGAGAAGGTTTTTGGAGATTGGAATAAAAAAGTTTATTTGATCAACAAATTAAATACATTTAAGAAATTTGAGCTGATGTCTTATAAGTCTTACAAGCCTCAACTTAACTCACCCTAATAACAAAAGCACTCTTTGTACTTGACATTAACTTAAAAAAGCTTAAGGACAAATTGTGAGATAAAAAAATCTGTTACAGGTTTTTAAGCAAACCGCTGGTTTCATATCTTTTTGATGAACTAAGTAAAAGACACAAAAACAAAGAGCAGCGTTTTCTTTTTTGCATGAAAAGAGCAGCAATATGGTAATAAAAAGTCATTTAGTCTTATTTAAAAAGTCAAATAGGTTTCAACAGAAAGTCAATATCAAATGTATTGTCTCTTTTAGCACATCGTGGCAATGGCAACAAAGACAACAGTGTGTATATATATCAACAATTTGCAGACAATAGAACAGGTAAGAGTAAACAGAATTAGATGACTAGGAAATGTATGGTTAGGTATAGGTACCTGTAACTGGGACAGCACTGTTTCAAAAGGCACTCCATTGTACCATATTTACCTCTAATAGGTGCATTTTGGTGCCTTAAAGGTACACATTAGTGCCTTTTAAAAAGATAACGCCCTAGTGACAGGTTTTGTTATAGATAAGTAGCAAGATGGCGCCGAGGATGGCAGCCGTGTTGCGTGCTCCGGGAAAACTTTGCAGTTTTTCGTATGTTTTATTTGTTTTTTTGTTGTTTTATGTGTTAGATGTTGTTAGTGTAACTGTCTATAGAAACACGCTTTTGAACATTGGTTCCTCCGTCAACGCAAACCGGACTTTGAGTTTCTGAATGCCGGTGGTGTTCACAGACACGCATCAGCCCTTTGTGTGGCAAATCGAGGAAACGCCCAAAACGAGGAAAAGAGCTGGCGTTCTCATCAGATTGAGACCGTGCTTTCCGACCTCCTCTTCCAACCATTTTACTGGCCAACGTTCAGTCACTGGATAACAAACTCTGTGAACTGCGGGCGCGCATCTCATACCAACGAGAAACAAGGGACTGCTGTGTTATTTGCCTCACAGAAACCTGGATGTCTGCGATGGTTCCAGACTCAGCCATCGAGCTCACGGGCTTCTCCGTGCACCGGATAGAACAAAGGAGCTCACAGGGAAAAGCAGAGGTGGAGGTGTGTGTTTCTATATTAACAACTCGTGGTGTGATGAAAGGAACATACACTCTATTAAATCCTTCTGCTCCCTGATCTGGAATTTCATACGCTTCTGTGTCGACCGTTCTGGCTACCGAGGGAATTTACAGCGATCATAATCACGGCTGTTTATATCCCCCAAGCCAACACAGACCAGGCACTCAAGGAACTGTACAGGAATATAAGTGAGCAGGAAACCGCGCACCCAGATGCAGCTTTTATTATCACGGGGACTTTAATAAAGCCAACTTCAGAACAATGGCTCCAAAATACTTTCAACACGTCACCATCAACACGCGTGGAGATCGCAACCGACCATTGTTACACCCCCTTCCGGACGCATACAAGTCCCTCCCGCCAACCTTCGGCAAATCGGATCACTCTTCCGTTCTGCTCCTGCCTGCTTATAGGCAGAAACTGAAGCGTGAAGCACCCGCCTCAGGACAGTTCATTGCTGGTCCGACCAATCGGACGCTATATTACAGGACTGTTTTGATCACGTGGACTGGGACATGTTCCGGGCAGCGCCTGATGACATATAGAGGCGTATTCAGATACGGTCACGTGTTTCATCAGGAAGTGTATAGACGATGTAGTTCCGACCAAAACAATCCGGATCTACCCCAACCAAAAACCGTGGATTAACAGCGATGTTCGATCAGCCTTGTCAGCGCGGACATCTGCCTTTAAATCCGGAAACACTGACGATCGGAAACAAGCCAGTTACGATCTCAGGAGATCCATCAAAGCAGCCAAACGAACATATAAAAACAAAGTTGAAGAACACTTCAACAACAATAACCCAAGAAGCATGTGGCAGGGCATCAACAACATCACAGGCTTTAAAGGGAATAAACCGGCTACTGTGAACATTGCCTCCTCTCTACCGGACGAGCTCAACACCTTTTATGCTCGGTTCGAGGCTGACACCACCGCACACACAGAGAGCGCTGCCGCGGCTGCGCAGAAGAGGTCAGTCCACTCATTTTCTGTCGCGGATGTAACCCGATCCTTCAAACGGGTGAACATCCGTAAAGCCGTAGGCCCAGATGGGATACCAGGCCGTGTGCTCAAAGCATGCGCTTTCCAGCTAGCCGGGGTTTTTACAGATATTTTCAATCTGTCCCTCTCTCTGTCTGTGGTTCCCTCATGCTTCAAAAAATCCATCATTGTGCCCATACCAAAGAAAAATAAAATCACATGCTTGAATGACTGGAGGCCCGTTGCTCTGACCCCCATCTTCAGCAAGTGTTTTGAGAAGCTGGTCAGAGACTACATCTGCTCTGTGCTGCCTGCTTCACTGGACCCACTACAATTTGCATACCGCAGTAACCGTTCCACAGACGATGCTATTGCCTTCACCCTGCACACTGCTCTCTCCCACCTGGAAAATAAAACACCTATGTGAGGATGCTGTTCGTGGATTATAGTTCAGCATTTAACACTATAGTGCCTGCCACACTGGTTGCGAAGCTCCAGACTCTAGGACTGAACAGATCTCTGTGCAGCTGGATCCTGGACTTCCTGACAGGCAGAAGTCAGGTGGTCAGAATGGGCAACAACACATCATCTCCCTGATCCTCAACACTGGTGCACCGCAGGGCTGCGCGTCCTCAGCCCACTCCTGTACTCCTGTACACACACGACTGTACAGCTACACACAGCTCGAATGTCATCGTCAAATTTGCTGATGACATTAACGGTGATAGGCCTGATCACCGACAACGATGAGACGGCCTACAGAGAGGAGGTGAGTACCCTGACTAAATGGTGTCAGGAGAACCACCTCTCACTCAACATCGACAAGACCAAAGAGCTGGTGGTGGATTACAGGAGACAGAGCAGAGAACACACACCATCACCATCGACAAGACACCTGTGGAGCGGGTGACCAGCTTTAAGTTCCTCGGCGTCACATCACTGAGGATCTCACATGGTCTGCTCACACAGATGCAGTGCTGAAGAAGGCACATCAGCGTCTCTTCTTCCTGAGACGGCTGAGGAAGTTTGGATCAAGCCCCAGAATCCTCAGGTCCTTCTACACCTGCACTGTGGAGAGCATCCTGACCGGCTGCATCACCGCCTGGTTTGGAAACAGCACCGCTGGCAACCGCAGGGTTTCTGCAAAGGGTCGTGCGAACTGCCCGCCACATTGTTGGAGGTGAGCTTCCTCCCTCCAGGATATATACACCAGGCGGTGTACAAGGAAAGCCCGGAGGATTATCAAAGACTCCAGCCACCCGTCCCACAGACTGCTCTCTGTTGCCCTCAGGAGCGTTTCCGCAGCATCCGATCCCGCACTAGCCGACTGAGGGACAGCTTTTTCCCTCAGGCTATCAGGCTAATGAACAGTCATAAATAACTCACCTACATCACACTCCCACTCACACAACATGCCATGCACTGCACTTTAACACCGTTCAACTGGACTACACGCACACACTGCACTAATCACAACCTATCTGCTATCACTGGACACCATACAATGCACATCCACGACACTGCATATGCATAATCTGTTGCACCTTTGCACATCTATCTGCTGCTCAACCAACCAATCTGCTGTTAATTTATAATCTGTTGCACCTCACATTATTACTATGCATAGACTACATTATGTATAGATACTGTACATAATGCAGATGTGCCCATACGGTGTATAATGTGTCGTTGATAATTAAGTATGTCTTTATAGTACACTATGTGTACTGAGTATATGTATGTGTATTTTGCACATTGTCTTCTGTACAGTCTGTAAATATGTACTGTCCATATGTAAATTGCTGTTGCTTTTTTGCACTGTCTGTCCATATGTAAATTGCTGTTGCTTTTTTGCACTGTCTGTCCATAGGTAAATTGTCTGTTGTTTTTCTGCACTGTCTGGAGCACGCTCATAAGAATTTCACTCACCAAGGCACTTGTGCTGTGGTGATGTGACAATAAAAGTGATTTGATTTTGATTTGATTTTGTACCTTTTTTTCTGAGAGTGTATTATAATAAAGTGTAGCAGCAGTGGGATGAATGACTATTAGTACTAGTGAAAAAATATAAATGTATTATTACTATTTCTATGTGAAAATAATATATATATATATATATATATATATATATATATATACAAACATATAGCAGACATTACAAAACAAATACATTTTACCTCCAATTGTGCAACTTTAAATATGAAACATACAAATGAGTAACGCATGACACTTCTGATACTCATCCAAAATAGCACATGTGTTTAAATTAAAAACAATCTTCACAAATAGCCGTGTAATATAATGCCTGCTAGGCTACTGCCAATAACTGGAAGAACAACATTTAGACAATCTTTGTTTTTGCCTAATAATTAATGCTCAAAAAGTCAAATATTTATAGTTCTCTGTAATCACATAATCAAGGAACTGTTTTTCATTATATAGTGAGAGTCAAACAGATATTGGAAAAGCAAATTTAATCAGAGACATAAGTCCGTTCTTCTTTATTTGAAAAGATTAAAATAGTAAAAGCTTATTTCAATCCCTTGTGTACAGAATGATTGACTCCAGAAAAGACCCTCCCCATGATACACCACATGACCCTTGAAAAAGCCCCCAAAACATATGCAGGGCTAAATTTAAGATTTATGTATTCGAACTGCATATTTCCATTCATCTGGATTACACAGTTTTACAATAAACTAAATGTGATGCATATTCGTCAGTCACACATAAATGAAAGAGGTACATGTCCCAGTCGACGTCATCAAGAGACGCCTGTAGCATAGCTTCAGAGTGGGAGGACCAGCGCGTCACTTCCCTCTCCACCGGCGGTTCGTGAGCGATCCTTTGTTTGTATTCCAGTGTGAGGAAGATGGCGACATGATCTGATTTGCCAAAATCCGGCAGTGAGTGGGCTTTGTAGGCGTTTTTGAGCGGAGTGTAGCAATGATCGAGTGTATTCAGTCCTCTGGTTGGACAGGATATATGCTGATGAAAGTTCGGCAAGACTTTCTTGAGGTTGGATTTGTTAAAGTCCCCGGCGATGATGAAGGCAGCGTCAGGATGCTTGTTGTTATATCCGCTGAGCTCGTCATGGAGTTTGGACAAAGCCAAGATAGTGTCTGCTTGTGGTGGTATATAAACGGCAGTTACGATGATCGATGTAAACTCCCGGGGCAGATAGAATGGGCGGCAGATAATGGAGAGATGCTCCAGATGAGGCGAACAGGAACGCGACAGAATGGAGATATTCCTGGAGTCACACCATTTCTTGTTAATAAAGAAACACACTCCACCACCTTTGTTTTTTCCGGCCTCGGCTGTTCTGTCCATCCGTAAAACAGAAAAGTTATCAGACGGCGTTACAGCGGTGTCCGGGACCGTCGGCGTGAGCCATGTTTCGGTCAAACAAAGGATGTTACAGTCTCTAATGTCCCGTTGGAAACTTATCCTGGCTCTAAGATCGTCCATCTTATTCTCCAAGGATTGGACATTAGCGAGCATAATACTTGGTAGAGGAGGGCTGTGAGCCCTTTTCCTCAGTCTGTTGCGTATTCCAGCGCGTCTCCCGCGATGTTTCCTTCGCCTCCTGCGGTTGTTCAGGTGGTTGTTGTTCAACACGTTGTCCCGGAGTATCTCCAATGGCCACGCTTAAGTGTTCTGAATCAGGTTAGTGTAGCGTTGTCCAATGTCCAAAAGTGTTCTTCTGTCGTACATAATCATTGCAGACGATACACGTATCAAAAAGAGAAGTAAAAAAATAAAAAATAGGTAAAAAACCACATAAAAGCACAATTCTGAGCGGAGCTAATTCACAGGCGACTGAACTCAGCAGCGCCACCGGATTTCTTGAACTCTGTCTCTTTGAGGATGTGCAGCAAGGCCTGGTTGGGGGCTTCGCCGCTGGGGGTCAGAGGCTCCACTAGCTGTAGAGACAAATAGAGTCGGGAAATACATAAACACATCCCGTCTTTGAATGAGTATGGGATGACACAGATCTGTCTGTATTCACGGAAGCTATTGTCTCAATGTCTGATTTCCATCAGCATTCACTGTTGGCACTACAACAGTAAACTGGCTTCACTGCTTTGATATAACATGGTTTCACCAAGCTCTGGCAGCTCAGCTTCCTTTAAGTGTTTGGTTTTTTAACAGTAGATACTCAGAATATTCGGATTATGGTTGTCTTGTGATCTGACCTCTCTTTCTTGCAGGAGTCGGCGTAAGGTTCTCTTCCTCTTGATGTGCCGTCTGCGCAGAAAAACAGCAACTCCTAGACCCAGGATAACAAACGCCAGCAGACCTCCAACCACACCAGCGGCAATCATGGGCAAACCCGAGCTACAGACGAAAGGAACATTACTGAGTTGAACTTTCTGCAGTGGAAGATGGTCCTCTCTTGAGATGTCACCACATCTCAGAAATGACAGAGAGGCTATGCTCTTATTACTTAGATGTATGTGAAGATTTTTGAGTTTAAAATATAGATTTTTTAGGATTTCTATTTAGAATTTTGATTTCTAGGGTAAAAATAGTATTTATTTATATATATATGTATGTATGTATGTATTTGTTTGTTTGTTAATTGTATTTTTTATTAATTTGTATTTATTTTATTTTTATGCCCCTCTTAGAATTGGTAAGAAGGTTTTCAGTGGCATGTTGTTTTTATTGTGTAATTTAATAATGCATTTATCAATTATAAAAAATTATTAATTAATAATAATTTATGAAAGTTAATATTCAATTATTCCATAAATACATTTTAAATGTTTTTATAATTTACCATAGCTTATAAGGCTAATCGAAAGGAATCATGTGTGAATGTATGTGAATTTTTGCTATTAGACCTATGCATGATTTATAGACTTATATAATAACGATAATATTGGATGATGCATCATCGTCCTTTACAAGATCAAATTATTTCTAGATCTCTTACACTTCAGCACAAAGGTACATTGCTCTCAAGAAGGAAATGTTCATTTATTTCTCACCATATGCATAATTTTAATTTATTCCATCTACTTTGATGAGGGCTTGAGTAATTTGCTAAAAATATGCAATAATTCACAGCCTCTTTATTACATTTTCGATAGAAACTATGATGATATATGAGGATGAACACTATAACTCTTGGAATATTCTGGAAAAGGGATGTATACAACAAAGCATTATGGGACAGATTCTCTTCTTACCATTTTAAATCTTTGCAGTCTTTCAGATCAGGCCCAGTACATCTGCAAAGCAAAACAGAAATTCCATCAATCACAATTAGTGCACACTGCATAGTCCATGATGAACCCAGTTAAATAACATAAATGACCGTTTCATGTAATTGCACTCAAATGAAAGTATCGATAGGATGCCTCTCTCACCCTGGGTACAGTTCTCATGACAGGGCTGGCACACTCGCATCGGCGTCAGCATATTTCCAAATGAGTACGTCCTTCTCTCCTGGTATGCCTTGTGGGCAGCGTGTTACACAGTGCCCATCTTTGTAGTTTGCACAAACTGTACATTTGTCGGGTCCCTGGACAAAAGTTGGCTATTAGATGGCAACAAGCTACTTTTTTAGAGTCTTCAAGTGATGTGAATTTAATGATGTGTCTCCAGGACACAACTGGGACTGAAAACATTGGTTTGAGAGACCGTTGTGCTGCCATCAGCTAGAATAAACACTGTTTACTGACTAAAGAACATGTGGTATTGTTGTATGAGTTTGATACTTACAGGGCCGGTGCAGGTTAGGGTTTCATTCATGAGCAGACATTCAGGGTCACATTCGACACACGTTTTATTGACCTCATATTCACGTGGCTCACTGTATGGACAAAAAAATTTATTCTGGTCAATATAGTTGGAATCATAATTGAACAAAGAAATGGTAACACTTTAGTTTAGGGACCAATTCTCACTATTAACAAGTTACTTACTAGCATGCATATTACTAGCATATGTGCTGTTTATTATTACTTATAAAGCACATATTAATGCCTTATCATATTCTAAATTCCTTAATGTAGAATGTTAAGAGTTATTAGGGACCAAATAAACAATAAAAAAGATTTTTTCCAGACGTTTCCATGCCATAATTCTATGTTCCTTTCATTAAAAACAGGCCAAAATAGTAAGCGATAATGTGTAGTCAGCTGGCCATGATCACATAATAAACTAAGTGGTTTAATAAAATAAACACATATAATATAAGGATTTAAATGATTGCATTCAGAGACATGGCCTGTTGTAGAGCTGTTATTTAGCGTTTACGCATGAATAAACTGAGAAGGCATAATAGAGCCCTCACTCACCCAGCCAGCAGGTTGCAGGAAGCCACACAGTGTTTTTACGGGTGTAATGCTTACAAGTGAAGCACATAGTGGAACCAGGACCCCAGCAGCCCTCATTTGTGCACATTTCATCACACGTGCTGTTCTGATTTGCTGTAAAGGTATTCAGATAAGATATCAACACAAAAGGTATGGCTAACACTTTATTTTGATGGTACCTTTTGAGCATTCGTTGACTATAAGTAACTTTGCACCTACACGCCAACTAACTCTCATTACAGTAGTAGACCGTCTGCTTAATATCTGCTAACTCTTCATTGTGATGGTGTCCCAACAGACATTGCAAGTATGTCAACTTATCCTAACCCTACCAGTCTACTAATGCTCTACTAACACTCTAGTGAGAGTTAATAGATATATAGGTGCAATGTTACAATGTTATAGTCAACAGAATGTGTTAAAGGGACCATTCAAATAAAGTGAAACCAAGATATGTGTTTTAAAGTCAAATATCTGTAAAAGGAAACATGTAAAACATTCCATTACAAATGGATGCTTGTCTTTGAATGAATAGCTCACCCACAAGAGATAATTCTGGTACTATTTACTCACCAAACCTGTACGTTTTACTTTCTGCTGAATGTATAAAATGCATTTTGAAAAATATTCGTTACCACTTTAGATTTGGTAACACTATTAACTAGTAGCTTATTGGCTGTTTATTACCAGTGTTGGGTATTAACTAGTTACTAGTAACATTACAGTAAAGATATTACTTGCTTCCTGGTAACTAGTGCAACTAATTACTAATACAATTTAAGCAATAATATTACAGTTACTATCAATCAATCAATTACATAAATTACAATCAACCAAATTCAATCATCCCAATTAATTTTCATAATTGTTGTCATACGTGTATGCACCAACACAGCAAGCTAGCTTCATCAGTAAGATGGAGAAGACCACATCATATAGAAGCTGGAAATACAGCCATTATTTTAATTTTGTAGGGAGAAAGGATGACAAAAGCACCAATGTCACATTGTGTAGTAGTACTAAGACTTTATCTACTGCGAATCCCAACATGTTTGTTTGGTTCTACCTGCTTGAGCCCTGTTGCAGATTTTACTATGTTGTTGCTCTATAAAAAATAACAGAAGTTGTTTAAATAAAATGTGTCTTGTCATCAGTTTGAGTCAGTTGTACACTTCATACATCTGTAAATTGCATGGATTGAGAAGCTGCCAAAAATATGTAATTACCAAGTTTTTAGGATGTGATGGAAAAGTAATGTCACGAAGTAATTACTGTTGGCCAGGAGTAAATGTAATGTAAAAAATATTACTTTTGAAAGGAGTAACTAGTAATGAGTAATATATATATATATATATATATTATTTTTTTTGTTATCAGGCCAACACTGTTTATTACTTACAAAGTACATATGAATGTCTTATTTTGCATGATCATATTCTACATCCCTTAACACTACCAATACCTAAACATAATTACTACAACAACTATCTTACTATAATTAAGCAACACATTTGAGTTTATTAAGGAAAACTATTAGTTAATAGTAATATGTGTTCTCTAATTCTCTAATAAGTATTATGAACAACATTTATGGAGCTTCCATTATGTTTTCTGTGCTTTTTTAAGTTTGACAGATGTGGTCACTGTGAACTGGATTTGTAAAAGGACAGCATGAATATAGTTTAAAAATTCTCCATTTGTGCTTCACAGAAAGAAAACACAACAGACACACACAGTACAGGGTTGGAATGACTTAAAGGGGAGTAACATACAACAGAAGTGTCATTTTTGGGTGAACCAAACTGAAATGATTTGACAGGTGTTTTTTTGTGATAATTCATTACCACAGGTGGCAGCATCAGCATTTTGTAACATTCTGACAGTCTGTTGTTCAGATTTGAAGAGGCGTTTCCAGTGTTCAGGGCTGGAGTAGCAGAGATGCATATTCTTTGCGATGACCACATCGCCGTCACTGATCTCCCTCAGAGAATGCAGGCCGAAATGTGTGATTTCAGTTTGGGTGATAGCAAAGCTGAAGGCACCTCTGTGGGAGCAGGAAGGAGACATGGGGTGTCTTTACGAAACAGCAATTTATTGTCATGTGTCAAAATTCTCTGAGGCTGCTGACATATTTTTTATTGACTTACTGCTGTTTTGTACGTCCACGGATGACCTCAAGGTTTTCAAAGGCACCAAGGGATGGCATGTCTTTTGGCCACTGCTGAATCACCAGGTAGCCTTTGAGTTAGGAGAGGAAGAATATCTTCATGAACACTGAGGGGCTAAAGGTCCCCTACACAAAACACCATTTTAACCATTACAAATGTCCAATATTAAACCAAAGAATTCTCACCAGTGATTTCTTTTACAGTTTTGAATACGTTGAGCTTGGCGGGTCCAGTCCTGGAGTGTTAGTATGCTGGTCACTGTAAATAATAGTAATAAAAGGATTTCAGAGAATTGTAAAGGATTTGGCTCAATCATTCAAATCGAAATAATTCAAAAATGGAAAATAATCAAAGTATAATTGTCTTGAGCAACATTGAATGGTACTTAGCCATGTGGAATCAAATCATATTTATCAGAGAGTATGAAACATCATTCTCACCCATTAAATGTCGTGGTGAGAATTGCAACACCTCCGCTGATTGTTGTGCAGTTCTCAAAGGAATCAATGTTGCTGGCATTGATTGACAGGACATTGGTTAGAGGTCCCATTCCCAGCCCATTGCAAACTAGAGGGATGGTACGAACCATATTAAACATTAACTGCAACTTCTTTCTTAAGTAAAGAATTAGCCAAGAAGGCAATAATAAATTCAACACTTATGCTACCAGTAAAAGGTTTAGACCCACTTGACTGAATTTATGCTTTGAATGATTGAAAAAAAATCAGTCCAAAACTTGAATGACTTTAGTTTGAAAACTAATTAAAATTAACCTTATGTATGAATGCTTCTGCAAAACAACATTTTTGTCTGTCAACTATCCTGAAAACAAATGCAAGCATTAAAATACCTACACATTATATATATTTGCAATATTATGGTAGGACAGACTACTAATAGACACTGTTATAAATTACAGTTTTATAGCTTTAAATAGGGCTGTCGCAGTGAAGGAATTTCCCTTGCAGTAATTTTGAGTGGCTCAATAGCGCGGTATGCGGTATAACTAAGTGCATATATATACATTTATACTCTTTATTCTAAATCGCGTTGAAACAGGAAGGGAAGTAAACAGAAGAGAATGACAAAATAACGGTCCACATAACAAAACATAAACCTGACAACAAGATCGTTAGTCTATTGTTAGCCTATATAAATATAACAGTTAGTTCTGATCCTCGAATATGAATGGCTAGATACTTTTTATGTTGATATTTCACCAGCGATTTCTAGATGGGCTGTAAGTCAGTGTAGTTTAATTTTTGCGTCACAAGCTGTCATCAAGAGACTCTCTTTGAGTGAGTCTTTCAATTGAAATTATTTAAATACTTAATTAAATTACACGTTCAAAAGCGCTGATTCATTCAAAGAGAGATGTAATGAAACACGCTGTTGAAATCCTTTTAACTTTGAGCACCACTTTTAAATGCTAAGACAGATTTCGGTTGCTGTGGTTGTTCCTCTGCGGTTATGCTCGTCAATAGCGCGGTATTGCAATATAGCGATTATCGCGACAGCCCTAGCTTTAAATGTTTTTTTTTTTATTCAATTAAAATAAAAGTTGTAAAGCACCTAAAACAAGACTACTGTGTTTGCTCAACAAGGAAAAACAGCATATACCCAACCAGCAGTCTCAACAGTACCTTTTGGACACAGGCCATCACACTTTTTACATTTCCGGACTCCACCCTCATCCACCTCATAAGTGCCAGGGCTGCATGTTCTTACACATGCCCCATGGTCTGTCACGACATAGTTGTCTGAGGGAAAAAAAACACCAAACCAGCAATCACTTCAGAGTCATTAACAACAACCAAAGCAAAACAACACAACAGAACCTGATGTTCGCATCAAATCATTCTGTCAAGGTTATGTTGCTTTCTGAAATGTTATTCATTAACCAAAGTTGAGCAACAGTTGAAGAGTTTTCCTCCTTGCTTGAAATGTGTAATTTAGATTTTAACCCTGGTCCCCTAAAACCTTAAACTCCAGAATGCAAGAATTCAAGATTTCTTTAGATTTTTAGATTTAATCTTAAGATTTAATTGTTTTAAATGTATTTAGTTTGTTTGTGTTGTGTAAATCTGTGATTAAACACCTCCTGAATCAGTTGTTAAATAAATAATCATAATCTGCTGATTCAGTCAGACAGAAGAGAAATGGATCTTGCATTAAGATAACTCACTAGATTAAAGAACAACTAAGTTATACTATGGAAAATACTGAAGTAAACCAACTGTTTTTATCAACGTTTAAAATATCTTCATTTTACAGAAGGTGAGAAGTTTGATTGGAACCAAAGTACTTACTTTTCATTAAGAACTCCCTCTAAAGAATCATTGATCAATTAATGGTTGGTTTTGTAAACAAAAAAGGTATGAAGAAATGGATTAAGCAAGTGAATTTAAAAACCTTATTTTTGCAGTGGTGTATCAACATGAGCAGTTTGGCACTCATCCAAACAGGACACACAAACAACAGTACGCACACTATTTCCCTTGAGGTAACTTTTACAGTATGCAACATTATATTCTGCTAAATGTTTGTACCATTTTAATTTAATCACATGCATACTGTTATATTTAACACAAAAGTGTTATAGTTTTAACATTTCTGTGAATTTCACATTTTGAGTCAATTACAGTCAATATTCACTCTGAACTAGTTAAATTCATAATTATATCCAAACATTATGTCTACAGTTATGGATGACTTCACTAACTGTATTTACGCTTACATAAATCATTCAGTATGTATTGAAAGATGAATGAGCAAACAAGTGAATTATTAAGAAACAAAACTTTATCTGTATATGTGTGGTTCTCACCAGGCAGTCGGTGGGTTTGGGTCCAGTGCAGCCAGCAGCACAATGTTCATTACAGCAGTCAATGGGTTTGGACCCCTTACACCTCCCTGAACACTGTTCAGCACAGATCACCTTAGTCACTAGATACAGAGAGAGAAGAAACTTCACAGATCCTGACAGTGCTGTCTGTGTTTGCTAGACTTGAGCACAGCAACAACAATTCAATATTCTTCTGAACTGTTTTCAAAACATTCCTCTGGGTGTCAAGTAGTCCTTTTTCAGCAGTTGTGAAATATAAGCCAGGGATCAACTAAATAAACTAAAGAGGCGCATTAAAAACTACTCATAAAGCAGAAATATCAAATTGTTACTTCAGTGCAATTTCGCAGTGGGACTATGGATTACTAACCCAGGGTTATATATAAACAGTATGAAACAAAAAGATAACCCAGGTTTACCCTAGGGATACATATCGAACCTGATCCAAAATCTCAAGTGTAAAGGCCATAATTGAATTTATTTATTTGCTTAAATGTTTCTATATAGTACATTCAAAATTATAGGTTTAATAAAAAAAAATATCTAAATTGATCAAAAGCTTTAAACTGTTCTATATTAAATAAATGCTGTTATTTTTTACTTTCTATTCACCAAAGAATCCTGAAAAAAGTATCATGTGAGCATAAGAGATTTCCAGCTAAACTTTTGAACAGTAGTGTACTGTATACAGTGTGTTGTATCCAGTCACTTACATTTGAAAGGTTTTCAATGTTTTGTTTTCATTAAAGGGTTAATTCACCACAAAATTTAAATTATGTCACTAATTACTCACCCTCATGTTGTTCCAAACCCGTAAGACCTTTGTTCATCTTCGGAACACAAATGAAGATGTTTTTGATGAAATCAGAGAGCTATCGGACCCTCCAGAGACAGCAACGCAACTTAAATGTTCCCAGGTTCAGAAACGTAGTAAATACATCAGTAAAACAGTCCATGTGACATCAGTGGCTCAACTTCAGTTTTGCGACACTACGATAATACTTTTTTTGTGCAAAGAAAACAAAAATAACTCCCCTGAGTTACGTCGTCCACCATTTTAGAGACAAAACAAATATTCTTGTAGCGTCGCAAAACTGAAGTTGAGCCACTGATGTTACATGGACTGTTTTACAGATGTATTTACTACATTTCTGGACCTGGATCTGGACATTTCAGTTGCGTTGCTATCTATAGAGGTTAGATAGCTCTCTGATTTCATCAAAATATCTTAATTTGTATTCCAAAGATCTTACGGGTTTGGAACGACATGAATGTTAGTAATTAATTACATAATTTTCATTTTGGGGTGAACTAACCCTTTAAATCTTTATGAAACACCTCTGAATAGTATGTTGTACACATATCTATGCTCTGCTCGTCACTCCACAGAAGAGAGGGGCGGAGTCAGCAGAGCTCACTAGGATTTAAAGAAACATAGACTAGAACAGCGTGCTGAAGACAGAGCTGATTTTGACAGGTTTGAAAAGGTGTTTTTTTACACTACCATTGAGAAGTTAACCAAAGTATGCCATAGACTTTTCATTAAAACCCTAAAGAATCATATCAACTTGTGTAAAATAAGCATCTGATGTCCCCTTTAAAAGGTATAAAATAATGGATTAAGTCAATTGAGTAGTTTAAGACCACTTACTTTTTTGGCAGTTTTGGGGACCAGGGCCCCAACAGGACCTATTGTAACAGCTCCTGTCACACTTCTTACCTGTGGGGGGTAAAGTAGAACATTCTTATTCAAAATGCTAAATGTATTAGTACCATTTAATATACATGTACAAACTTCTGAGGGACATACAGTGTTCTGCTGAACTTGGTTCCGGCACTATGATTTCAGGCTGGCTCTTCATGTTCAGAATGTCAGTCCACTGAATGGTCTCCACGTTACATAAATGATTGTTAATGGAAAATTTGATTCCACCCTTCATTATTTCTATGAAAGGAAAACGGAAGTGTTTGAACAATGCTTTCAAACATTTGACAAACTTCACATTTGAAATACAGGTCTATTAATGTTTTCCGAATTTAACTTCCAGAGCTGGGCATGAGAATTAATTAATATAATTCCCTCTACAAAACAAATGTGCGAAACACATACATAGGTCAGTTGGGAGCATTTAGCAGCATTTGGGAGCATTTATATAACCACATACCAGTTAAGCTAGTCAGTGGCAACTCCTTCACGCCTTGTCCGATACCGTTGTTGTAGTTCAGGAGGACAGCCAAAGCATATTTGTTTTCATAAAGAGAGTGGCCACGGATGATGCGCAGATTCTCAAGGGGATTCTAGGAGCCGTGTTGATCCCAATAAGAACATAGCCACCAACTTCTTGGATGCTCTAAAATCAGGAACAACACAAATGACCACAAAACTCACTAAGACTACAACACTGAAACTATATAAAGAGTTGTTTGGAATAACATATAGTTAAAATTTTACAAATCTGTCAATATATACAAACTAGATTTAGAAACATGCTAAAAATAGGGTGTACAGATGACTTACACAAGGTTGGTTATACAACCAAACACTAAAGGTAACAGTGAAATAACATTGATCATAGTGTTTGAAAATGTATATGTACCCTGAGAAAGGACAAGTCATGTTTTTCTGTCATATATGTGATTTCCAGGTTTTCCAGAAGGACGGTGCAGTTGCTGTACATTTTACCAGAATCTGATAATGGTCATCCACTGTTCCCAGAGGAGCCAGTTTGTTGTGCGATCCTGACACACTTAAACACACAGAGAGAAAGAAACCCAATTAAATCCATCTGAGGCCTTTATGAAAAAATACAATACCAGCAAAACCAACAGAAGCAAAATATTATCTGGTGGTGATTTAGTTTTCATTATTTTAGCAATTTAGTTAGCTGTTGAACCTCCCAACCAAAATAATGTATTCAATATTATAGTAAGACATGGGAAAGTAAACAATTATTTCCTTCTTTTCTTCAGCAAGGATGAATTGACATTAAAGACTTTCATTGCTACAAAGAATTTCTGTTGAAAATAAGTATTGTTCTTTTGTACTTTCTATTCACCAGAGAATCCTTAAATTCATAAAAGATAGAAAATATCTATAAAAAAAATCTGAAAACATCCTCAGAAAAAAAAATCTTAAACATGGTTCCCACATAAAAATTAAGCAGCACAAACATTTTCAGAATTGATAATACCATTTTTCTTGAGCACAAAATCAGCACATTAGAATGAGTTCAGAAGGATCATGTGACACGGGAGTAAAAGCTGCTTAAAATTCAGCTTTGCCATCACAGGAATAAATTACAGTTTTAAATCTATTACAATATATTAAAATATATTGAAATTGTACTAATATTTCATAATATGTGTATTGTATTTTGATTAAATATATGCACTATATATTTATAGCATCTCTATCTATAAAAAGTCAAGACTTTATTTAAAATAATATATTAAAAATAATAAAACCTTATTGTACATTCATATTCAAATCAATGAATCAAAGCTTTGTACACAGTTTAGCAACAATTACAGTCTTGAGCTTTCTTGTGCATTTCACATATATGGAACTTTAGCACATTTTGCAATGTAAATTTGTTCCAATTACACAAATTACATGGAGAGCATCTGTAGACTGCAATTTCAAGTCAAACCACAGGTCTAGGCTCTGGCCAAACAATTACAAAATCTTTATTACACACAAATAAAAGACTAAAATGATTGTAATACATCAAATGAGGCTGCTGGAGTCAGAGCCAATCTGAGACATGTAGGTAAGTGTCTTTTGCAGCTAATGAACCAGTCAGAATTCAGTGTAGGTGGGCGTTTGTTTTAAGTGCTCTGAGCGGCAACGGAAAGACTCTGTGGTGGGCCAAGATAAATAGTGTTCATGGCAGAGAACTCATCTGAATGGATTTCTCACACACTCATTTGGGAAGAAACTACTACTTAATTTACTCAGTCTGTTCTATATTGCTGCAGAGACCATTAAGATTCTGACTAAAAGGCAAAAATGTAATTAATGACACTAAAACATTTTAATGATTAGTGACAGAATTATTCATCAACAACTCCTATTTTGCACCACAAGATATCCCCAATGAGACAAACATCTTAGCCGTTTCCACTAATAGATGCATCAGACTGAAATTGTGAATAATTACATTATCTTGTATGTAATAATTAAGTTATTGGTAACAGAAGACAGATCCAGTCATTTCAAAACTGACTTCACTTTATCAGATGCAAAGTGTGACCAAGGATTTGCAAGAAAATGTGCATTTCAAAATGTTAGATGAGACATATATGACAAAATAACCTCAACACAAAGACAAATCAATGAATCAACAAGTATGTGTTCATGGGTCATCGTGAGCTTCTTGGTATAGTTTCTTGTTCTCTCAGGTCTAGTTGTAGTGGTTTTAGTACATCAGTGTAGCTTTAGCAGCTAACTGTTTTTAGTTTTTATTTTATTTCATGTTTATTTTATGAGCTGCTCCTGTGTAAAAGAGCACGCACAGTGCTGCGCTAGTCTGAAACACACAGTGCATTTATTTAAGTCATTCTCAATCTTTGCGTTTTGACAGTCTCACTGAGCCATATCAAGATTTAATGTAACTCAAACCACATTAAATATGGGGTCACTTGCAATTAGCATAAATATGGTTTGTGCTGACCACAATGATTTTTGCATGGTGAATAACAGGGTGCCATCAGAATTTAAGAGATGTTTAGAAACCAAACAGTATAAGTTAGCATGCTGTTGAGCCTGCGAGGTTTTTGGTGCTGAGTTGATCACCTCAAGGTCAACTCTGGGTCCTGAACCAGTTGAGAACCATTGCACTAGTCAGAGGAAGATGCATTGTTGTGTAGGTGGCAATTCAGATCTTTAATAGGCTTAGATAACAGTGAGGCCAAACAACTCAACCAGTCTCAGGTCAAAGTTGTTTCTAGTTTTAGGATAAACTAGTCTCCACTTTCAAAATGTATGTTGACGGTTTAGAGGAGCCAGCTTGAGACAAGGAGACCAGGTCTTGCAGAATGGAGCTTTATAGTCACACAAGCATCTCTATCTATAAACATTGAATGGATGAACTGTACAACACAATTGCAGAATTCACTCCTCCAAGTCTCAGCAAACTCATAGTCTTGTATCTTTGATGAGGTATTGACATGGAGCAGGGCAATACTAGCTGCCGGGAGGTTGTTGGGTCACATTCTTTAACGTGTTTGGTCTTGAAGGAAAAGCTAAGCTTGTAAACAAGTGAGCGACATAAGTCTCAAAAAGGTGCTGAAAGAGACATTAAAGTGAGAGTTTACCCAAATATTAATATTGCATAATTTACTCAACTTCGTGTCATTCTTTCTTTTGAAGAAAACAAAAAAATTGGTATTGGTATTTTGGAATTTGGTATAAAATTGGAATTTGTAAAATTGGAATAATCCAGCCCGCAGCTGGATTATTTTGATAGCAGCTGGTTCTAAAATAGATCTGTCATGACAGCAACAGTTACTCACAATAAGAGTATATGAGCGGACCGTAGAGTGGAGCAGTGTGATTTGAATGTATTTTTTAAAAGTCTGAACGCCGTGGTTTTCACTCGCTCCAAGAGCACTCCACCACCAAGTACAATTCATGCCAACGACCCGTAATGTAACGGCATATTTAGCAAGAATGTACATGTTAATATTTAGTTAGAGAATTTTATAGGCATTTTTGGAGGAGGGATTCTTGGAGGTGGAGACAAATTCAAACAAAGCAAGCACATGAGGGAGGCGTTAGTTGGTTGCTAAACTTCCCGTGGTTCTTATCTCATCAACATAATCAAATGCATAGACACTAATCCAATCAACCTAACGAATCCACGTCTGGGCCAGGGGGCTCCGAAAGATAGACACTAATCCAATCAACCTAACGAATCAACGTCTGGGCCAGGGGTTCTTTGAATCTCTGCCAAACTACATGACTTGATTGAGACAAAGCACAGTTATATATTGAGTCAGGAAGTGGATAATAAGAATCTAAATTAAACATTTAAATACAATTTGTAATCCCACAATGCCTATGGAAAGTCCTCAGAAACCATAAAACCAACATGTGTGTGTGTGTGTGTGTGTGTGTGTGTGTGTGTGGTCTTTGTGGACAATTAAATGTGATGAGAAATCCTGTGGGATTTGCACAAACTGCATCTTCTCATATGAAGCCACACCCTAATGAGATGTCAGGAATGATAAGGTAAGCTTATTTTTCCAGCCTGAATTCCAAGGTCTCTTTCCACCATAGATAATGGAACTTGATAATGGAAATGCTATAAACTCCATGACGTCCAGGTGCAATGCACCATTTCCGGGCACATTCATGAGTTTCCAAATGTAGTCTTCCCATGATCTGGCAAACGTCACAGAACTAGCTTGAGAATTAACATGCATTATTACATGCAGACGTAGATTCTTATTAACAGTTAAGAATTTTTATTAAAAAGAAAGAAAGAAAGAAAAAAAAGAAAGAAAGAAAGAAAGAACTTTTGTCACAGGTAATCACAGCGTATAGATCTAAACAGATTATGGCTCTTTCAACCTCAATCCCTGTCACTGCAATCAGCATACAATCGAACTGACAGAACTGCCACACGACTGTGAATGACAAAGGAACTGGAAGAACATGACACTTCTGTCACATAGCTCTTTCCTTTATAGCAGTCGTATGGAGAAACAATCAAAAACTGTAGTCTGTGTGAGATTACAAATTTTTAATGTTTAATTTAAATTCACTTCCTGATTAAGAAGGGTAAGGCAAATTCAGGTGCTTGAGATCGCTTTCCTGACCATTTGGGCTTGGGACAGCTGTGCTTTTGTCTCTATGATAATGGTAAGATCAATGAGTCAGACTACTGAGAGATTCAACCTTTGTTCTGCAAATAGGTTTTGTCCTGGCCAGACGTGGATTCGTTAGGGTTTATTGGACCACGGGAAGTTTCAACCAACCAACGCCTCCTCAGATGTTTGCTTTCTTTGATGTTTTGTCTCAACCTCCAAAAGTCCCTCCTCCAATTCTGTCTATAAGATACCCTGTAAAATTACTTAAGATGAGATTTTCGATGACTACAGATAACAAGACATGTCATAGAATAAAGAAATTCTGCTGACGATCCAATCCAAGTCTCCTGGTCTTCTTCTGAGTTTTCTACACTTTAGAAGAACAGAGTTCACAACAGATGGTGCCGTGAACCCGGATAGATTTCCAGCTTCCTCACCTGAAAAACTTCAAGCTCAAACAAAGATCTGCATCTTTTGGAATCCAGCGAAACTTCAAGCTGAACAAGGATTCCCAGACTGAATTTTTCTCTCAACCAAGGGTTGTGGTGAGTGCTGTCTCTAATCCAAAAGAACCTAAGACCAGTGTATCCTCTGTGCCGTCAGAGAAGAGTTAACATACATCTGTAGGGTTTGTTTAACTAAAGTATCCTCTGTTTCAGGCAGGGAAGATTTTGGCATTACGTACAAAAATGAGTTACCCTCTGTTTCAGGCAGGAAGGTTAGCATTTCGTAATAATTTAGTTTTATCCTCTGTTTTTTTTTGTAGGCAGGGAAGTTAAGTGTAGTGTTGGTAATTTGGAAATTTAACAATAGTTACGTTTTTTTTACAAGTGTACCCTCTGTTGATCAGAGAAGTGTTTGTTTTGTTTGTGTGGTCAAGAAACTTACAAAATGGTTAGAATGAATGCTAGACTGATTCCAACCACAGAAAAGACTGGTCTTGCGACTCCTTTGTGGTCAGATAGTGAATTCAAAACGCTGTTAGGGGAACAAATGAACCTAATAGTCACTGAAAAAGTTAGACAAAAACTAACGCAGAAATATGAGATTCATCCAGACAAGACTTGGTCGGTAGATGAGTGTAAAAAGGTACTAGGAGCAAGTATTCGTAAGAACAATGTGAAAGACATTATCTGTTGTCACAGGGAATTCAGTGTAACGCTAGCGACACAACAGTCTCAGCGTAACGCAGAGCTAGAGAAACAGAACAATGAACTCCGTAGAGTATCCACTTTGACTAAGAAATTGAACCTCAAGAAAGTTGCAGCAAAACTGATGTGGAAGTAAGTCAGCCTGATAACATTTACCCTGATTTACAAGCGTTCTTTGAAACAGATGTAGCTCAATCAGTAACTGATGTGCCTGTAAATTCCGTCCATGTGTGTGGGGCTAGAAGAAGATCTCAGGGGATTGAGGACACTGATGGTGTTCCTCTCAATTCTTCTGTTGTGCAAATACAAACTGCTGCCAAAGCTTTATGTCCTAAAGATATAGAGAGACTATCTCAGAGTTTACCATCAGCACGCACATTTTTCTGAATTTAGAAGAACATTGATCAGTAAAATGCGTCTTTATGACATGTCGTTGGCAGAAGTCACGCAGCTGATGTCACAAATACTAACTGAATCTGAATTCAACAGTTTTGAATCTGCTGTCACTTCTGAACTGCAAAATGCCAGTAAGGGTGATTTAAGAGAAGGTATTTTGAAAATCCTAAAAAATATCTTAGGGCCCAAAATAGATTGGTCTAGAATTACTACCTGTGTGCAAAGGAAAGAAGAAACTGTGAGTGAATATACTGAGAGATTTTGTCAGTCAGCTGTAATCTACAGTGGAATTGTTGATGACCCTGAAAGTGTGCTAGATGACAAGGGACCCTTGGTTCGTATCTGGTCAGATGGCCTTGTAGCCGAATACAGAAAAGCTTTACCATTCTTAGATCTAACTTGGTCTAACAGAACTCTCAGAAGTAACCTAGACAGGTTAGCTACATGGGAAAGAGATGCTGATGTCAAGGCAAAAGTAAGAGTAGCAGCTACGTTTAACACAACGAAACAAGACAATAGATGGTCTAAAAGAGAAAGCAAATGCAAATACTGTGAAAAATTAGGACATTGGGAGAAAGAGTGTAGGAAGAAGTTACAAGATAGTAAAAGAAATGCTATGCATAATTCTGCTCCTTCTCAGCCTGCACACAACCCTGAAGTAGTTCCGCCAGTGACCACTGAAACTGTGGTACAGATAGTTCAGGCTCTTCTAAGAGCACAACAAGACCAGGAAAAACTAATTATTGGGGCTGTGAGTAGCTACCTTTCCCTGTAATCCAACACAATGACCAAAGAATTTTTGTGAAAGGTAGCATAAAGAGAAAGAGATTGATTTTTGCTTGATACAGGTGCAGAAATTACAGTAATTCCTACAAAATTGGCACAAGGTTTAAACATCCCATACAAGAAAACCAAACTTTGTTTAACTGGTGTAATAGGTGAAGATTCTGTTTTGTATGAAACTCCGCCCATAGAGGTACAATTTGGCCCAAAAACTCTGACTACAAAATTGCTATGCGCTCCATTAAATACAGGTGCAATTTTAGGCATGGATCTTCTGAGACAAATAAATCTAACTTTAGACATGTCCTCAGAATCTACTAGCATAAAAATTTCCTCAGCACAGATTTCTACCAATAATGCAACCCTCCCGAGTATGCTTTCTTACAGAATCATCCAATTTGGGCTAAAGACAAGGATGATTGTGGGTTGTTGACAGGTGTAGAACCAGTTAAATTGACAGGAACTCCACCTCCAGTCACCAAACAATATCCGATTAATAAGGAAGCTATACAGGGAATCAAACTTATTGTAGAAAATTTGCTGACGCAAGGAGTGCTAGTTAAAACCAACAGTCCATGTAATTCACCCATATGGCCCATCAAGAAATCTAATGGGACATGGAGACTTACAATAGACTACAGAGTAGCCAATAAACATATTGAAAAATCACCCCCTAGTGGCAGATCCATCTACAATTTGTAATGGCTTACCATTAGATTGTAAGATTTTTCAGTAATTGATATGTCTAATGGATTCTTTTCTGTACCGTTGCACTCTGACAGCCAGCCATGGTTAGCTTTCACAGTTGACTATGAACAATACCAGTGGACACGATTGCCACAGGGATTTCAAAACTCCCCAACCATATATCATCAGGCTGTCAGACGTGATTTGTGTGACCCAGAATGTCCGGTAAAACAGTCCACTATGATCCAATATGTCGATGATATTTTGATTGCCTCAACAGATCATGAGGTACATCAAACTGAATTGGCATCATTGTTGGACTATTTGCATAAAAAGGACACAAATGCAGCTTTCAC